>CM055853.1:29044991-29562491 GCA_029490765.1 Euthynnus affinis
ACATTAAAGCATCTAAAACATTAAACATATAAAGTTCACAAACTGACTTAACTAACAGACAGAATATGAGAATATGTGGCTGAATGAAGGGCATGAATCTGTTCTGCTGCGTTAATGCTTCACTTTTCTAACAGCTGCTGATTATTTGGAGGTTTTGCAGCTGTGATGAGTCAAGAATAAACTTTTAAAGCATCTATCACTCCATGAACACTGAAGATCAGGTGTTTGATGCAACATGCAGGAGACCGAGTCGAGGGTTTCTTCTTCTTCTTCTTCTTCTTCTTCTCACCCCTCTAAACTTTTTTCTGTCCGGCGTGTATAAAATAAAAGCAGCATGGAGACAAAGCAGGACGTTTGTCAGACTGTCAGGTTTTTGTTTTGCAGCCAGTCACCTTCAGCGTTCGGAGGTTTGTTGTGGTTTGGATGGTCTCCTTCCTGATAAGATGCCAGAAGAACAATGACTGAACTCCTTCTTCTTCTTCTTCTTCTTCACTTTGTCTTCCTGTCATCCTCCGGAGCCGTCGCTCTCTTCATCTACCTTTTTTTTTCTCTGTAGGTTTGTTCAACTGGTAAGTTGATTTTTTCTTTCTTAAACTATCAGTTATCAATCAGTTAACAGTGAAATGTGCCAAAAGTTGGATGAAACATTCTTAATTATGTTTTGATCTGTTCCGTCTGATTTTATATTGACTAAAAAAGGAGTTAAGTGATGTGAATATACTTGTAGATCTGTGGATTTATGTTGGAATATGTTATAACATCTCTGTAAGGATAAATATGTACAATGTTTATACTTAAACATGTTAATGCACATAGTTAGAAATGAACAAAAACATGTTATTGTGTCCGTCTGACGTCTAACAGACGAACATTTAGTAAACGTAAAAATGTTTAATGTTTAATCTGCTCCGATAAAAACAGCAAAAACTAAACATGATTTAATAAAGAACAATAAATGATCCGTTATGTGAAGGAAACTTTATTATATGAACAGTTTTATCTGCTCAGGCAGGTCGGCTCTGTTTCTGAACGTCAGTGTTTTCAGTCTCACATTTTTGTGAAACACTGTTTGCGGTATTTGGTATCAACCAAGGTGAAGGTCTTTGCTTTCTAGCAGATAAGTATGTTTTGGAGACTTTTAGTGAATCAGCAGCTGCAGCTTCTATCAGCAAACTCAAGAAAAAAAGATAAAGTCTGTTTTACAAAATAAAAGGACCACTGTATATATATATATATATATATATAATGGGTCTTTCTGAATCCCAAACTCCACATGCATGTCAAATATTCTCCTTTGGTCGCCAATAAAAGTGTTCATACAACTTTAATATTGTCAGATAAGACCAGCACACCATCAGAGATCTCTATGTTAGACTGTGCTGTTTGTCTGGGAGTCGCAGTAGATTATGGATTATCTTTATTATTATTTATTATTGTGGATTATCTTCACGCACGCAGAAAGCAGGACCGCTGGCGAATGAAATGGGTGAATGGGATCTTCTGGGCCGCCTGCTGGATAAAGTGCAGAGCCACTCCACGGTTATCGGCAAGGTCTGGCTCACCGTGCTGTTTGTCTTCCGGATCTTGGTGCTGACGGCCGGCGCTGAGAAGGTCTGCTCATATATATATATATGTTTACCAAACACACTTCCTGGAGAACCCAGCAGGAGCTCCAACGTACAGAACAAACATTAGAAGCAGTATTAAAGGAGAATAATAGATGACACACTTAATATTTGAGCATTAAAAGTCATAACTACTACATTCAGACTAATCTGCATCGTCTCTTCCAGGTGTGGAGCGATGAGCAGTCCGACTTCGTCTGCAACACCAGGCAGCCCGGCTGTGAGAACGTCTGCTACGACCTCGCCTTCCCCATCTCTCACGTCCGCTTCTGGGTTTTTCAGATTATCGCCGTGGCGACCCCGAAGCTGCTTTATCTCGGTCACGTCCTTCATGTGATCCACGTTGAGAAGAAGGTATAAATACGCTCGGTTTGTGAAGGACGCCACGCATGTAGGAACGCGTCTCCTAGTTTCCAAAAAACACTGATAGAACATTTTGTTTATGATCTGTGGACAATAAAGCTTTTACAATATGTTCCTCTGCTTGTATCGTAGCAGAGTCTAGATGTTTGGTCTCCCACAGCCCCTTCAAACATCAATGGGTTGTTCAAAACCTTTATTTAAACCTCTATAATCATTGAAGTTTCCCTCATTTGCAATGGCGTCAAAATACAGTGAAATACGCCGAGTTAAACGAATGAAAGACGACAAAACTCTGAAAACAATGAAGTGGTTTGAGATCATCGTCTTGATGGTCCATTGGTAGGTCGGGTTGGTGGAGGTGTTGATAAGATAATTCTGTGTTTGGTGAACAAGAACTAAAGACAGATTTTCCACTTTCAGAATAAATCTTCAGGACTTGAAGCGTGTTGTAAAACGTGACTCTGCACAGACTTCAGACTGCAAGAATCAATATTTATGACATTAACATTCAATGAAATTACCGTGTAATGCAATAGTGTTGCTCATATTAGCTTTTTAGCATATTTTAGCTCACTGTTTTAGTTTTATAGATCATTTACAGTTGGTTCAGTCTGTGTGAGGCCTTCCATTTATCCTACAGGCTGCTAATAACAGCAAACACGTTGTATTAAACCTGCTGTTCTGTATGTTTCCTGTACAGACATACGATGTTAGCATCAAGCTAGCGACGAAAGCAGAACATCTAACAGCTTAAGACTTACACATTTTCCACAGGAGTTAGCGGAGATAAAAACAGAGCTAAAAGCAAAGTTAATACTGAACTTACATTTAAAACGTTGCCACACACCAACTGAGAGCACGTGACTGTAAATGCTAATGTAACTATGTTTGCTAACGTGTTAGCGTGAAATCTGGCTCCTTGTAGTGGCGGTAAAACGTTTGTAGTTTGCTTAGTGATTGAAGATGGCGGCTTTAGCTAGAATGACTTCTAATGGAAACAAGTTTTCACGGTGGAAAAGAAGCCTAAGCACGTCCACTCCTATAATTTCCCAAAACATAGCTAAAAACACAACTTCTGGTGGAGCTTCGAAGCTTAAAGGAAAATTGAGACTCAGTTTTCAGCCGTAATTTAACAAAACTATAACTGCTCAGAGTTTAGTCAAAGTTAAGTCTAATTTATTTATACAGTATATTTCATATGGCAGGCACAAAATCAATGTGCTTAAAAACAAGTAAAGATCATACAAGGGTCTGTCTGGTGTGTATTCAGAGAGCTAGGCCTGTTCATAGCTTTAAAAAACAAAAAGAAGTATTTTAAAATCAGTTCTTTGCTTTACTGGGAGCCAGTGAGGAGAAATTAAAACAGCAGCGATGTGTTCACACCTTCTGGTTTTGGTTAAAACTCTTGACTGCAGCGTTTGGAACGAGCTGGAGTTCATGAAGTGTTGCCAGAGTCCATTACAATAGAGAGCCTGCATGTGTCTTTCTTCACATTTGCATTGTCTTCATATCAGTTTAATGTTATCTGTGAAGATTATCAGTCATTCAGGTTAATGGTTATCCAAGAGGAGCTGAGTCGAGGGCAACTGTATTAACTGTATCTACAATCCTTCAATTCAGCCCTCATTGGATGGTTTTTAATGTTATTTTAATCCATAAAGTGAATTTGAGGGTTTTTGGATCATTTTAAAAATGACTGAGTCTGTTTTCTCGTCCTTTAAACCAAAGCTGAAGGAGAGGATGAAGAAGCAGGCGGAGCTGGACGACCAAGCCAGCCTGTTCCTCAGGAGGGCGTACAAAGTCCCCAAGTACACCAAGAGCAGCGGCAAGGTCAGCATCCGAGGCCGCCTCCTCCGCAGCTACGTCCTCCATCTTGTGGCGAAGGTCATCCTGGAGGCTTTGTTCATCGTGGGTCAGTACTTCATTTACGGTTTCACCCTCCAGACTCGCTACGTCTGCACCCGCTTCCCTTGCCCTCACCAGGTGGACTGCTTCCTGTCCAGGCCTACGGAGAAGTCCGTCATCATCTGGTTCATGCTGGTGTCGGCGATCGTCTCCCTCGTCCTCGGCGTGGTCGAGCTGATCTATCTGTGCGTGAAAGCCGTGAAGGAGTGCATGGCGAGGAGGCAGGACTACACCGTGACCCCGGTGACGCCTCCGCTTTCGGAGAGGAAAGCTTATAAAAGTCTAGACGAGATCGCCCAGAACCGTGTCAACGTGGAGCTGGAGCTGCAGGGGCGAAAGTTAGTGGGGAACGGCGTCACGGGCGGCGTGAACGAGGTCGCTAAAGACGTAATGTCTGAGAACAACAACATGGGGGAGGTTCACATCTGAAACGTGTGATAGCTTTATGTGTCTGCATCACCTGAGTTCCTGTGTTTGAAGTAAATGTAGATGGTAACCACCATGGATGTATAATAAGAGCTGATAGGACGCCGCAGCTCAGCCTTACAGACAGTTTCCCCCCAGTGGTCACTTGTGGTATTGCAGCAAAAAATCCCCCTTGAGGCCCAAAAAGCATTTTTCCCAGCATTATAAATGAGACGCCAAACAACGTCAATCATGGCTCTTTCCATTATGAACTGTTGATCCATGGAGGTTTTATGTTTGTAAAACTTTACTCAATTCAGGAAAATCAATTTAAAAATCTGTGACATCATCACAATGTAAAGTCAGTGGGCGGGGCCAGCGGGGTAAACACTACTGCGTGTATTCAGGCTTACACACCAGGCATTCACCAAGCTCCTGTAGGACTGAATGGGCGCCATTTTCAGTCCAGTATCCAGCTCTTATTACACATCCATGGTAACCACATGTAAAATGCTACTTAAAATGGCTTCAGGTGACTTTTGTGACGTAATTCAATAAAAAAAACAACTTTGTTTTCTTGCAGTTGACAGACTTTTTTTTTTTTTTTTTTTTTTTTTTAAAAAGAGTGTTTGGCATAATTTTCGACAATGTAATTTTATAATTTTGATTAAATAAACATTTCATATTCAAGATTCAGGTCTGTTTTAATTCAGTTGGAATACCAAATGTTTTTACAGATTTAGCATTGATCCCTCCATAAATCTGTCACACAGCTGCTTTATTAAACTAATTTTGACACATTTTGACAGCTTTTTACTCCTAAATCCAGTCATTAATCAATCATATGTAAAGATCTATAACTGCTATAATGAACACACAGTATTTAAACAGCTGTGTACATAAACACTGATGTTTTAAAGCAGCTTAAAGCTTTACTGGTCTTTTTTTTTTGTTGTTGGCGGGGTGCAGTGACCTCTTGGAGACTTTCTGCCAAACTAAACTGTCTCCTGTCTGTGGCTATATTTAGTCTACAGTTATGAAACTTTTATAGGTTTTTATAGGTTTATTTCCCTTAAAAGTAGAACTCTTCCTTTAAGAGTTGCTCCTACAGTATATTTGTTTCACAGACTGTGACAAAATGTGTGATTTTTTTGGCTTTTTGTAGTGAAACAGGTGATAGTGAACGTCACTGTGAGTCACATAGATGAAACCTGCTGCTTTTCACCCAGAGACAATTTATTTATGACTATCTGTCAATGAATGACAAAGAGTTTCAGCGTGATCTCAAAATATTGATTTGAATTTAGAAGGAGTGACAACAAAAACTGCGTCTGGATTAACTGGCCCCCGATCAAAACTTCTTTTTAAATAGAATAATAGATTTATGCTGTTCCTGTATATGATGATTACACACATTTCAGTGTATTTCCCAACATTCAGACACAGATCTGGGCTCCCTAACGCGGCTCTGAACACCTGTCAATTATTACACATCTCATCTTTTCTACAACTCTTTTTCTAACGGGTACAACGTGACGTTCCCGCCGTTCCCCTGCTGCTGCCGAGTTGTGCAACATGATTTCTCATCACCTCACTCAACAAAAAAACACTCCAAGGTCCAACCTTCTCCAGTCAGCGATCAGTCCCAGCCAGAGTCAGTCCTTTCTCACCAGTTCACCAGGTAAGATGCAACGCTTTCTGCTCTCCTCTGACCATTAATGAACATTTAAATTCAATCTAAATATTGTGAGTGAATGTGAGAGAATGGAAAAGTAGAGTAAAATGATTTTATACACATTTTTTTAGAAGACTTTTTACTTTTTTCAGATTTCTTTCCTGTTTTACCCACAAAAAACATGTTTTACTCTAATTGTTTTCTACAGAATATTGATGTAGTTTTTAGCTTTTTTTTTTAATTTACAGAGTAAAAGGTCTTTTTCTTTTTTCTTCTTCTTCCATAATTTTATTTCTATACCAGCTGGCTTCTACTCTTCTTCGGTGGTATCATGTCAAGGGCGTTGTACACTTGATGTCTTCTTCCTTCTCATAAAGCCATGTTCAAGAAAAAATATTTATCCTAAATAAACACAACAATCAGATGTTTTCCTTTCAACATATTGATTGAATGATAAGTTGTGGATAATAATTCAGTTAATAAGATGTGTTGAATTTACATTTACTGCATTTACTAATAACTTTTTTTTTTGTTTGTTTAATCACAGATCAATAACCAAACATCAGCACTAAAGATGGGAGACTGGGGGTTCTTGTCGACCTTGCTGAATAAGGTCCAGTCCCACTCCACGGTCATCGGGAAGATCTGGATGAGCGTCCTTTTCCTGTTCAGGATCATGGTTCTGGGCGCCGGCGCCGAGAGCGTCTGGGGAGACGAGCAGTCGGGTTTCATATGTAACACTAAGCAACCCGGTTGTGAGAACGTCTGCTACGACTGGACCTTCCCCATCTCGCACATCCGCTTCTGGGTCCTCCAGATCATCTTCGTCTCCACGCCGACGCTGGTCTACCTGGGCCACGCCATGCACGTCATCCACACAGAGAACAAACTGAGGGAGAAGTTGGCGAGCCCCGGCGGGACCCGGCACCTCAAAGTGCCCAAATACACCGACGAGAAGGGAAAGGTGACGATCAAGGGGAACCTGCTGGGGAGCTACCTGACCCAGCTGGTGTTCAAGATCATCATCGAGGCCGGCTTCATAGTGGGCCAGTACTACCTGTATGGCTTCATCATGGTCCCCATGTTCCCCTGCTCCCGTAAGCCATGTCCCTTCACCGTGGAGTGCTACATGTCCCGGCCCACGGAGAAGACCATCTTCATCATCTTCATGCTGGTGGTGGCCTGCGTCTCTCTGCTGCTCAACGTCGTCGAGTTCTTCTACCTGATCTGTACGCGGATCAGATGCAGGTCCCAGGCTCGCAACCGCAACATCACTTCTCCTGAAAACCCCGCCGGCCTTTCAGCTCCCAGGTGGCCCACCACAGACGAGGCGCTGAAGCAGAACAAGATGAACATGGAGCACGAGAGGAGCTCGAGTATTGGAGGAGGTCTGGACGGAGCCAAAGAGGAGAAACGGCTACTGAATGATCATTAACATCCATTATAATATATTAAATGGTCCCTACATGGTCTCTTGATTCATTTCACACACTGGACATGTTTTACCAGCAGTGGACGCATGATGTCACAATATGAAGGGAAAGTTCTGTCATTGTGTAATGTGACGTTCCTGCTAAACAGTGTTTCAGGGCCACGTTGTTGTAATTTCTACATTTATTTTGTATTTTTTGAAATGGAAATATAAGAATGGAAAGTGTGCAATATGTTGTATTTATGTTTATATGCAGTCACCTGTAAATCTGTAACAATGAGAAGCAACTGAATTTGTCCTTTAACTTATTGTCATGTTAATTTATGCCTCCTTAATTATAATGATGATGATGATGATGATGATGAAGAGTGTGTCTGTTTTGTATTCTGTTTTGTTTTCAATAAATGATTCAAGTTTGTTAAAAAAAATCCTACTGTTTTATGAATTATTTACACTTGAAAGTCAAAAACTTACTTTCAAAGATAATCATTTACACTTATTTAGTTACACTGTAGCTAATTATTATTGTTTTAAATGATTGATTAGTCTGATTAATAGATTAATAGTTTTGTATATAATATATATAGTATTGTATAGTATTGTATATAGTATATATAGTTAGTTTAATAAAACCAGTTGATTTTTGCCTAAAAATGATCAAAACTGTTGGTTAATTTTCTGATGATCAATTAATCAGCTGATCATTGCTGCTATAGATCAGTTCCTGCTTGCTGTGTGAGAATCATGTGCATGAGTTCATGTAAAGTTAGTAGGACATTAAAATAAAATAGAAATATGGGACTAGAACTGGACTTAAGGAAACAATGAATCGATATGAAAGGGAACAAATCGAATACATATTCTTTAAAACTTGTAGAGCTGCTCATATTATCAGGAGTTCCTGTTTGACATATTTCAGTTCAGGACAAAAACCCTCCAACAAACTTTGTATAACTTACAATATTTGTTCACATAATCTGAACAAAAAAAAGGGTTTTGTTGACACAGTCGAGACAAAATCTGAAGGTGTTGCTGCAGAGTTATGGAGCCAGATTACATTAGACTGTACAGGTGTCGGCTTGTTCCCCCAAAATACACGAATCATAAACACAACTGAGAATAAAACAGAAAAGTTCAGAGTATTTTATCCAATCAGTTTGTTCGTTATAACAATGGTTAAAAACAGCTTTAAAAACGTCACGTACACACTATGAGAATTCAGTTTACAGCTCTGCCAATCATTAACCTGTCTCAATCTTGTCAGCCCCCAAAATCATTTCCAGATGTCATGGCAACGTGACGGCTCACAACGTTGTGCAATTTATCTAAAGTTCAAGGTATCTGAGATGTGAGGGTTTGGTTTGCTGCTCTGAGCTGGCTGTCATTCTGCTGCACAGCTGGTCACCAGTGAGTTTGTCTGATTGGAGCCTGATTATATTCAAAAGGTAAGTCTGCCATTACTTTATATTATTAAACTGCATAATATATACAGAGTGTAATATATTTAAAATTAAATTTATATGATATTATTATTTCAACCATAAATGTAATATATATAAAGATCAATATTGTCATTATGTGTATATATTCTTATCCTGGTGGGACTGTTCAGGATGATGTATTATATTTAATTGAATTTACTATTTTTTTTTACATTTCTTGATAATATATATGTAACTTATATACCAGGTTTTAGTATAACTGTGACTGAATGAAGATATGATGTGTAGTTAAAACACCGCAGACACTCTAAGTGCTTTTAATCTTATAAAAAATGATAATTATAATAAATGTGGAACCTCAAAGATAAATAAAAACATCTTGGGAGTATAAATTCCTCTACTATCGCGATAGTAGAGGATAAGTCTTCTTTATGTAACAGCTTTTATAGTTCTGTCTTTAAATGCTGAACTTTCTATAGATTAGAAGATTTTACGACGTGTTATTGCGTCTCCAAAACAAGTCTCACTTTCTGCTGTGATAACGACGATAAGCTGTTTTATTTCACATATAAAAAGATTATATAACCAATGCTTTATTGGTATTAATATATGTAGTTAAATAAAAGATTTTTATTTTACTCGTACATTTCACTGTGATTACAGGCGATGAATGAACTTAACTGATTAATTTTAGCAGGACCTCACAGGAACAAACAGTAAACTTACAAACTACTTTAAAAACAAACTGAGATTTGATTGGTTTTGTCTCCATCGATCTCTGGTTGTATGAACAGATGTACGTATGATGCAGCTGGATGCAGTTATATGAATAATATTGTTTGAAGTGGAGCATGTTTTATTAATAACTGATATTAAATAAGAAACACTTTACTCAATAAAGACGCATCTCTGTCTGGAGTGTTAGTATCATGATTCTCTCTGGAAATGTCACGCAGAGATATTTAAACATGTTCGTTCTGTCCAGATTATTGATCAGTATACTTTTCTAATTTGTTTTTTTTTTTTCCTTCCTCACATCAGATCAGAGACGATGGGCGACTGGGGTTTTCTGTCGAAGCTGCTGGATAAGGTCCAGTCCCACTCCACCGTCATCGGGAAGGTCTGGCTCAGTGTGCTCTTCATCTTCAGGATCATGATCCTCGGAGCCGGAGCTGAGAAGGTCTGCTTCCATATTTCCATATTAAGATACTGACGCATCACTATTTTTTCTCTGAGAGCTCAAGACTTTTAAGTCACATGACGCCCTCTAGTGGACATAATGTAGGTCCACAGCCGCTCTGATAGTTCTGCACTCAGCTTAACAACAAATCATCAGGTTTTAATTTATAAGACTGTTTTTATTCTATTGAAACATTATTAACGATCTTCTTTATCTTGTTATAAGAGCCTTATGTCCATTTTCTATACTGCTGCCTTGTAAAGAGTGGCTGGGAATAAGAGTTGTCTGTAAAAAAAATAGCCTGCTTGTTGAAAAGAAAATAACATATTTTCCTTTATTTAAATTGGCTTTTTGCTTATTAACTCTCATACTCAGACCCTTCACAGTATCCTCTCATAATTATCTCTCTATTCCAAATGTTTTCTGCACAAACAAATCACTCATGAATACCTAATTAGTCACAGATAAATGTGATTAATCCCTGCTGAAGCTTTCAGGGAGCAGACAGAGTTTATTCTTTAGTTTTTGTGCTTTATAATCACATTTATATAATAGCTCTACATTACATAACACAGGAGAACATCATGAGTTCAATCAGTTCTACGAAATGTGAGGAATGCATCAGTATTTTTTGGAATTATTGAGGTCAAACACTGCACATGAATGTTTTTAAAGAGTTGGAATATTTTCATTTCTGTATATTCTGGGTTACTTTAGATGTCTAATTTCAAATTCCAGACTAAAAGAAAGAAGTATTTAGTGTTTTTAATGCTCTCAAATGTAAAAATTGGTCAAACTGGACTCTGAACAGTGTGTAAGGGTTGAAAAAAGGTCCTTTTTTAAATACTACTGAATGTTTGTTCAGCCTGGTTGTGTAATATTTGTCCGTCAGTTGCACAGTCCTCCTGCAGACCTGTATAATAACGCCAGTAGACGTTTGAGATCTGTGCTGAACTTTAATTTCTCATGTGAATGTCACAGGTTTGGGGTGATGAACAGTCCAGCATGGTCTGCAACACCGCACAACCCGGCTGCAAGAACGTCTGCTACGACCACGCCTTCCCGATATCACACATTCGATTCTGGGTTCTCCAGATCATCTTCGTCTCGACGCCGACGCTGATCTACCTCGGTCACGTCGCCCACGTCGTCCACAAAGAGAAAAAGCTCAGAGAGTACATGCAGAACCATTCGGACAACGTCGTCAAAACTCCCAAGTACTCCGACGAAAAAGGTCACGTGACGATTAAAGGCAGCCTGCTGGGGAACTACATGACCTCCATCTTCTTCAGGATCGTCATGGAGGTCGGGTTCATCGTTGGGCAGTACTACCTCTACGGGTTCGTCATGGATCCGAGAATTGTTTGCACCCGAGCTCCCTGTCCCTTCACCGTAGAGTGTTTCATGTCTCGACCCACCGAGAAGACCATCTTCATCATCTTCATGCTTGTGGTGTCGTGCGTCTCCCTCCTGCTCAACGTCCTGGAGATGTTCTACCTGCTGTGCTCCCGCTCGTCCAGGAGAAAGTTGAAAACGGTGTCGGCGGCCGCTATTCAGATGCATCCCCAAATATACGGCGAAAGTCTGGTGAAAAACGAGAAACTCAGCCTCATTGAAGCCGGTCACAGCAAAGCCTGAAGGACACTTTAAATAAAAAGAACAGTTTCTTGCTTTTCTACTAGAACGTGGCTCATGTGTGTAAAACGAAGAGTTATTTATTTATTTGCAAATTACGCAAAATTTGGTGAATAACATGTATTTATGAAGAGTCACAAGTACAGAAAAAAAATATCTAAAAATGCACAAGATAAATAGAACATATGGCACAGTGTCATTGATTTTTTTTGCGTGTGGTTTTATTTCATTTCTTGCTTCGTGTGGAACTTTTGTCTCCCCTTTCTGGCAGTGAGAGTAATTACACAAATACTGTCAACGTCATCACCGTGCACTAATGACAGTCCGCCCTGGTCGATAGTCACAAACCAATCATTGCTGGTTGATGTGAAACCGACCCAGTCGCCAGAAGAAAACATTGGCGTTGAACGTTTCTGCAGACGACAGAAACATTGAATATCTATGTTTCAAGACTTGTAATACGTAGCATATCAACATTTCTACCTGTTGAATAATGATGTTTTATAATGTGACAACGCTGTGGTTCAGGTCTGGTTAGGTTTAAGCACAAAGGCCATTTGGTTAGGGTTGAAACAGGAAGTGGACGTTGGTTTCGAAAGTGGTCTCGGACTGTTTACGAACCATCCACCGACCCTCCTCCAGATAGAACAGCTCACATGAACTACATCACTGTAGAAATGTTGATATGTGACGTATTTCACGTGTTGGAGCGCAGATATTAAACATTTGTTTGTTTTCAGAAATATACAATGCCAACGTTTTATTCTGGCGACCAGGCTGTGAACGTCTCCACAGACACCAGATTGAAAAACTCTACACTGTGAAATACAGAGAAATTTACCCGGCTGTTATCGGCTTAATCAGCCTTGTTTAACTTGTTTGGCTTGAACATAAAAGACATTAATTTATATCTAAAAGTTCCACACTGCAGCTTTAATACCAGATGAGCTACTTTTGAATATTTGCAGATTAGTAGTCGTGACAGTTAACAACAACCTGTCTCGACTGCAGATGTTTTTTGTTATATTTGTAAGAATTTGCAAAAGCCATTTATTTGGTAGAGCGAATAAAAGTTTTTATTGTTCTACAGTGTGTTTGAGGGCTGGGTTACATTACTTTTTAAATTTGACTTTTATAACTAAATATTTTGATTATAAAACAATTACATTTTCCATGTTTTATATTTTAAAATAACTGTATGTGCCTTGTGTTTGTAAATCACTGACAACATAATAAATTTATTAATATATTACATATGTTTATAACTAAATGTTTGGAGTTTGAACTGCTGTCTTCATTTCTGTTTCCTGGTATCCTGTAATATAGTTAAACTTACTTTAAATTAGAGATGCAACTAACAATTATTTTCATTTTCACTTAATATATCAACATCCTAAAATGTTTTATTTTGTCCACAACACAAAGATATTCAGTTTACTGTCATAGAAACTAGAAAATATTCACATTTAAGAAGCTGGAATCAGAGAATTTGGGCATTTTTGTGTAAAAAACACTTAAAACAATTAATCAATTATTAAAATAGTCAGTTATTAATATAATAGTTTGCAATTAATTGACTAATCGTTGCAGCTCTACTTTAAATCACTGATTCAGATACAGGAGAACATCAATTCTATCAACATCTAATCAAATTAGATTAGAAATACACAAAGATATAAAACATGGATTCATAATTGTTGATCCAATTATACCATAAATCTTATTTACATGTGTGTATTTACAGAGTAGAGGTCAAATCTTCTATCACAGTGTAGTAATTATATATTGTAATAGAGATATACAGCATGTCAAAATACAGTTTAAGTTTTGGAAATTCAGTGAATGAAATACCTGAAAAATTCAGATACTGATGCAAAAGTCCAGTAAATTTAATTGCTAACATTTCCTACAGCTGTAATACGTCAAAGAAATATTAAAGAAAAGATGTATTTGTGCAAAAAGTATAATTAATATAATGTCTGATTGTAGTCAGAGTTAACATCTAATGAGAAACAACATCTCACATAAGAAATATACCAAAATATCTCTCCTATAGGCTGATAACACAACTAAAGGAGGGAAAATATTAGACTTACAGATACATGAATGTTTATGTTTTTTGTATTTTATGGATGTGAACATGTCATTTCATTTTATAAAGTCAAATGTTAGGAAAGTGTTTGTGTTGCCTGCTGGTGGAGCTGCTCTGCCCCCAAGTGGTCGAACAAAATAAAGTAACTGACTGTAGTTAAACAGTTTGTTCCTTATGTAATGTTTTAAACCTCAGCCTCAGTTCTAGGTTCTCTAAAACACTGAAGGGTCTTTGAGGGAGTCTCTTGCAAAAAAGGGGAATCATTTATTTTCACCATAACTTCATCTTTAACTGACAGAAATGACAGAATGTATGAATATATTGATCTTGGTTTCATGGGTTTCATGCACTTTCTGTAATAAAACATCTAAAAGTGAAGGGTCCCTGGTCTCATTTGTGTCAGTTTAGGGTCCTTGGAGTGAAAAAGTTTGAGAGCCACTGCTGTGAGAGGACAGTAATAAGTAACCTAAATAACTGACTAACAGTAAACCTGAACTTTGACCTCAGTGCTCCGAATCAAGAAGAAACATGTGGATATCTGAGGAGTCGAACCCGGCTGATCAGCTGCTAACTGTTACCTCAATTCAAGGTTTATTTTTTTAACAATAATAAAACAAGACAAACGACAGTAAAAGCCAAAAATAAAACTGATCACAAAAAAACACAAGCATAAATAAAAATATACAGTTTGAAAGATACATAATACAAAAATATAACTTAAACAAGTCAATAACTAAAAACTGCAAACCAACTTTAATCATCTTTGTCCAACGTTCAACATAAAACATGTTTTTGTTTGGAAGAACCAGAAGAACTTTGCAACTTTTTACATTAAAAGTGGCCCAAAGAATTTCCTAAAGTCCATTAAGACATTTGGACAGCAGTCCAAAACACAGAGATGTTGAATTTACAACAATATAAAACAGAAAAGGAGCAAAAATTTCACATTTGAGAAGCTGTAAACAAGTAACATTTGGCATTTTTGCTTGTAAATGACTAAACAATATGAAAATAGTTAATGTTTCTCTGACTAGAGCAGGAAACATTTGGCCAAATAAACTGGGCACAACCCACAAATACAATGGACACCAGTAGTAACAGGTCTTACTGGGAGAAAATGATCAGCTGATAAACCAGTAAATTTCAGACATGTTTGAACTACAAGTGGCAAACAAGAATAAAGATTTTATAGACGCAGGAGCAGCAAAGACTGAATCAAACAAGCTGATATTTTACCACAGCACAGACATAGAAACCATTACATAGATAATCAACCAGAGAACATAAACCAGTATAACGGGGTGCAGTTTGTATAAACGGCCACTAGATGGCTCCACGCAGCCGGATTGATCCTGTGTGGTTTCTCACATCAGCAGGAAAGTTTGAGGATGAATTTAATAGATTTTTTTTGTTCCCAATAAAGTTAAAAGAAATTCCTGTTAAAATCTGACTCAGATATTATTTCTGCAATAAATTCATTCACATTTTTTTTTTTTTTTTTTTTTTAGACCAGATGGTTTCTGCTTCATGTTCGTTCTTCTCTGTCGGGACTCATTCATGTAACTTTTGGACTCAGATCTCTTTATTGATCTGGAAGACTCGTTATAGAAAGTCTGGTCTTATTTCTGAATGTAGAGTTTAACAGCAGTGACGTTGATAACTTGTTGCGTCTCATCTCACATCATTTTCGCATCAGTTTCTGCCAAAGAGTCAAAACAGAAAAGAACAAAAAAAACTTTAAAGACGTCTGAGAAACTTTGTCAGATGATTGAAGTTGGTTTCTAATACTTCTCATTGACTTGTCTAAGTTATATTTATATATTTTTCTCTCTTTTTTCTGTATTATGTATTGTTTTACATTGTGCAATTTTATTTTTGTTTGTGTTTTTGTGCTTATTTTACTCCAGTACTCCCTGTTCTGTAATATTACTGAACGTGAATGATCAGTAATCCCGTTAATCCCTGAGTTTAATGCTGACTGTGGGACGAGACTAACAGATGATCTGTATCTGTTCTTGCGTGTGAAATGATGGTTATTATATTGCAGCGGGTAGAAGACGTCAAGCCAGGTGTAGAGAGGATTTATTGTTTGAAATATTACAATCATTATTATCATAAATCACTGAATGTCTCTGTCTGTTTTGTTTTAATTGATGGACATGGGAAGAAAAAAGGGGCTTTGAAGAGGAGTCACATTAATGTAAATATCAGTAAGATAGAAGATGAAGTGGTGATTAAAGGACTAATTTAAAAATAGTTGGCGGAATGAATGAAACAAAGAAATTAAAGGAACATTATTTTAGGCTGCAGGGTCTGGAGGACTACGTGTGACTGGAAATAATAAGTTTTAAAGTTTTAAAGAAAATATATCTAAAAAGTAATATTTTAAAATAAAATGTTCAGGTGACAAGTGTTGGAAAATCCTACTAGCAGATTAATGAATAAAATCTGAGAAAATCAGTGTTAATTATTTATTTACTTTTACTTATTTATTCATATTATTAGTATTTATTTGTTATAAATATTAGAGGGTAAATCTTTAGCTCACACTCCATCAGTTGGTGGCGGTATAGCACCAGAGAGTTGTTCCCCAACCGCCAATAAAAAACCAACGAAGAAGAAGAGCTGGGCGCAGCTGTTTGCCAACTGCCAGTAAACAACAAAAGAAGCAGAAGAAGAAGAAGAAGAAGCTGGGTGCAGCTGAAGATGGCGGCCGCGACCGTCGCGGGGCTCGACGCCCACAGGATGGAGGAGAAGAAGCTCGAGTACTTCTCCTCCATCAACTCAATGGCCAAGAAGATCATGCAGGAGCGGGAGAAAATCAAGAGCAAGCACGGCTCGGCCTGGGACAAGATGACGCCGCAGGAGCAGGACAGCGCCATCGACAGCTGGATGATGGATCCGCACATCCGAGCCCGGTACGCAGCGCACAAACTGGACCGACAAGAGGTGGTTTGTTACCCCAAACTGCTCATCCAGACCGGGCAGAAGATGGTCCACTTCGGAGAAGAGGTACCGAGGCTGTGTTTGGACCCGTTTTTTGTGTATTTGTGAGGCGTTTTTTTTATTATTAGAGGCGGGAGCAGCCACGTAGCCGTTGAAATATGTTGGTTTACGTCACAGTGTTTTTCCTGAGACGCGTCCCGGTGTTTCGGTGTAACCGGTGACCGTGTTAACCGGTGACTCTCAGCCGTGAAGTCACCAGTAAACACGGTCACTGGTTACACCGAAACACCGCCTTCAAAACCACCAAACCGTCCGGATTTATAGCCGATCATATCGATCATCAGTTTACATGACTGGACGTGTTGTTTATGTTCACTGGCTGTGACGTCACTCTCCGCTGGTCCATTTAACTGTTTGTTTACTATTTTAACATAATTTTATGTTCATAAATCCAGGTTCATAAGCAAAAAGCCAAACTTCAGTGTTTGTTTGTTTCTTCAGTGTAAAAAAGTACAAACAAAAAAAAGCTTATAAAACGTTTAAAGATGAACTATGTGAGATTTGTTCACCTGCACCAACATTATCATAGTTATCACTGACTGAATATATCATAAAGCTTATTGTTTACAGTGAATCTGAACCTGAACAGATTACTGAAGAGCTGCACAGATCAGCTCATCAGGAGCCCAGATGATCATTTAACCTGTGTTTCCTGCTGTAATCATTCCTCCTGTTCATACTGACCATCAGAAGATCCCTTTTATATTCTTGAATTTAAAGTTTATGTGAAGCTAATATGAAGCTTCAGCGTCCAAATGAGTCAAATCCAGTAGATATCTTTCAACGTTACAGTCTTTTTAGTGGCAAAGTCCCTCTTTTTGTTTCTATACTTCCACCTGCAGCTCAACAGGGAAACACAAAGAGGAGAATTTGATGCTAAAAAGACTGTAAATGTGTCAGATATCCACTTGATATGACTAACTCAGACTGCTGAAGCTGAACAGAAGCTTCACACACACTTTAAATGTCTATCTGGACACACATCTTTTAATATCCAGTATGAACAGGAGGAATGATTACAGCCAGGAAAAAACCTCTTTCACTGCTCATATGGACACCTGACTGCTGGTTTAACTGGGAACACTGGGAACTGATAGTGGGAGATGTGACTGTAACCGCTGTGTGTTTGTGTGTTCAGGATATAACTTGGCAAGATGAGCATTCTGCACCTTTCTCCTGGGAAACCAAGGTAAGAACGATGATCCAGTTACTGTCAGAATCAGATAAATGTTGCTGCAACTACAGATTATGATTATGAATTAATCTGATGATTACTTTCTCACATATTTAGTCTTTAAAATGTTATAAAATAGTAAAATGTTCATCAGAGAACAGTGTGAGGTCTACAAATTGCTTCTTTTAACAGACCGACAGTCTAAAACAAAGCTGCAAATAACAGTTATTTTCATTATTGATTCATTTCTGTTGTTATGAAAAGTGTTGATCAGTTTTTCTTAAAGTCTAAGACGACGTCTTCAAATGTTTTGTTTTGTCAACAATCTAAAGATCTTCAGTTTATCGTCACAGAAACTCAAGAAACCAGAAAATATTCACATTTAAGAAGCTGAAATCAGAGATATTAGACTTTTTCTTCTTTGAAATGACTCAAAACATTTAATCAATTATCAGAATAGCTGGAGATTCATTTCATATTTAACAACTAATCGATTATTTGTTGCAGCTGTTGTTCAAAACTAAAAAGGTTCTTAATTAAATAAAACAGGAAATTATTCAATTAATTATTCAACATCTGAAGCTCCTTCAGTCTGAAGTCTACATGTAGAGTCGATCCTTATTGATCCTCGTTAATATCGATCTGTTGATCAAACTGTGTTCAGAGCCAGCTGGAGTTCAGCCTGACGTCAGGATCTGCAGATCAGGGGCTGCTGGTCTCTCAGTCGGACTCGAAGGCTGCGAAGGGTCCTCATCCGAGTCAGCTGGGCAAGAACACACCTGGACAGAAGGTAGGCTTCATCTGGACCGAGAGGAACCCTGAACGCACCGCCGTCGGTTTTAACTGTGTCAAACGTTAACGTGTGTTACAGGACGTTTAATCCTGAAGTCTGACTCGGTTTTATATTGACGTATTGTACCCAAACATCAGAGGAGCGTGTGATCAATCAGGTCTAAATACAGTTGAGTCGTCAGAGCGACTTTGAGTCTTTTTGAGTTTCCAAACGTAATGTTCTCTTTTAAATACTGACTTTAGTTAAATAAAGAAACTCTCATTGTGCTTCTAAACACACGACCCAAGTTTAATAATAAATTCAGGAAAGTATAAATGTGGTTTATGTGTGACGATTATAATATTAACAGCCTGTTAAATCTATAAATAGTGTTTTTGTTGGTTTGTTTAAATGGAAAACGTCTCCAGTCAGAAACTCTGAATAACTTTCAACTTCAATCATTTCAAAGCTGTTTCATAATTGTTCTGTGGACTCAGCTGCTGTTTGTTTAAATGAAGAGTTCTTGTTGTTGTTTTATTGTGAAGGTGTCCGTCAGCGAGGGTCGCAGGCCGGAGGAGGAATCGTCTTTCTGGAAGATCAGCGCTGAGAGATCCAGACTGGAGGGAGAACAGGCCGACTTCCAGTCTCTCACCCCGAGTCAGATCAAATCCCTGGAGAAAGGAGAGAAGTCGCTGCCCTCCTACCTCCGACAGGTAAACACTGACGTCTGCTTTCATCAAGGATGGAGGATATTATCGGCACCTCATCGGTATCAGCCATCACTGCTGCCTTCTCCTTTAAGGTTTAAGGCTTCCTACATTCTTCCTTCATATATTGTCTTTCTGGATCAGACTTCTGTGCCTGTTTCAGTATCGGCAATCAGCCACAGTGAGTTGGAAACATCGGCATGTATAGTGAACATATTATTCAGCTGCTGAGGCACATTTCTTATCCGTTCCCGCCCGAACACTTGTCACTTGTTATCGAGTCCTGAAATAGAGTCTGACATGTGAAGCTTCCAGAGGAGCAGACGGTGAAAACTTTCTTCTTCTTCTGTCCTGTTGCAGCTCATTAAAGATATGAATTAGGCTTCTCTTTGTTCTTTTTGTAACTTTTAACTTCAACGACGCTGATGATGCTAATATCTTTTCTCCAGGAGACCTCCGTCACCTCCAAGGAGCCCGAGCCAGCAGACCCCCACCCTCCAGCTCCCACCAGGTCCACCAAGCAGCGAGCACCCAAACCTCCCGCCCCTCAACCCCCGATCTCGGTCCCGGTGCCGATCCCGGTGGCCGTCAGCGCGACGCCGGCGTCCATCTCCATCTCCCCGAGCCCGGCCCCGCCCGTCAGCGTGTCGTCATCGGTGGCGGGCTGGGAGCGATCTCAGAGCACCCTGCCGTCTGCCGGTAACACCCACGATGAGATGTTCTCCTCCGGCATGATGTCAAAGTCCCCCAACATGTCCGCCGGCGTGGAGAAGAAGGAGAAGGAGGAAGAGGCTTCGCCCAACAGCCCCACCTTCTCCCAGGTGAGTCGTGATACGGACACGGTTCATTCTTCACGCGTTACAGCATGTGATCGATTTACAGCATGTGATCGATTTACAGCATGTCTGCATTAGGTCAACGACATCGTGACCTTTTAAGAGTTCAGGTCTGGTTGATCTGGCGCCGGCGGTGAAATCACATGAACACGCCTCCAGCAGCTGCAGGAGGAAAGTTTACAGCAGCCAAACTAACATTTTCTAAGAGATCTGCTGCTGTGTAGTTTGAACTATATTCTGAATGACATGCTGTTTCTTCCTGTTTAAAAATGAAGGTTGTGTTGTTGTAGTGTCACAGCAGCAGACTGGCAGGAGATTTCCAGTCTACATTAATATCTGCTGATAATAAACCTAATAAAGCTGGAGACACACTACACACTCACAGTGAACTCAGCAGTCACACATTTCTCTGTTCTGTATTTCTCTGTTTAGCGTCTTCAGGCTAGGCTAACCCATCGTTGCTAACTTTAGAGCTAACTCCCTCTTTTCCAGCACTTGGAGAAACAACAGACGTGACTTTTCATCATTTAACTGACACACTGTAGTCTGTGCTGTACATTTACTGCCAGACTGACAACTTACCGCTAACCTTTTCCTCTGCTCCGCTCGTATCCACTGTCACTTTCTCTGCGTCCGACTCGCTACGCTAACATGCCACGCGATGCCGTATTACTTAACAGAGTTACGCTCGTTTCCCAGGCAACGACACAACGGTTAACTCACGTCCTGAACAGCTGCACAGACTCCCAAACGCTAAATATTTCTGAATGAGTGGATATTTGTAGTTAATTCTGGCATTAAAACATATTTTTTTCTCGTTGATATAATTGTGGGAGAAACACTGATTCAATTGATAACAGAAGTGTCAGTTAGTTGGAAGAGTCCAAAGTTGTGAAAACAGCGGGGGTGTTTTGAATACACCCCCGCTGTTTTCACAGGTAGTTTGTTAGTCCGCCCCCCCGCCGCGGGAAATAATGGATTAATCCTGGAAAGCTGCTGATGTAGCACCTTTCTCTTTATGAAAGTAACACGGAGATTATTCAACTAAATAAAGGCCTGAAACACAAACATGAATTTATGTTATGCTGTTTGAGTGCAGTGCAGTAATGAACGACTCCTGAAGATAATGTTCGAAGCTTAAATAGTAATTTTAAAAAAAGGATTTTGAAGTAATATTTAGAAGTTAGTGTAAAAGTAAAATCAGACACGTTTAGTCCAGTTTGACGCATAATGTCTCTACATGCTAATGTTAGCGGTTAGCTTCATAAGACAAACAAATATGAAGCTCATGATGTGAAATAAATGTGAGAAACGTTGAAAGATGTTCAAAGATGTTCAGTCTGTGTTGGTAATGGAGCTGCAGCTGGGAGGAAAATAAATACAGAAATAGAACTAATGATTGTTTTCATTGATTAATGTGTAGATTATTTATTTATTTTAGATTAATCGATTAGTTGTTTGGTCCATTAAATGTCAGAAAACAGTAAAAAGTGACGTAAAGCCAGAAAATAAAACATGTTTTGTTCCGAGCAACTGAAATGTAATTAGTTTATTATAATGGAAGATTAAATAAACCAGATAATATCTGTGTTTAACTGTCTGGAACAAGATTATTCTGGCATTTTTCTTTAGAAATGACTCAAGATGAAGGATTATCAATCATCAGAATAGTTGATAATTAAGCTTCTGTTGCAGTTTTAAAGAAGATTATAAGGATTCCAAAGTAGAAATAGGAGGTTTATTCAAGCGAATTCAGTGAAATAAATAAAATAATTTCTCCAAATATCAACTATTCATAACGTTCAGAAAACAAGAGGCAGCAGTGAACATGACCTTCATCCTCTGACGGTGTCTAACAGCCTCTCTCCTCCTCTTCCTCCCTCCAGTTCAACACAAGCAGCAGCATCCTGAAGACTGGATTCGACTTCTTAGACAACTGGTAACCCTCCAGCTGAGACCAGTAACCCCACCACCACCACCACCACCCCCACCCCGTTCACTCTGAATGAATCATCGTCATCATCGCTCTGAAGAAGGACCACAAACTGCCATGACGACAGTATTCCACGTCTAGATTTAACAAACAAACCGACCTTTTTTTTTTTCTTTCATTTAAGTCTTTGTAATTATCTTCAGTGGCTTGTTAAGGCATCATCTCACCGCCTGTGGTTCACCTCCCCTCTGCCCCCCCTCCACCCTCCACCCCCACATAGATGAGTGATTTAGGGTTCAATCTTCTCCGCTAACTGCTGCGAGACCGAAGCTCCCAGCATGTGTGTGCCGTCCCTCACTGTGCATTCACACTGACCCGCCTCACACTGCAACCGACAGCCAGCCAATGACAGAAATATCACTTTAAACGCAACAAAAAAAAAAAAGCCTTTCAGACAGATTGAAGCTCAAATAAATCTGCTAGTTAGACAGTTTTTCTTCTTTTTGTCAGTTAGCAAACAGCTTCAGCACCACGATTAACCCCCGAATAACCAAAGTGGAGACAACCAGAGTAGCCGTGTCGTTAATGAAGACACATGTAAGTGCAAAGAGGAAAGCGTGTCAGTCGTATCTGGATTAAATCTGGACACGAGACGCTTGTTGTGATGAATGTAAACGGGGGTCCCTGCTGCTAGTTTACTCGTATCTGCTTCGTTTGGTGCTGCCTGTCGTAACGGTACAGTGTTATGTTAACGTGAGCTAATGAGCATAGAAATGGGAAAAAAAATAAATCAAACAATAATAATAATAAATGACTTGAGAGCAAAAGCAGCAACAGCAGCTGCTTTTAGAAGGATAGTTCTGTCTTTTTTTTTTTTATGTTGTACACTTTCAAATAGAAATTGGGAAATTGAGAAACACATTTGAATGGCCGTTACAAAACAGGAGAATAAAGTGGAGCTCCAGTAGGATTTTAGTTCTCAACCAGTCTCCTTATTGGCCAAATAACCTGTTGATGGTTTTCCTCTCTCGCAGTGTGTTTGCACAGTAACGGTGTGACTGCAGATGCCTTTAGACACTAACGTAGTTTTGTACAATAAGCATGTGCAGATTACTCAGAAACCCGTATCCACTATTATTATTATTATTATTATTATTATTTGTATATTTCATGTGCTTTTAATTTATATTCCTAGAAACCTTACTTTAGAGTTAAAGTAGTGCTCGGTTGCTACACTTCCTGCCTAGACAGTGATGTTCCCTACTGGTCCTACTGGTTTTATTGTTTTTGTTGCTCAGATGGGAGAAAGTCCTTGAATCTGTTTTCCTCACACAGATATATATCGCACAACGTTTAGTTCCAACTTTCACTGGTTCGCTGAATGAGTTGGTGGTTTCCAGCTCTCTCTCTCTCTCTCTCTCTCTCTCGTGTGTTCTTTGGCATTTAGTGATGCAAGAGCGGCTCGAACTTAGTCATGGAAAACTCCCCTAGTCTGTGTGTCTGTCTGGGTTGCCGTGGGAACCCTGTTTCAGATGTCCTGTTAAATATGGCTTCACTTCCTCACCACGACGACCTGAAAACTAGTGCCGAGCGAAGCTAGTGTGGCGTTTCTATCGTGTGTTTTTTAGGTAAACGGGGGCGGCGGCAGCGGCAGCAGCAGCAGCAGCAGCAGGCATGTAGTGATTTGTACCACTTGTGTCATAGATGAAAATCCAGTTTACATGACTAGAGTACTATTTTACTGAATTTTATATTTATCCGCTGATTGTATCTTATGCTATATACATGTATATTGCACTCATGCGTTTTTTTGAGGTCACAGATCAGAAGGAAGTAAATAAATAAATAAATAAATAAAAGGAAAGTCAAACCTGCTTCTTTTGTCTTTTTGTCTTTTGTGTGGAAGAAGAAGAAGAAGAAGAATTCCTCTGTAATGGAGAGTACTGTTGTTTTCCATTCCTTTTATAGTCCTCGATCACACCCACAAATTTTATTTTCCAAACTTTTTAAAAGACACCACGTGAGTGGAGTCTCTGCACCACAAGAGTCTGTTATGGTTACAGATCATATAAGGAAAAGAAATGATTGAAGGAGCTGCACGTTTCTCTCTCTCTGCGTCATTCAAGATGTTTTAAGCGTTTTTTGACTTGTTAGTTGTGTTTTGAAAAAGAAATGTTTTCCTGCTTGTTTGCATTCTTGTTGATCTCAATCAACTCCTCCAGCTGTTCTAACGTCCAGCTGGATCCAAGATGTCACACGGAGGAGGAGGAGGAGGAGGAGGAGGGATGTCCGGAGTTCAGAGGAAACTTTGTGTTGTTCGTCTCGGAAAATTAAACGTTCAGGATCATCAGCCGCTCTGCAGTTTGTATATTTTTAAAGAAGCAAAAGCTTTTTTATTGTGTTTCATTTATAATGTGACATAAAGCTCAACATGTACAGCTGATGTACAGAGGAGCATCAGCAGGATTTATCATCTTCTAAAGACTTTTTACATTTCTGTTGCAAAGTTAACGGCAGTCTATCCTTTAATTTGCAAAACATGTCACATGTTTCAGCCTCATGGTGGCGCTAGAGGAGAAGTAGGGAGGGTACATCCTCTGGGAAACATGAATCTATGTATGAATGTCTACATATTTCAGACAAAAAGAGCAGAATCTGTAAATAAAATATTAAAGTGCATTTTAAAAAAGGAGGCAATAACAATCATGAAGGATTTAAAAATATATATATATATAATTATATATATTTTCATGACTATAACCACGTCTACCATCATCATCCTGATAACTGTGGAGTAATTAACAGATTCTGGGTAAAATCAAGAGAAAAAAGTGAGTTAAGAGGTGTGAATTGATTAAATTTCACACATATACATGCATATATTTTATCATGATGTCCAAACGATTATCTTAACATGAAGTTCAGAAGCTTTTCAAACCCCAGAAAAAGAAAAGTCACCAGTTAATTCAGCTCATCTGCTGCACAGTCAAACCTAAAGGCGTCTAATCCGTCTCTACTGCCTGCATGAAGGTGAAAATGTTCATATATGTTATAAAAACTGAGTCTGTCTGTATGAGGAACACATCTCTTTATAACCAAATGCATCCAAACTGGCAGTTTAGAGATTATATTTTTGGATTTAAAACTGTTCTGATGTGATATTTCACTTCCTGTCAGAGTGTCTACCAGCAGCTTTTAAATGTAAACAGGTCATCTATCAGCGTTGGTCTCTCCTCTGTGTTTGTGCTGATCGTGGCTGAACTGAGGCTCCTCTGTCTGGTCCTGCAGCGGCGGCGGCGGCCTGCACTTCCACGCTCTGAATGGCTGCTTTGTGTTTGTGTTTTCTCTGCTATTTATTGCAACAAATGTTTTTGGTGACTGAAAAAAAAACCATCGCACAGTATTGGATTTACGACGGAAACAGAGACAGGACTGTTATTGTCTAACAGTGCGTTACCTTGTGTCTAATTACAGCGTGTGAGAGGACAGAGTGATCCTCAGACATTAAACTGAAATAAAGTCTCCAGTTCTCTGCATGGGGGACTGGTCGGCAAGACTGACAGTTTTACTGGTTTAGAAGCATCACACACATCTGAAAAGTCTGGATATGAGTGGATGTTTGTAGTATGAAGTGTGTAAGTTTTGCATGACTGCACAGAGGAAGAGTAACGTTCACTTCATGTGTTGTAATCTCGTGGTTAAAAACACTAAACAGCTATGGTGTTTGGATTATTTTCTCAATAAACTGGTTTATAAAATTAAAGATGAGAGTGAAAATCCATCTCAATTTCCTTAAAGTTACATCTTCAGCTGTCAGGAATCCCAAAATATTCTATTTTTGGGGATTCCTGACAGTGAAAAGCAGCAAACAACTAAACCATAAATGATCTAATCATGTCAGCTCGGGTTTAATATGAACACAGTTTGTTCTGATCGTGTTCGCTCTTATTTTCTGGCGCAGACAGAAAACAACCAGAGCTGCCAAAGGTCAAAACAAGGATAAAAAACCCTTTTGTTTTTTTTTTTCAGGGGTCACTGTGTCTTTTTCCAGACTCTCTGTGTGTTTGAATCCAAACTGAAGTCTGGAAAAAGTTTGGGCCTCGTCGTAGTGGAGCAGCTGCGTCCAAGCAAGCAGCCGTCCTGCCGACTAAAAAACAAGCCAGACGCTCGCTCAGTCCCAGTCGGCCTCCAGATCCCAGAGCCCGCCCTGCCTCGGTCGCTTCCCCCTGGAAACTCTGCTGGATTCTTGTGGCATTTTAACTGGCATGCCTCCTGTTACAGCCACACACACACACACACACACACGCATGCATGCACAGGCTTTTACATAAGGTCTGTCTCGCTCCTTTTTATGTCATCATTTCCTCTGAACAGATTCACGACCACACAAGTCTCCTAGCAGCGCTGATTCATTTCATTATACAGAAGAAAACTTGGCAAGCACGTCTTATATTTGGCAAAATTAATTAAAGGGCTGTGTGTGTGTGTGTGTGTGTGTGTCAGGGACTTAATGACTACAGCATGTGTACAGGTATGTAGTTTGGTTTTATTTGGAACAGAAATATAAACCAGAAATTAATGTTAACAGAGGTAAGAGAGAAAAAATGCAAAAGGGGCATCAAACTGAGACTAACCAGCATTTCAGAGGTAAAAGATTTAACTTTTATTTCACAACATTTAAGCCGAATTAAAATCTGTGTGTGTGACAGTTGATCTGCTGAAGAAAACTGTATGAAACGGTTAAATTGTTGGTATTGTTTTTTGCTGAAATATCAAACATCATCATGGCTACGAGCACCAAAGTGATTCAGGTTGTGAGAATAAGATGCACACACTTAGATGTTTATATATACAGTATATAAAGAAGTGATTCTGCATCCTCAGGCAACAGAACATTAACACAAAATATTAAAAAAAAACACCATCATGCATCATAAAGTTTAAGGTGAGGCTGATTTATTTAGAGTTTACATTATGGAGATACATGTTTTCCACAGGACAGAGACCTGCGGTGTTCACACAAAGAGTGGAAATGGAGGGTGGGAGTAAAAACAAAGAGCTTTTCCTGTTGTTTGTCCCGAACAAGCTGGAGAAAGAGACGAGAGAGAGAGCGAGAGCGAGAGAGAGACACCCAGCAGACAGCAGGGATGTCATTCAGATGTTAAAGTGAGATTTAATCTTCTTCTCTCGTTCAACAGGAGAGGATCCCGCCGCTGCTGCTGCTGCTGCTGCTGCTGCTACTGCTGCTGCTGCTGCTGGACCACCACATCTCTGAGAGGAAAGCACCAGGGTCAGGAGGGGGGGAAGAGTGAGGAAGGCCGGAGGAAGGAGGAGAGTACAGACGGTGGACAGAGAGGGAGGGAGAGAGAGAGAGAGAGAGAGAGAGAGAGAGAGAGACTCGGAGGTGCAGTTTTCTTTGCTGCTGAAGGAAAAGCAGAGTTTGGAAGCAGAAATGGGACCAGCCGCCACCTCGCTCGCTCTGCTGTGTTTGTGCTCTCTGGGTGTGTGTGTTCCTACCGGGACGGCCGACTCTGCACCAACACAGGTATGAACTGTATGTTTCTGCTCCTGTGAATGTGTTCTTTATGGATATGACCTGTTTTTTTTTAATTGGAGATGTTTGTTGTTACTGTTTGTCAGTCAGGCTGTTTGTTTTGGGGTAAGACACTGAGCCCATTCACACAGTGTATGCACATATATGTGTGCTGTTGGGACATAAATCTATCATATATAATGGGGGGTTTAGAGAGGTGCTGATCACTGGATGTAGATTTGTGAGAAGGAGAAAAGTGTCACGCACTCGGGCTCCATGTGCATTTTTCTTTTATTTAGATGCCGTCTGATGTTCTTCAAGATCAACAATAACAGTACAGACACTGGTATGTAATGTAGGACACACCCTAGTAACACATCTGATGGTGATTAGATAATCATGCTCCAACATTAGGGTGAGAAAAAACAATCAAGAGGCCTTCAGCCAATCAGAACTCTTAACAAACGGTGACAGGAACTATGTCTCATAACACATATAGAGTATTACTTACATTATTTTGGTTATGTACATTCAAAAAAATTTAAAAAAAACAAAACATTTATTTAGAGAAAAAGTTCAAGCTCAGCTCTGCATGAACACTATAAACAACTTCATTTAATTATCCAATAAATAGAGGAACATTACAGAAACACTTCAAGTCATAATCTATATTTAATCCATGAGGTGATCAGAGATCTCAGACGCTGGATCCAACAGTGTTCCCTCCTGGAAAGTAAAACATCCAAGTTACCTCCTCTTGGAGGGAGAGTGATACCTTCACAATACCAATATATCTCAGAGAGGAAGTAGGATGATTCAATCCAACAATATGTGCTGTTACTGGATAATTAATGTTGTAATCTAATAGTTCTTCTGTGTCCAGTAATACAAGTTTTCAGTTCAACATATGACTTTCTGCAAAGGCACGTGATGAGATAAATGACTGACTCAGTGTGACATGAAAAACTCCTTTTATAAGGATCTTTCTAGCTGTGTGAGGATGTTTAAAACTGTTACAACAGTAAGTATAATTACACTGAACACAACAACCACAGCGACGGTTGTTCTCAGGGATGCAGCAGGTGTTAAAGTAGCTCAGGCTGGTGCTGACTGAAGAGGAGGTAAATATGAGTTTAGCAGGTCATCTCTTGGGTTTTTACCTCTTTTATAAACCATGAGAGGTCGTTCTTCGAATGCGCCATTGAGTTTAGTTTAGTATATGCTAATATTTTGATATTTTTCCTTTTAACTGTTCTGCACCATTAGATTACTCTGTTGTAAACATTATCATCAGTCATTTGATCTCACTTTAGATTTATTTTTTAGAGATGTGACCCAGATCCGTCTTTTATTTTAATGTCAGCATTATTTCGGACAGATTTCTTGTGTTCGCTTTGTTTAAAGTTGTTTTTCACATGACTCATGTTTCTGTGAAAATCATCAGTTTTCTGGCAAATTCTCTTCTAATCTGCAAATCTGACTTAAAGGGAGACTTATTTGTTAAAGGATGATCAGAGTCTGCTGTTAGTAGTAAAGTATTTCTAGCAGATCTGTATAATTATTGTCCATAAATATAGAAAACTGATGTGTTTGTGGTCATAATCTGTAGCAAATGACAGAAATTCAGAACATGGGTTGAGATATGTAAAAAAAATCACTCAATAGATGGCTTTTGGACCCTTTAAAACACATCATCAGAGTGCCTCTACCATAAGAATACCTTCTCCCTGAAGCCACGATTAGAGTCAATAGTAATAATAATAATATTATACAAGTCAGTTAAAATCAACTTGGCCGAGTCCAGATTTTCTCTGAGGGACTTCCATGGAAAGAGCTTGGATCTTGGAGCTGGTCCAAGGTCTTTGTCTCTTCTGACTTCTTATGGTTTGTTTGAATAAAAAACTAGAACTTGAGGCTGATGAGAAAAGATCAGTTTGGTTATGTCTTCTGGTTGTCCGTTTGAGATTCCTTCAGAAATATATTCTGCACCCTTTTTTTGTCTCTTTTGAACTTTTAGGATTTTCATTTATTTGATCTCAGTAGAGAGTTTCTCCTGCATGTCTTGATTAGCCTTGAAAAACTCATTGAACTTTTCTTCATTTCTGATCGCTTGAGATAGAGACACTTCTCTATCTTCAATTCATTTGTCCAATTCATTTGTGTCTTTTTAAGTTGGTCAATAAGCAGAGTCGTAAGATCAAACAAATCTTCTGGGGTTTTTTTGCCCAGCGTGGGTTTTTCCTGCCAGCTGGGACCTGGAGTCCTTGCCTGATGTAATGAAGTGACTGCATGTAGATGGATTTTGAGACAGCGTTCCCTGTGAGTCAGTCTGAAAAGTTGAATAGTTCATTGGAGACTTCAGTGGACTGTAACTGTGACTAGATTTACTGCAGATTATACTTTCTCTTTGCTGTTGGCTGATTTCAAATGATCCTTGGCGTATCAGCTCTGGTGACTGTGTAGTCGACATCCTTGAGCTCTTTTACTTTTGGGTGCAGTATATGGAAGACAATAAATAATAAAAAAGCTCTGATCATCCCTTACCATTGAAAAATAGTCTCCATTTAGTCAGTTTTGCCAGAAAACTGATGATTTTCACAGAAACGTGAGTGACATGAAAAACAACTTTCAACGAAGAGACAAGATGTATTCTGTCCTAAATCCTAAATAATGCTGCAATTAAAATAAAAGACAGATCTAGGTCACAAGAAATAAATCTAATTGTCAACTCAATGGTGCATTCGAAGAACGACCTCTCATGGTTTATAAAAGAGGTAAAAACCCAAGAGATGACCTGCTAAACTCATATTTACCTCCTCTTCAGTCAGCACCACCCTGAACTTTAACACCTGCTGCATCCCTGAGAACAACCGTCGCTGTGGTTGTTGTGTTCAGTGTAATTATACTTACTGTTGTAACACTTTTAAACATCCTCACACAGCTAGAAAGATCCTTATAAAATGAGTTTTTCATGTCACACTGAGTCAGTCATTTATCTCATCACGTACCTTTGCAGAAAGTCATATGTTGAACTGAAAACTTGTATTACTGGACACAGAAGAACTATTAGATTACAACATTAATTATCCAGTAACAGCACATATTGTTGAATTGAATCATCCTACTTCCTCTCTGAGATATATTGGTATTGTGAAGGTATCACTCTCCCTCCAAGAGGAGGTAACTTGGATGTTTTACTTTCCAGGAGGGAACACTGTTGGATCCAGCGTCTGAGATCTCTGATCACCTCATGGATTAAATATAGATTATGACTTGAAGTGTTTCTGTAATGTTCCTCTATTTAATGGATAATTAGATGAAGTTGTTTATTGTGTTCATGTAGAGCTGAGGTTGAACTTTTTCTCTAAATAAATGTATTTTTTTTTAAAATTTTTTTGAATGTACATAACCAAAATAATGTAAGTAATACTCTATATGTGTTATGAGACATAGTTCCTGTCACCGATTATTAAGAGTTCTGATTGGCTGAAGGCCTCTTAATTGTTTTTTCTCACCCTAATGTTGGAGCATGATTATCTAATCACCATCAGATGTGTTACTAGGGTGTGTCCTACATTACATACCAGTGTCTGTACTGTTATTGTTGATCTTGAAGAACATCAGACGGTCAAAACGGCATCTAAATAAAAGAAAAATGCACATGGAGCCCAAGTGTGTGACACTTTTTTTTCTGACATAAATCACATGTGGGGACAGTCATATGTGGGGACTTGTATAAAAAACAGTCCCCACAATGTAAATCATTAGATTTTAGGGTGAAGGGTTCGAGTAAGTCTCCATGACATTAATATAAACCAATGTAATATCCTCTAAATGTAACTGTGTGAATGAAGGACTCGTGTTGCAGAATCATAAGACAATGAGATTAATTTAGTGAAAAATGATGTGGAAAGTGCAATCAAAGGTTGTCATGTGAATGGTATTTGTTGGCGTATCTACTGTACACGATGACATCATGTCATGAATTCTCTGGTATTCATGACGACACACCCAGAACTGAGAAGATGCTCCACCCGGCAGGTTTCTCCTCTCCTCAGGTTGAATATGTGTGTCAGACATCTGTCAGTCAACATCATCCCAGTGATACTGTATGATGATGATGATGATGATGATGATGGCTTTGTTCTTACATACATGGCGCCAAACTAAGATGGGTTTGATTAGCATACGAGGTTTAGTTTACTCTTCATAAGGAGTTGTCCTCAGTCAAACCTGTTAAAATAACCCTGATGCTATCATGGTGATGTCATCAGGGTTATCTTGAGGCTAAAGCACTTCTGATGTCTGTTAGATGTTTCAGTTGGCTCCAACATTCAAGTAGCGTCAACTTCTCTGGAAATACTAAGTCAGTTTTTTAAACAAGCCATTCTGGTCTCAATCTCTAAATTCAGCCCCTCTTTACAGGGCCGGTCCTGACTATATTGGTGTCCTAGATGAGATTTAAATTTGAGCCCCAAAAAGTCCGGACAAATCGGAAGTGAGGGGTCAAGATGCCGTTCAATGAGTGTTTGATGGCCGACCGACGAGTAAGGCTTTGAAAATCAAAACAGATGAAAACCCATCCAAAGCTGTACACAAGCAAGCACACCTTCCCTTCCCTTATTTGGTGCCCTAGGCGACTGCCTACGCCACGGGCCAGGCCTGCCTCTATAAGTGTGCTGGTGGTCATTGTGGAATTATTTCTCCGTTAATAAGATTTGAAGACTTATAGTAGCTTTTATGTCTGCTGTGATTGACAGTTGTCTGCTGACACAAGATTAATGTTACTGGATTACGATACCTGCCCTGATAGCACAAATTAGCGAAAGTAGCTAAATTGGTCCGAGATAGTGGGGTGTGTTTCCAGAGCATGAAAGGCAACAACCGTACTCTTTATTTGGAAGGACCTGACTCCAAACAGAAAAGATGGCGCCGACCAGAAGCTGCAACTCCAATGAAACCAGCGGGTGATGTCACACCTCGCTACGTCCATCTTTATATACAGACTGTAGGATGGAGACTGCACATTTACACCGTCTACGTTACAAAATAAGGGTGTGGATGGAGGGAAATGTGGGCAGGCAGGGAGCTGCTAAGAGTTGCATGATGGGAAATGTAGGCTCCAGTGTTTTTGACCCAAACTAAGGACTGAAAGTCAGGATATCCCGGCCTTTGCTGCCTTGAGTTTGACTGTTATTTTTTAAAACTGTGCCTCTTGTGAGATGCTGCAACTTCATGGAATACCCCTTTAAATGTTTATCTTTATGTGTGTGTGTGTGTTTGTGTGTGTGTTTGTGTGTGTGTCAGGCACTTGTGTCAGATGTGAAGAAGACGAGGGGGGATGTTCCCGACATTCTTCCAGAACCTGAACCAGAACCGACCAACCCAGTGTCGGACTTTGAGAACTCATACAACTACGTCTGTGCGTCTTCATATTCACATCTGATTCAAATTTAAACCTTTTTATAGAGAAACTACCTCCATCATCAGTCTAAACTCACCACTAGCTCTACCTCCATCTTTAAAGTAGAACAGTAACATACATTACCCTTTCTCTTCTCTCATACTGTGTTATATTCTGTTATATGCTGCCTCACAGTGTCCAGACTAGCAGGTATGGACCAGGCAATCCATAAGCTGAATGTTGGTCACTACACCCTGGATGTTAAAGTCAGCCAGCTGATGGACCGTCTGTCCAGGATGGATTGTAAGAGTCACATCGTCGCACATAAACACTGATTACTTCTATATTTTCTAGCATTCCCTATCAGTCGGTCAGTATAACTTTCAAGTGTCCAAATAAAGGATTGTTGCGTCGCCCCCTTGAGACAAAAACCTTTTGAAAAATGCTCTAGTCTTCCAGATTCTGTCAAAACCAAGTATGCAGCTCTGATTTGAAGTGTAAGACATTGCACACAATGAATTAAACAGATGAATGACGGATGAAAATAATTACTAACTAAATCCAACATGGCTTTAATTATAGTTATCAACGATGATGCGATCAAGTTAAGAAAGCTTAGAGTTCAAGTAAAGGTCATGAGAAGAATAGCTGCACTGTAACGTCTCATGTTTTTGTTCTTGTTTCTGTCGTTTCTCATCACTAACGTTGCAGCTAAAGTCGGGGAGCTGGAGGACAACATCCGGGAAGTTTATCTGCACAGCAAGGACAACCGCAAGGAGATGGGAAGACTAGAAGGTATCAGAAGGAGTTATCTCTTTCTTACACCTCAAATCCTGCCGAACGCATGGCTGAAAGATCAGACTTCACTGTATCTAACAGACTGTTTATCTATGATTGTTACAGAGGGATAGTATTTGAGGTAAATAAACCACAGCATCAGTCATTATTACCTTCCTGTTTGATTTAATATTGGATTTACATTCATCAGGTCGCCAACAACAGACTCCAAGTTAATGCTGATGTTGCTCTAAAAGTGTTAAATAAGCAACGTTTATTGACATATTAACTACTTTAAAATGGTTCAATATTGTGTTCACAGTTCATTGTGCTGCTCCAATATAGCAAAAAGAGGAAAAAAATAAATTAAACATGCTTTAAAGACCTGTTGAGGTGCTGCTGCCACACTGTCTTTTCTGAAACTACCACTAGGGGGCCCCAACGTCTGAAAGTAGCTTTAAAAATAAAGTGGATAAAGTGTCTGTGTCTTGTTTTCTCTGCTTTTTAGGTTGCCAGAAGGGACGCAGGGTGGGATACAAATGTTATCTGGTCTACAATAACTACGAGGATTACGCCGGAGCGTCCAAGAAGTGCATGGAGCGCGGCGGCCGCATGGCGATGCCCCGCGACCGCAAAGAGCAGGAGGCGCTGGCCGACTACGTGAAATCCTTCTTCCACCCGGGGAACTGGCCCGTCTGGCTGGGCATCAACGACCTGCGATCCGACGGCATGTACGTCTTCGAGGACGGGACGAGGGTCTCGTACTTCCAGTGGCGCAAGCACTTCCTGTCCAGCCAGCCGGACGGAGGGAGGCGAGAGAACTGTGTGGCGATGTCGTCGGACGACGGCGACTGGTGGGACCACTACTGCGATCGGGCCATGAACTATCTGTGCGAGTTTGACGACAGAGTGGCACTTTAAAAAAAAAGAAAAGAAGAACTCTTTGCAAAATAGCTGTTTTCTCTCTCACTGCCTTAAACTTTACTTTGTTTTTAAATAACTTATTTGGCTTTAAAGACACTTTCCTCAACTTAGAGAATAACTTAAGCAGAGTTTCACTTCCCTCTCTGGTTCAAAGTTTCACCTTTGACCTACCACCCCCCCCCCACCCCCCCCCCCCCCCCCCCCCCCACCGACAGTGATGTCACCGTGTACCGACGCACCCTGGAGTACACGTCTACATCACTGCAGGAAGGTGAAAGGTTAAACCACTGGAGGTCAGCAAAAACAAGATTTTCAGAGTTTAAATTCCTCTTTATAGTACAGATATGAGACATGACTAACTGTTCATTTCTACTTCTTTTAATACAAACATCTGTTAGGATTTAATTTCAGTTGGATCAGAATTGTTTACAGCATGATAAAAAAAAACAAACATTTAAATAGATTGTTAGGTTTTTACAATGAAATATATATATTTGAAAATGCGCACAAATCATTATTCTGCTATTTATCTTTATGATTATGAGGATTATTGATGCAGCTGCGAGTGTTATGAATGTAAGCCAGTCAGGACTCAGCTGCGATTTCACACATGGAATTCAAAATATTTGTTCAAGTCTCCAAAAAAAAGAAAAAAATGGAAATGAAAAGCCAGAGAGGCACGTCTGGAAGAGTCAGCACACACACATCGGACCTCCTGAAGATATAAATCAGCGTGTGTTTGGAGGTTTAACAGGAATTAAGCAACATTTTCTTTTACTTCTGATCTGATGAAACTGTTTGAACAAAGCCTGGGTGCAACTCTCCTGTCAAATCCGCTGATTCCTCGACATTTCTGGCCGGTGCAAACCAGCGTTTTTTTGAGATCTGCGGTCTCACTGCTGAGTCCGCTTTAATCTCCCCAGTATATAAAAAACCAGAAAACTGTACATAAAAAAAGGCTGAATGTAAATGTTTTTCACAAATCTTTACTGGAGACTGAAGACACAGTTTAGTGCATCGTTTTCTGAACAGTCAAAAAAAAAATGTTGAAAAGGGTAAAAATGATTCGCAACAATGATTTTTTTTATGTTTGAAACTGGTGCTGATAATAAAATGAAACCCTTTTGACATCTTGTTTTTTTTCTACAGGACTCCTTCTTTCATTTATCAAAAGAATCAGAAGATGTCGTCTCAATACAAGCAACCGTACAAGAGCTTTGTCTGAATAAAAAAAGATTTTAATCATGAACAATCTGATCAGAAAAGAACTAAACAAGCTTTCACATCTGACCAGATGTTTGATTCGTTTTTGATACTTGACATTCTTCTACTGGATCGTAAACAAAAAAGGCATTTAAAGGTTTAATTGACCTGATAGCAGAGCAGCAATATGTTTTTACCGTTATCTTACAGTACAGTACAGTCTACAAACAGATGAAACAGATGATGATGAAGCAGCAAATGTTTCTCTTAGCTCCACGTAGTTGGCAATGATGACACCATATTGCATAATTTATGAGTAAATAAATCAGTAGTACAATCCAAAGATTTAAAAAATATCACATCTCGCTGCCTTTTAACGTAAACCTTTATAAACACTGGACATTCAAGATCTGGATACTAAAATCAGTTTGCTTTTAAAGTTAAACAACATTTATCTGATAAAAAATAATTTAAAAAAAAAGAATTAATTACATTGTACGGAGCCCCTAAAGTCCCAAAAGTTGTTTTTTTTAAAAATCTTGTGCACACAAGTTATTTATCTCAGCTGATAACAATCAGATGTCTCTGTGCAATAACAGCAAGAATTTCACTGTATGACGTTCCAAGATGAAAATAAAACTTGATTAGCTCAGTTTGCTCCGTTATATAGTTGCTGTTTGCATCTGAAGTCGTTACAGACGCATATGAGTTCATATAGTTCATAGTGAATCTCAGCCCTGAGACACATTTCGATGCACCGCCAGCGATACGATACGATAACTATTTAGTTCAAATCAATACGATGCGATTTGTTGCGATACGGTGCGATTCAACATGATGCAAATAAGCAAAGAAAACATTTAAATTAAAAAAAAAATGCATTTCAATTTGGTGCTTCAAAAAGGATTTGGCTTTATTCCTTAAAGGCACTTGGCAGTAAATTTAACAGAAGTGCTGTTTGTCTTTTTTATTCTGCACCGCTTTATGCAGATTCTTTCTGACAAATTAAAAACAGCAACAACTTTTCAAAAACAACTTTCCTCACACTTTCACCTCACACTCGGCGGTAGACTTGTTGGTGATGTGATCTATTTTTTTTAGGTGGGTCTGCATGTTTGCTGCCAGTGTAAGGCTTCTTAACGTCGTCTTGTGCAGCTTTCCATCTTTCTTATAAAATCCATAGCCACGCTCGCTTTGGCTTCCTTCCGTATTCAAAAAACATGATATAATGATGGTGCATTCAAAGCGCCTGGGAAATAGTAGAGGGTGAAATTTAACGTGAATAAAACGGCGCTTGCATCGGATTTACTGGATTAAACCATCGGATTTTACCGATGCGTCAAGATGAATCAAGGTTTCACCCGTTAATTGTGTCAATTGAGTCGATGCACTCACATCGTGCACATGGGTGCCGATGTACTGATGAATATTGATTATTTTCCACACATCTAGTGCACACAAGATTAAAAAAAAAAACAGCTTCTGGGACTTTATAGGCTCTGTAACATTGTATTCCAGTTGTACGATTTATTTTAAAAATGCTGCCATTACGACGCTGGCACAACAAAGAAGAGCAGACGTCTTTTCCGCGCGTGTTTCTTATCGGTCACGCCTCTTCATGATGTCATGAGTGTGAGACGTGACGTCATTAACGTGAGTCAAAGAGCCGCTCTTCCTCTGTGGTGTCAGTGCTGTAAAACCACTCTAATCCCGGTGCTCAGCGTGTCCGTCACAGTTTTACATATAGATCTGTGTTTCTACGCCGAGTCGGAGCCGCCGGCGGGTTCGGTCGCCCGCAGGATGTCGTTCACAGTCGGCCGGTCCAGAGGGTTTTTAGGTCGGTGGGAAAGGAGGACGTTGCCGGTTTCATCCAGCAAAAAGTCTCCTCCCATCTGAAACAGAAAACACATTAAAGCTGCATTAATACTTTGGGAAACACTCACACAGAGAATTAATGAACCTCTTTTGGTTTATTGTTTATTTTCTCCTGCACATCGACTAAAATAAGACTAAAACATATTTAAGTATTTAAATTTACACGTTTTAAAGCATGTAACGAATATTTAGTCCTAATTATCAGAGACTATCTGACAATTTAAATTTTACTTTAAGGTTATCACAGAAAACATAAGTCAAGTTTAACAAGTTTAATCACAAACTCTCTCACAAAATCTCTCTAGTACTTAAAACCTTAACTAAGTACTTTAACTAAGAACCTGCTTTGTCTTTTGTTTGGAAATTCAAGTTGTTAAAATTTGTACAATCTTGAAACCAGACAGAAAGATGATGATCACTGCTGTTATCAATAAAAAATATCAGATTATAGAAACAGAATTTAACATGAAGAGGTTTCTGTGTAACATGATGTTACTCAGATTTAATGTGCAGCAGCTGGTTTGTGGAAATTTGATTAATTTTAACTTTGTTTGGGAACAAAATGCACCATTAAAACACAACATTAACTAATAATCCTGCTTTATCGACAAATCTTCTAACCCTAACCCTATTCTCGTGTTAAAGCTTAGTTTTTATTTTATTTGTTCAACTGATATTAACTTTTTATGGTGCAGATTCTTAAATAAATGTGTGTTTTATTAAATGACCACAGTAAACCCTAACCCATGTAATAATCCAGAAATAACATAAACACAAAGACGAGGGCAGCAGCAGCCCGATCAGCTCGATCTGATCACACACTTCCTCCATTTCTCGTCCGTTTGTACCTGATAGATGTCTTCCAGCAGGTGAGGAGGGATGTCGGGGAAGTCTCTGTCCACGGCGCCGTACTCTCCGTACTGCAGCAGGCAGCCGAACCTCATCACCTTAGTGTAGGACGAGCCGAGGCCAAAGCTCCTGTAGACCTGAGATGACGAAACCGATAGCTGAGGACTCGGCGGGTTTATGGAATTAAAAAGTAAAAAGTTTTAAACATCCGCTCTGGACTCGGCAATACGAGAAATATTTGCTGGATGACCCGATTAGTGATCGGCTCTGTTGCATGTGGAAAATCTTCTCCGTCTCCATATTTGGTTGACTGCCCTTGTTTCCATCTCACATCTGCTCACATCTGGTGGTTGACTTTTCCAGAATAGATGGTTTGGAGGGTTTTGGAAGCTCACTCACTTACTTTTATGACCTTCCATCAAACAGCTGTTAAATCCTCCTGCTTCCCTCAGCTGCTGCTGCTGCTGCTACTTTTTTTTGTTTATGCTGATTCATTTTCTGGTTTCCATAAGTTGGTTTCCTTTTAAATATTTATGTACCGAGCCCGGCCACCAGCGTTGAATAAACAGATAAACAGAACGTAACCAAACTGAGAACACCTCTTTGCAATATCACCAAAATATTAAATGATTCCTGTAATATCTTTAGAGTGAAGTGTTGAATATTTGATCTTATTTATAATTAAAAACAAAGTTACAACCTCAATGCAACAAAAACAATTAAACCTGTAACTTCCAATTAAGACTAATTGTCTGAAAAAGGTTATAAAAGAAGCCGTGAACACACTGCGTTGTGTCTTAATGCAACATGGTTCCACGTGGTGAAGAACCGCCTGAACAAGTAAGAAACCAGATTGTGAGAAAGGTACCAGATCATCATCATCATCATCAGGCTGCTGAACAGAAGCTAAAACGCAGCTGCAGCGGCGGTTCGGAGGTACAGGAAGACCCCGTCTACCAATTACAGAAGACGCAGCGGCCGTCTTCGGAAAATGACGACATGCAAAAGTTCACAGACGAGCAAAATCACTTTTCCATTTGATGCTCTGACGATGTTTCATATAGAATATCCAGACAAAAGGCAGATAAATACTTAATGAGAGGGAGAAAAGCCTCGACTAGGAACCAGATGATTGGTTAAAAATATTAATGAAATTTACATGATGGAAAGAAAAACCTTTATTTATAAAAATGCAAATGGAAAAATTTAAGGGAATGACTCGATTTAATGGAAATTGCCTGCAGAGGCTGTGATATAAGGAGAAGATGTGGATTTATGAGTCTGTGTGACGTTGTTTGTATAAATGTTCATAGTTAGTTAAAGTAAAATGAAAGGGAGAGTAATAAGTTTTATTTATTTAAGGTTAATGTAATAAATTGTTTTGACTAATTATTTCTATAACTAAATACTTATCAGGTCCTTCTAATCCCAAATATCTAGGAGAAATTAAAAATGCATACCAAACAAAAGCTCGGGTCTCAGGAGGTTAAAATGAATCATATAAAAAGCTGCAGCAGCGGTTCGGAGGTGCAGGAAGTCTACCGTCTACCAATAACAGAAGACGCGGTGGCCGTCTTCAGGAAACGGCGGCTCGCACCGTTCACTGTTTATGCAGCCTTGCATTGAAAAAACAGATGATATGTGCTTCTGACCCAGCATGGGGATGATCTGTGGAAACACCGTGAAGGACACTGCAGGAGGTCACAACCTCTACGGACGACGTCCAGAAAGAAAACTACTGCTTAAAAAAAAAATGAAAAAACGGCAAGATTAAACTTTGCAGAACATAAAAAGAAGTCTGATGAATATCAGCGACATGCAAAATAACAGAGTTTGGATCAGATGGCGACTGCATGTTGGTGCCGATATGAAACATTTACAGATGAAACTATGAAAAAAAGGCTGTAAAACCCGAATACTGCATGAAAAGACGACTCCTAGTCAGGAGAGGAAGTTTGTCTCCTGACTTGAACCCAACAGAACATCTTTAGAGGATTTTAACCCTTCAGGAGTCGCTGATCACGCCGGCATGTCAGTTTCAGGACGTTGTAGTGTAAAAACAAAGTCACATTAAGTGCTGCTGTCACCTTCTGTAGAAAATGCTGCTTGAAACTCTGCGCCAGTTTTTGTTTGGTGTTGATAGAGCGAGTAAAAACGGAGATACGTTGATATAAACATCGTGTTTATTCACACAGAAAAGCGAGATGGGACGGTGGCGGACATTGCGTTTATTTTATATCTTTGTTGAAGAGTACGCCTGTTGTTACATCTGCTTTTTGTTGTAAATAGATGTTATAGATATATGGAGTGATTTTATCTCAGTGTTAATGTTATATGTTCACATTTGCAGCCTTTAAAATGCTTCATTGAACATTGAACAATTTTCCAATTCAGATTTTATGTATTTTGTGTGTTTTTTTGGGTTCAATATGATGATATAAAATAATTGTCTGGTTATATGATGTTGTGCTGAAGAAAAAAGATACCAAACATCAGCATGTTAAACATTTTTTAAAGTGATATATAAAGGCAAATTCAAAGTAGCCCCAAAAAAGGTTAAAGAGAAACGTAGAGCAACAAAACCTCCAACAAAGAATCATAATGAAGAAGAACAGAACGTCTCTTCACAGGTTTGAGCAGGTCTGGTTTCATCCATGAGCAGAGAGGAAGGCAGGTGAAGGGTGTGGTGACATGAGTTTGTTCTTAAACGCACAATATGTAATTTCAGCCGCTCGGCGTCTCAGTCAAAACAACAACAACAACAACAGACGGAGTGTGATGACGGTTGGTTGAGGATGTTTTTACCTGCAGAGGTCTCCTCCTCTCCAGAACAAACGGACCCGCTGATTACAGGTAAAAACACTGAATAAAGCAGTTTCAGCTAAAAAAATCAGTGTTTCTCCACCATGTTGGGCTAAAAGATCAAGTTAAAAACCAGCTAAATTTATCATGAAAATGTGGCTTCAAACTGAATAAAAGTCCATTTCTAACAGTTTGTGTGGAACAAGCACAACAAAGCCCATGTATTATCTTGTATGTGTGTAAGTTACTCTTTGCTAGACGCCATTGTAGCGGACAAACACGGCGCCGACGCATGCATCTTGTGCACTATACTCTTTGGTAGAGGAGGTATGACGCCATTGACAGGCCACCAAATGAAACGGTCCGTTACTTTGATTAAAATGACAGATTTCTCTGGGTTTGAAAACTGTTGGAAACATTTGGGATAATGTAAGAACACAACTCAACAACATATAGAACATAGGTCTAGACCTGAGTGACAACAACCTGACGGTTTCAGGAGAGAAGCTTCTGTCTGGTCTAGTTGTTTTTACACATTTTAATGAGGAATCATTACAGATCAGAGCTTTAAATAAGGACGTTTCATTACAGTTTGATTAGTCAAATGAATTGTCTTAATTCTTCTTGGATTAAATGAAACTAATGACTTCATATTTCAGTGTTATTGACCAGGAGTGTATTCAGTTGTGTTTTATACTGTATGAACAATAAAAAGAGCCTGTTTGAGCCTCATCTCCATTATATAATCATTATATATCAACCGTATTGTCTTTTAATTATTTGATTAGGGTGAAAACACACATCCTAACCTTTCGTTGTGGATCCAGCAGCATGTCGAACGTGCATCCCGTCTGCTCCAACCACAGCCGAGCCCCCGCCACGCCGCCGAAGGAAACCACCAAGACCCGCACTGACCGAGCCGCCAGCGCAGCCTGCAGAGGGCAAAAATCACATTTAACAAGCTAAAACGTTTCTGTTCTACTTGTCTGTTAAACTCACTTCTACACATTTTTGCTCGACCGCCAGAAAGTTATTTATGTCAAAGTCGATCAGGCTGAGTGAAGACAGGCACGTTGGAAATATGTTGGAAACCAGAATGAAGGAAAAAAGTCGACATTTAAGGACAACAAATCATCAGTAAACATGTGACAAAGACGTCAGTGGAGGCCTGAAGATGTCAAGTGAAGTTAATAATAATTTTCCTATTATTTAAAATTAGACTGTTGGTCTGCGAAATGTCAGCGAGGCGGCTGACAGCACGTCTTCTTGCTGCCTTTTTTTAGTGTTTACAGATGATGAAAGACTTTAAATAAAAAAGGTGCGTCAGCGTCCAAACAAGCAGTGATTGATCCGACGCTGAGTACAGAACAAACGTCTGTTCTTGTCCTGCAGCAGAGAGACAGTCAGTGATGTTATAATAATATAATAATAAAGTATGAAGAGGACAAATGTGTTTCATTTGATCATAGTTTACGTTTAATTCTTGATGAGGATAAAGATGATAACTCTAAACTTCCCCTTCAGTCATAACCAGTAACCTGATGACTTGATGTCTGTTAGATAAAGCTTTGATCTCTGGACTACGTTATCCACATTTATGGGTATCAGGGTAGTTAGCAGTTAGCCAGACATGCTAACGACGGCCTCTTGTTTTAGAGTCGTGTCTGTTTGTCAGTCAGTAGTTAAATGTGACGTCATTACATTTGAAGCCAAACTAAACCGACCAGCTTCATCATTAACAGCAGAATATCCTCAACATGCAACTAAATCTGCTTCTAATTGTTATAAAACATTAGGATCATACTGAATGTGTGCCTCTTTTATTTTGGTATGTCATGATGAAGGTTTCTGTTTTATTCAGTAACTTAAGATTAACGGTATGAGGAGGTCATAGAGGGTCAAGGGTCAGTTCAGGAGGAGGTTAGCTAGATTTATTTAGAAGTATTTTAAGGGTGGGTATACACTGAGATAATGTTTTACCTGTAGAATGTGTTTAAAAGCATCTAAAGAAAGTTGTACAGGTATATAAACTACCTGTGAACGTTCCTCAGGGAGCCTTTTCTCCGTAACACCACTAGTGTGTCGCATTTTAAAACGTTCCTTCTTGTACAAGAAAATGAATTCTTAACTTAAACTCTGATTCTTCGGATTCGGTCTCCATCATTTAAAGTCATTAAGAAGAAATTCTTATGACAGTAATATGAAACTCTACTGTATGCAGGCTGTTGTTTAGATGATCCAGAATAAACTCTGTTAACTTTAAGTCTGTTTTGATTCAAACTGAAATAGTTAAATCATTCAGAATTAAAACTAAATGATGAGGAGTTTCTCAGTTAATTCACAGCTTGTTCACATCACATTAACAGCACATTCACCCGCAGTCGAGCTGCCACGGTGGAGGAATTTCCCCTGCTGCGATCCAGAGTGGCTCAACACCGCAGTCTGAGCTTTATGAGGTATTAGCACCTTTTTTTAAAATCCCACGTTTAAGAGTCTCCGTAAACCAGAGACTGATGAACTGAGCCTGGCTGCAGAGTCGATCCTCTGCTGGGCCTCAGCATCAGGGACTGTTTTTAGAATATAAATATGCACATGTGTAAGATGTTTTATGAACTAAAATGTGTTATAAGTATAACAGGAACAGCGAGTTGTGACAGAGAGAGAGAGAGAGACGGCGAGGCCGAGCAGCGGGAGACTTTCTGCCCGAAAAACAAGCGCCGACACCCGGAGACACGAGAGCAGCTGCTCGCTAACAGCTGTGTGTGTTTACAGCAGACAGCAGGACGGACACACAGCGACATGTTTTCCTCACAGCACCAACTCAACATTTAACATATAACTGAGACGTGTTTTAACTAGTGCGGCTGTTTGGAGGAAGATGCTGCAGGCGGTTATTGACAGCTCTGACTTTACCTTCAGTACGCAGGTTTTACGCAATAAAACAGAAACAAACAGCTTTTTACAATCAACAAAGAAATGCAGTTTTAAATTCCTGCACAGAGCAGATCAGTCAGATGACAGAGTAAAAACATTCAGATGGTTAAAACGTGTTTTTCCTGAACGAGTGATCGCCGTCAGATTAAAAAAAAAAGGAGAACGAACCTGATTGGCTTCCAGCTCGGCCACGTGGTCTCGTCACGGCAGTCATCCAAAATGTCTGATGAGAACCAGCAGCAGCTTCTGACCCTGACCCAGGAACTGACCCAGAGTCACACTCCTTTAAAAACACACACACAGAGAAAAGGAAATATCATTTAATATAAATAAATAAAGCTTTGCTGTAAGTTCAGAGACGCTGAAGTCATTTTATAGTCACTTCCTGAGCTGAGCTACAACAAGCTGCAGGTCTGAGCTGGTTTGTTGCTTCTGGTCTTCTGGTCTCATATCGATCAATCAGTGATCGATCAGCAGGTGTGAACTCACTCTCCGCTGCGTCCATCAGTGAACTGAGTGTCAGGACTCAGACTGTCTGCTGCCTTCACTGCTGACAGCTGTCCATCTGTGGTCTGCAGACCTCGGTCCACACTCTCCAGGAAGGAGTCCCACTCACTCTGCACACACACACACACACACACACACACACACACGGGTCAAATCAATCAATCACAGTCTTGCATTTGCAGACAAATTAGTTACAACAAAGTAAAAATTAACCATCACATGACGTAGGGAAATATATTGATGCTATAATCGGTATCTATTGTCGTCCATCGGCTCTCTGTTTCATTATAAGAATTGATTTTAAGATTTTATTTATATTTTATTGATCACTCTTAAAGCAAGTTTGTGTCTGAAGCTCCGATCGACATGACAGATATCATCAGATCCTCAGCTGGAGCTTTCTGGCTGTTAGAAAGTCGAGCTTCTTTAAAGCCGTTTCTACAGATTCGCTTTATGTGATGTTTGTCTTTCGATCATCTTTTAATCTTTTTATCGTCTCTTTATTGTCTTTCTTCCTCCTCGGCCGCCGTCTTCTGAAGGTCAGACCTGTGATTTGTTTTCTGTTTTTAAAAAAGGAGCTCTATAAATAAAGATATTATTATTATTATTATAGATATTATTGTGATGTGAGGCTCTTAAATGTGCCTTTTCTTGGTTTAAAAAGCTGCTTACAGTGAAGTTCCAGCTGTTTTTATTGACCTTTACCCATTTATGCAACATCAATATCGAGATATTTGGTGAAAAACATTAGTGATATTAGATTATGTCCATGTCTTTCAGCCCTAACATGATGTAAAACCAACAGTTAAACATCTGTGAAACGAGCAAAAAGCGTCAAAGTTTGTTTTTAATCTCAGTAAAAGCTGAAATGATGGAAGTGATACCGTCAGTTTAGAAATGTTTAACATCTGAGAAGCTGGAACGACACAAACGCCTCAAAACTAAAGAATCAGTAACGTATAAAAGACACAAAAACAACACGTTAACTGAACTGTTTAGATCGTTCTGCAGCGTATGGAAACAGATTTTATGTTGATTTATGAACTGTTGATTGTGGAGAATGTGAATCTAATAAATAAACTTTACAGTGCAGTTAAACTGTCGCTTATACACACACACACACACACACACACACACACACACACCTCCAGCTGCAGCAGCTCCTCCACCTGATCTCGAACCGCTGCGACGCTGCAGAGACACAAAAAGATGCTGATGTGTCACATGACTCTGGAACAAAGCATGTTTATCTATTCCTGTGGTTTTTTGGGAGTGTTTTAAAAATGCTGGTGACGTCACATTTAGATGTTTTCATGCTGAAAGTCTTTGTCTTTCAGTAAATGATGATAAATATGATGAAAACAGGATAATAACTTTTTTATCTACAGGTCAGCCTCAATCAATTCTACAATATAAACTAGACTAAAGATTAATCTGCTAATCCAGTGTTGGAATTTGAAACTTCAAGGCTGCAACAAACAGTTATTTTATACATTAATTAGTCTGATCTGTCAGTCAATTTGTAAATAGCCCAAAGTGACGTCATTAATTGTCCTGTTTTGTCTTATTAACACTCAAAACCCCCAAAATATCCTGTTTACCTCCAAATATGACAAATAAAAACATCAAAAGTTTTGTTTTATTGGTTTTAAGAAAAGACTGAACTGATTATTCAGTTATTAAAACAGTTTTTTTTATTGATTTTCTGTTGATTAACTGATGAAAGTGTTGTTGCAGCCTTCTGTGCTCTGATGGTAATGAGCTTTGTTTGCCCTGAGTTCTGCCTCACAGGCTCCTCAGGCTGCTCTAACTCTGACTGGATCAGATGATTCATCGTTAAACAACGTTTATATTCCAGGATTTATATTTATAGAGGGAGGTTTACGTGTTTGAAGAGAGCAACACCTGTGCTCTCAGCTCGGTTTTAATGGTCTTCTGCATTTATAACAACTGATTCAAATACTGGAGGGAATGAGAATTTGTTAATTATTATCATACTTACTGATAAGACTTCTGCCAAACAGCCTCTGCTTCACTCTTCTTTTTCACTCCGATGCTGCTCAACAGCATAAAAACATGAAAACAGTCACTTTCAGTGTAAAAACAAACATTTAGACAAGCACTGCACTGCACTGGAGGTTCGTTCCCACCTCTTGTAGAAGTTTGCTCCGGCCGTGATCAAACCGAATAACGTGGTGATTTTATACGGGACGAAACTCTCCAGAGAGGCTGTGTGGAGAACAAAGAGTGGTATTATTAGTGAGGCAGATTTAAACAATGTCATTGTGTTGGCAAAGAGCATGACAGGGATTACATTACACCACCTTCATGCCAGACGGCCTTTTAATCCACAGACCGGATCACACTGATCTGCTTTAACAATGCACAAGAAGCATGTTGAAATGTTCAAAAGGACAAATATAATTAAATTCAATTAAATGTTATTTATGCTGCACCAAATCACAACATAAGTCATCTCAGGGCACTTTTCACATGACTGAACTCTTTAATTATGTAATTATTAAATTATTACATGGTGACTGGTTCAATTTAAACTCCTAGTTTAAGAAGCTGCAGCTGCAGTTTAACACAATATTAGAATAAATACTGAAAATTTGACCCCAAACTTCATTTATATTTCCACCATTTTCATGCGTTTATGCTTATTTGGGAATAAAACATCCACGTGCATCATAATTAAACACTATTTCCGAAATAATCTAATTATTTTCTTCATTACGGCTCATATATAATCAACCCAGAAACACAATTAAAGTACATTTGTTCTCTTTTCTCATTGACTCACATGTTTTTCCCGCTATCTTCTGTTTAAACTCCCATTAACAGCCGCTCAGCTATTAAATCAATATTAAAGTTGATATTTCAGTAAATTAAATGCTAGTTTGAATCTTCTTTGTGCCGAATTACTCATAAAATCACGCGAGATCCCAGGAGATAGTAAACAGTTTTCCTCTAAAGGGATTCACATTTAAATGGTCACAAAACACTTTAAACCCTTTTATTTCCAGTGCAGTCCGCTACCAGAGGACTTCCTGGTCCTGCAGTCTTACCTTCAGCATCCTGCTTGGCTTTCTGCAGCAGAGCTCTGCTCAGGTTGACCAGCAGAGTCAAACCACCTGTGAGAGTCTCCTCTGACACATCCTCAGCCATCCTCACCTGTCCTCACCTGTGCTCTCACACACACTGACTGCTGTTAGACAACCTGCAGCTGTGTGTCTTAACACGCGTCCTGATCACGTGTCTAAATCATGTGGCACCACAGTAAAGTAAAGTAAGCCTTCTTCTTCTTCATATTTGTTTTTTTTTAGTGGTGGTTGGTGTCCAAAATGTCGCATCACCGCCATCTACTGGATTTAAACCAGAATCTCCACTGACTAAATAAAACAACTAGAAAATCCATTTACCATGTCATGTTACATTTAAGAGATTTAATGGTTAATAAGTAGTACGGTGCTGTTTTATTTCTGACCACACGGTGGAGCTTTTGGTGGCCTGATTCAGTGAGTTTTACAGATTGTCATGAAAAACCTGTTTAGAAAGTTTAATTTCATTAAAGACAACAGAATTGCTGAAATATAAAGTTTCTTTAGCGCTTTCCTTTGGGCAGAATTTAATGAAATCTTACACACTGCTTCCCAAATTTGGTCGCAATCTGATTCAGTATTGAGGAGTTATCAACCATTAAGTGCATTAGGCCACGCCCCCAAAAGTTTGCTAGCCAATAACAGACAAACTGTAAGTGATATCTGAAAACAAATGAGTAAGTTGTGTTCGGGGTCCTCTAAATATGGTATGTACCAACTTTGGTGAAGATTGGATGAAATATTTGCCAACAGAAGCAAAACAAACGTTTATCAAAAAAATCAAAATGGCGGGAAAATTTTATCGGCGCGAATGGGCGTGGCCTATATCAGTCTAATCAGCATCATCTAAAGAACATCCTGTCCAAAAAGCTTTTTGATAGAACTTATCTTTCATGAGTTATTAGCCAAAACGTAAAACATGTGATAACTGACCACACGGTGGCGCTGTTCATTCAATGTTTTAATGTGTTAAGCATTTCCAGATGGGACACCTTTCTCCTTCCTGCTTCTACAATCCATTTCTTTCTCCTCCAGCAGTTCATCACCAAAAAAAGGCCTCAAATCTTCACCTGATCCTCACAAAGTCAAAACTCTACAAGCTTCCTGACTGATTCTTCCTCTTCAGCTTCTTATCTCACATCAGAACATTTCTCACCTTCTTCCTCGTTGCTCGAATCTTTTCTGAGATCTTGCAGTTAAAAGCTTCAGTGTTTATGCGTCTAGTGGCAACTTTAATATGGTGGAAGAATTATTTCCTGTTTAGACTTAAAGTTAAATACAATATTAAAAAACATGTTGATTTAAAAACATTTAATTAAAAGTAAAAATCCTGAATTGAAAAGTTTATTTAAGTGCATCAAGAAAAAAGATGAATATATGACATACTGATTAATAATGTAACATCCTGTAATACTGCAGATCTGTTTAAATGTATAATCTGCAAATCAGCAAAATAACTAAAGGTACAAAATAAAAGAAGTCAAGTATTTTTCACTTGACTACAAATGCAGTGAAGTAATAGAAATATTCAAATACTGTACTACTTCATAGCCTGCTTGTACTTAACTTAAGTAAATGAGCAGTTTAGATGCTTTATTATTCACATCTGACCAGAATAAAACACACACAGTTTCTGTTTTTATGACGTATATTTATATAAACTACAATATATTTATATAAGTTGTAGTTTAGTAAACAGATTTCTAACTGCATGAATGTTAAATCTTCTACATGAAGGAGTCTAAACTGGGAGGAAGATCAGATGGTTCATTTTACAAATACTGGAGAAAGAGTAGTTTATATGAAATGATGTAATCTGAGATTATTGGATGATTTATTGGAGCTTCCTGTACTATCTTTACAGCTTATATAACAGTTATTATTACTCTGTATTGTCTGATTTGCAGTAATTGGTAACTGTTGTGGATATTTCTGAGTGATGGTTCAACACAGACGAGACTTCTGATGTCTGAAAGCTGGAAATGTTTATTGAAGCCAAGCAGAGAAGTGAAAACAGTAAAGAGCAGAGTGTTCTTCCTCTGAAGGTCTTCCAGTCTTTATCAGCTACAATATGAACAACCAGTCTGATTGGTTCTAAACAGGGAACTGCACGTTCAGGTCACGTCTTATCTGTGTTGTCTAGGAAAGGCTCTGACCTTGGTAACCATGGCGATGCCCTCTATCAGAGAGGTTTCCACCTTCCCTAAAACATCAGACAGCTGAAGTCTCAGAGAGAAAACGTCTCCTTCCTGATTGTGACCTCAAAGCCGAGCCTGACCCAGCGTGACCCCTGAAGATGGAAACTCCATAACACTGATAATTATCAAGAAACGCAACCAACAAAACGCAACAAACTCGTTTAATCAACACGAAATGTGGATACGGATGTTTGAGCAGGCGGTCAAAAGTTTAGAATAGTTCAAACTTGTTTTTCCTGATTGAAAATCTGATCAAACTGAAGGTTTGTTAAAAACATCTGACTGGATCCAAGAGACAAACTCAACAATAAATCAGTTCATATGAAAATAATCTACTAAAATTATAGGAGTAGCAGATTATAAAGTAAAGTGGAAACATTTAAATTATCGTTTTACATGTTTTTGTATGAAATGTGATGTAATTGAAAGCTTTACTTTATTTTTATTAAGTAATAAAAGTATAAATATGTAGATGAAAGCACCAGTAAAACTTATTAGAAGATGAAGTGACTGTTATGAAGCTCAAACATGATCAGTCCACTTTGTATGGAAGCCTTTTTCTGCCAAGAAAATAAAAAAATAAATAGATTAAATGTTAGTAGGTCAAAAGTTTGACACTATACACTGAGTATAAACCACTTGGTATCTTATAGTTTTGATTTAATGAATCAAAATATTTATATAGTATCTCATAATTTTAGTGTAAATATTATTTTCATCATTCAAAGCCCAAATTTTGATCGACCCATCAGTATCTTTGTATTTTTTCATCAGTTTACCTTCAAAAAGCAAAAAAAGAAGCGAGTCTGTTAAAATTGTCAACCTGTTTTATTGACTGCTGAACATTCATTCATTCATTCAATAGAAAAAAAAATCCCTCCTTCAAGTTTTAAGCTTTAAAGATAAGTTGTGCACTCCTTCGCTCTGCAGCCCAACAAAAAAAAAAAAAAAAAGACAACCAGTCGGCACAATCATCGATCATCGATCATCAATCATTGATCACTGATATGAAAACGAAGACGACGCAAAGCAAAAACGAGACACGCCTTTAAGCATCGAGTCGATTTGTTCTGTTGATGTGATAATAAAACATGAAACTGTTAAATTAATGAAGCGGACATTCAATAAAGAACGACTGACACGACTTTCAGTGATGATACTTTAACATCAAAAAGGCCTCGAAATCAGAAAACTCACAAATTAAATACAAAAAAAAAAAAAGCTGCTGAAATTTGTTCAAACTGAATACTTTCATATCACTCCCAGGAACTTTTCTCTCCTTGTGCTTTAAACTGAAACACTGGCAGCAGCTGCAGAAACATCATCAAACATGTGTTTTCTCCTCAGGTCGCTGTGTGTAAACATCACTGTTACTGTTACAACAATATTAACTGGAATTCATCATCGATTTTTTTTATGCTTTGCATCGTCGCACCTCCAGAAAATCTACTCATAGTCTGTTTTTCAGCCACGTTTCGAGTCTTCAGTAGAACTCACAGCAAATCTGGAGGGAAAATAACGAAAATAAAACTCCACCAGAGGAGATATTCAGCAATAAATCACATGTTTTCTGATTTAAAGCCAATTATTTGAACTTTTAGAGTGTAACACTTTGTTTTAAATGATTTTTACAGTTAGTTTTACGTTGATTTGAATGTTTGCTTCTGTTTTTTTTGATGAATTTGTAGAAAAGTGTCTTATATGTGGGTTGTTTTATAACTAATAATCTCTAAAACCTCGTTATTTTTCCCTCCAGAGATCTTGTGTGAGCTCGACAAGACGAGAAACGTGGCGATGTGAGATGAGCTCAGTCACATACGCAGGAATCTGACAGGACAAAAACAAAAAACATTAAAGAAAATACAGACATTATCTGGCGATTTAAGACGTTTAGAGGGATCCAGACCTCCTTCCTCCCAAACTGCTGCTGCTTTAAAAAAGGTGTCACACATGAGATAATAATCCAAAGAAAAAGAAATGTCTGATGCGAGCTAAAGGAATGATAACGATGGAAATACAGTACGTGGTTCCAACAGTCGGAGACGACAGAGGAGATTCAGGAACAGAATCTTATTATTATTTAACCTCCTTCACAATAAATGTCACATTATAGAGACGAACAACCAGGTTCCTTTTTTTATTTATTTGGATTTGAAACATATTTACTGCTGTGTCATCTAATCTGAGGATCAATATTCAACTTTGGTGATCGATTAATCGTTTTTGTCATTTAGAAATCAAAACAATCTTCTTCCAGCTCTTCAAATGTGAAGATTTGCTACTTTTTTTCTGTTTTAAATCTTAATAAATTGAACAAATTCCACAAAAAAAAAATCACCGACAGATTAATCGAAATGTTAGTTTAGAAACTTGTCTTGAAATTAAATGACGAGAGCTGCAACAATCGATTATAATCCATCAATTTCTCAATTATTTTTTTAATAAGTCGGCTTATTATTTAGTCTAAACCCCACTGGGACGATCTTAAATGACTTATTTTGTACAAACAGTCAATTCCAGTTGAATTTATTCACTTTATAAAGACGTAAAACTGCAGAAAATCTGAACATTTGAGAAGCTGAAACCAGCAAATGTTCGATAAACCGCCTGATAAATCTGTTTCGAGTCTCTGACGCTTCTCTAAAGTCTCCGACTGTTTGTTCTCCTTCTGGTTCAGCAGTCGACCCTCCTTTATATCAAACCCTTTGTGTTGGTCACATTAAAAAGAAAGCTCAAGAGAAGTACATTACCCACAGGTGTCAAGAAAACAAACTAAAAAAAAAAAAAAAAAAAAGAATAGAGCTTTTTTTTTTCTTTATATGTTCAAGTATCGCAAGTGGAATTCAAATAGCCCTGAAGTTTTGTTTCATATCTTTAAAATCCCCGTCCTCTCTCTCTCTGCTGATAGGCTGAGCCAGCAGTGCTTCAAAGAAAAGTTTAAAGTGCCAATTACAATCTTTAAATGGTAAATTATTTCTATTTTTTCTCCTTTTAGATACCAGATAGCGTCAGCCCCGAAAATAATATTAACAAATTAACACCCGATTTAAAAAATAAAAAGCGAAGGATTCAGATCTAGACTAACGCAACACGGGATTGTTCATGCTGACGGTCGATGGGATTAAACTTTGTGCTTTGGGTTGTTTCAGTGTGATGTTTCAGCTGAAGGCCTACGAAGCAGAGAAAGAGAGAGGGTGGACACGGTCGCTTCTGCAGCCCAAACAAACTACCGACTGATTCCCGTCGCTTCAATGTTCTCTGTCAAACCTTCCCTAAAAAAAAAATAAGAAGACAGCTGGATGTTTGAGAGGGAGCACCGGAGTATCAGGATGTCTTTGTTTATACTGAGCACTGAATGAATGAATATTCATCAGAATAAAGACTGGAAAATAAAAATCTGTCCGTCTGTCGACAGGTGAGCAACAACAAACCATCACAGGTTCATATAACTGGCTGAATAACTGGCGCTAAGAGCCACGTGTTGATATTATCTTTCCATTACAGAGCCGATGATGGAGGTGAAACGCAGGTAAACTACATCTTCACTCTTAAAGCTGCTTTAATTAATATGTTTTTTTGTTTTTTTTTGGAAGAATCCTTCAGACATAATCAACTTTTTAAATTAGTTTTGACATTTATATACAATCAGCTGTCTGTTTAAACATCCAGCCGACAACATGATCGTCACATTCTAGTTTTGTTCGCTCTACTTTTAGCTTCTGAGTGTTTTTATCAGCCTGAAAGCCAAAAATATGATTTTTTTTTTATCTGTTAATTTTCAGCAGAAACAAGCTGTAAACACAACAAACACTGACACATCATCACCTTTTTGAGTTTTAAGCCAACATTATTAAAATCATCCCACTGACAACGTTTTTAATTACTTGTGGGGTTCCTCAGGGTTCTAGTCTCGGTCCTTTATAGTTTTAATCTGCTCGACACTGATCAGACTTTTACAAATGTGGTTTGTTAAGAGCGAGAAAAAGGAGGATGACAGAGAACAAAAGCAGGTGATTCGATACTAAAATAAGACTGATTGTAGCTTATGGCGACTAAATAATGAACAAATAATCTGTATTTGTATTTAAACGAGAAGCAGCATCTGATTTTCTTTTCTTATTGATCTGGAACGGTTGACGGTGTTTTTAATAATCAGGTCTGCGCTGGTTTGGGCTGCAGAAGCAGACAGTCCCTTTGTCTGCCCAGTGTAGAAGCTCCGTTGAGACTTTTTGTTTATTAAAAACAGACTTTTCTCTCCTGTGTTGAAGTGATGTTAAGACTTCTTCGGACAGTGTGAGGACGAGTCTGTGTTGAGGACCTCGATCATCGTTCTGGTAGACGGGAAGGTCTCTGCTACGGATGGAAGACTCTGGTACCAACTTGGTAAACTGTAGAAGAAGAAAAGTTACAGATACGAAGAAGAAGAAGAAGAAGAACTGCAGAGAAACTGCGTTTAATCATCTTCTCACCTCTTTAGATTCATCCAGTTCTTTGCTGTTTTACTGAAGCTGTCTGGATTCGGTGTCGTCATGGCTTCAAAGTCCACCAGCTGAGTCGATCAAAACAAACACAAACAGTTTAGAAGATGTTTTGATGCATAAAAACATTTCACTGCATCTTTTTTCTCTTTGTTTTGACTTTCTTTCCTGTTTTTTTTACTCCTCAGAACAGATAAATATAAGCATCCTGCTCTCGCTCCGTGCTGCAGGAACAAAACTTTTCTACGCTGACGACGCACCGCTTTACAGACGAGGTCAGATACTGTGCAGCAGAAATGTTACAGGGTGTGCTGTTGTTGTTTTTTTTATATCAGTATCTTCAGGATTTTGCTGTTTTTTTGTGATTATTGAGACCAAAAATGCAAATAATGATGTTCCAGCAGCTTTACTCAAAAATTTAGATGCAATTTGTGATGTTTTATTTGATCTTTTTGCTGTAAAATTGTAGAAATTTGGGAGAAAGAATGCAAACAAAGGAAAATAATGAAGAGTTTTATGTAATCACTGTGCTGTGATGACTGATCAGTTACTACGACATGAAATATAACAGCTGGTCTAAATTACAAACGGTCTGTTGATTCGAACATTTCATGCAGAAAAGTTGTTGTAATTTCGCAAAATCACAGTTTCCTGTAGGGAGTGACGTACTTTATATGATCATTAAGCTACTTGCCAGATTTTTAATCTTAAATTTGGCAGCAGGAGAAAAAAAACATTTAAACAGATTTATGTTGAACAAGATGAAGCAGCCAGAGATTCACAAACTTACTGTATCTTATACACAATAATAAATATATTCTACATTTTCTCTAGTTTCTGTATTTTATTTATTAAACGCAGAATATTTTCACCTCTAAAGTCCCAAAAGGTGGATTTTTTAAAAATCTTGTGGGAACAGATTAATATAGAAAAGGCATGAAAGAGTTTGTATTTATAGCTTTTAATAGTTTGTTGATTTGTTGATTTCTTAAGTATGTTAGAAACACGGCAGCGTTCATTGCCACAGAGTCCCACAAGGTGTTTTTTTTGTTTGTTTTGTTTTGTTTTGTTTTTTAATCTTGTGCACAAGATATAAAAACAGCACCTTCTGGGACTTTAGGGGGCTGCGTTCATCTCTTCAGGTTTCTAAAATGTATTAAAATGAAACAATAATAAAAAAGGGAAAATCTCTCTTTGTTTGAACTGCTCGTTATTTAACTGATCAGCGCAGCAGCGTGTCTGTTTCATATAATAAGTTTCTGCATGTTTTAAATGTTGTTTCATGTAACTCAAAAGGTTTGATTCTTCCTTTCATTCCTTCAGAAATGAAAGGAAACAGAAACCTGGATTTCATCAACAGATTTCAGCTGACAAACAGCTGATCATACATCATCATCATCGTCGTCATCGTCGTCTTTGTTTCAGGAACGATGCGTCTGCTCGGCAGAATTTAAGCCAAGTTTCATTCAGACTAGCAGAATAAATGTGTGGAGAGTCAACGAGAGGCTTTTATGTCTTTTACACCTGAACAAATGTACCAATAATAAGAGAAACTGACCTCCTGTTAATCTTTTAGGTCGTCTTCAGACTTATAAAATGATTTATCACAGTAATAACTTACTGTAAGATCCTGTCTCATAGTTTATAAACTGCTTTTAAACTGGTGAATGTGTCGCTGTTTACCTTTCCTTTAGGGATCCTACCGATGACCTCTTTCCCGCTGGCCATCAGCGCCCCCATCACGACGGAGTAGGCCACCACGCTGAGGAGACACAGACCAGTATCACCATTACACCCAGTTACTGTCGGCCAGCTCTGCAGCATCACATGTTACATTCTTTAAGCATAAATCAAGCTGCAGAGTTGGAGAAAGTAAAACAAAAAAAACCTCAAATATAAAACATGTTTGACATTTATGACCCACAATGTGAAAGTTTAGAGGATCACAAACCAACAACAGATGATTTTTATTATGTTGTCTGTCAAAAGGAGCTGACTCAGACCTTAAAGGATGAGTTCATAATGTTTAAAGTAGGTTTTAAACCAACATTCAGGAGCCTGAACGACCAGAGAAGCTGCTGGAATCATTCCTCCTGCTCATACTGACCGTTAAAATAAGTTTATGTGAAGCTAATATGAAGCTTCAGCGTCCAAATGAGTCAAATCCAGTAGATATCTTTCAACGTTACAGTCTTTTTAGTGGCAAAGTCCCTCTTTTTGTTTCTATACTTCCACCTGCAGCTCAACAGGGAAACACAAAGAGGAGAATTTGATGCTAAAAAGACTGTAAATGTGTCAGATATCCACTTGATATGACTAACTCAGACTGCTGAAGCTGAATAGAAGCTTCACACACACTTTAAATGTCTATCTGGACACACTGTGGATGAAGGAGATCTTTTAATATGCAGCATGAACAGGAGGAATGATTACAGCTGCTCGTATGGACACCTGAGTTTACCTGGATCCTCTGGAGAGAGGCATGAGGTTGCAGAAGTAATACACCAATGAGAGGATCAGGTTGCACACAGCATCTGCATCCTGAAAGAACAAACAAAAGGTCAGCACTGATTTCTTCTTCTGGCTCGTCTTCAAGTTTTTAAAATCATCGTCTCTGTTTTCAGTTAATCTGGAAAGAAAGAATGAAAGCAGAGAAAGTTGCAGACACAACAGAAAACATAACAAAGAGTCAAAACATAAGAGAGATGTTCCTTTTTGTTCCAGGTTTCAGTTTCAGAGTGAATCTCCTCGTCTAGTTTCTACAACAACAGCAGCGTCAGAATAAACTGAGAGACAAAGACAGGAGAGACAGGAGGTCAAAGGTCGACTGAAAACTAATAAAACTGATAAAAATCAGCTGGAAAATAAATTCTGTTTCGGTTTAAATTGTTAAAATTCTCTTAATATTCTCCGGAGAGTTCGTTAAACTGGCTGTAGAAAACAGAAACAGCTGAAAAATGTGTTGAATGTTGTTTGAGGGGAAAGCAGGTAACCATGGCGACCATGCCGAACGTCCTGCGTGGATCATTTAAACCTTCAGTTCATCTCACAGAAGCCAAAATATGAAAATGATTTATCTGTTTGACCTTTTTTTTCCCTCTCGGCTCGAGAAAGTGTTCCAATAAAAGTGAATCATTTAGTTACGCCTGCTCTCTATTATTATTATTATTATTATTATTATTATTATTATTATTATTATTATTATTATTATTATTGTTATTGTTATTGTTATTGTTATTATGTGAGGAAGTCTTACTCCCAGTTCGGTGGACAGCATCAGCGCTTTTCCTTTGGCCGTCAGGTCTTTGTAGATGGACTCGATCTCTGACTGGTACTGCTGCGTCCGCTCCTCTGTGGTCTGAGTCTCCACTGAGAACAACATGTTTCCCACCCTGACGTACACAAAACAACAACAACAACACAAACAAACAAACAACGTTACCGCGGTTACAGCTGCAGAGAAAAAACATGGTGGACTGTCGCTGTAACGATGAGATGTAGGATAATAAACTTCAGTATCTTCTAGCAGCATAATACTCTTCATTTTCTTATTTATAATGTTTAAATAAACATGTATTTGTTTACAGACGGTGTTTATTGTTGGGTGAAGTGTTGTCTGATAAATCAATAAAGCGTCACCTGTCTCCGGTGATCGTGATGGTGAAACCGTCGTATTCTTTCCCAGGATCCTTCATGCTCGGGACCTTGGAGTTGACTGTGAATCCATCTCTGGTTTTACTGTTAAACTGCTTCAGGAAACAAACAAACAAACAAACAAACAAACAAAACAAACCTCTTGGTTTTCACTGCTGAACGGCTGCGACACGTAAAACAAACTAAATGTTATAAATAAACGAATGTCAACTCAATGTCCATGTCCTCGTTTCCATGGCGACTGACCATGTGACATGTCAAAAACTCCAAAACCAGGTGAGTAAATGGACCTCGAGTTGAGTTTAGTGACTAAATGTTGATTAAATTTGACAAAAAAAAAGATAAAATCCATCTTTTATTCAGTTCATTCAAACGAGCTTTGTCTCCTTCGTCCTCTTACCTTCATTATAGGAAGAAGATCTTCTACTTTATTCACATTTTCGAGCGCCTGGTGGACCTCTAACAGTCCTCTGGGGTTGTACGCCCTGAGAAGATGACAAATAAATAATTAATTCATGTATGCATAGGATGCTGCATTTCTGCACTCTCATGCAAAAATGAATTATTTAACCTCCAGGGGGAAAAAAAACGAGCAAATCATTCACATGATTTGGTTTTGAAGGCAGCATATTAACATAACTGCGATCAATAAGGTTGATTAAACCTTCTGAGGCTGTAAACATGCAGCTGTCACTGAGTTCAGGCTGTTTGGAGCATCTGAGGAAACTTTTTCAGACGTGAAACCTGATGATATGAGCAGAGTTTTGTACCTGTGGTAGACTAATATTCTGTCTTTGATGAAGTCGAGGATGTTGTCGAAGTACGCCAGATATCTGATGTTAATAATCTGCCCTCTGCGGGAAAAGACAGAAGAAGAATCTGGGTCACATGACAAGTAAACTGTGAGAGAACTTTTCAGAAACGAGGTCATGTGGAAAGCCGAACCCTCTCGGGGGACTCGTGAGAGCGTCCGACGGCGTCTTCGGGGGGGGGGGGGGCCGGGGTTTGTTACCTGATGAGATTGATGTGATTGTTGAAGCCTCGACTGAGACTCCTGGCAGGCATCTGGTCTAACCACAGAACCGGCTGGTCTGGATCCGCAATCCTTTAAAAAAAAAAAAACAGCAGCAGAGGAAGAGAAAGAGAAAGAGAGAGAGAGAGAGCGGACTGTCAGAGGAGGAATGTGACTCGTCTTCTTTCGTCAGGAGGACGGAGGAAGAGTTTAATTTCATGACGCTGCGTTTGATTTGTTTGAAGCGAGCAGACGTGTAAAGAAAAGCCGTAGAAAAATCAGCGATTAGAGACTTTTTAAAGAGATCGACTCCTGACTCCTCTGACGCTCAAACAGCTGTAAACACACACGAGGAAATTGCCGAGCACGAGCTCCGGTCTAGACTTTACTTTATAATAGACACTGGTCTCATATCCACATCTGTCTTCTCAGTCCTATAATCCCCTCTTATTCCCCCTCCTGAGTTATTTCCTGAGAATTATTAGGATTACATAGCGCTGCTGGTCCTCACCTCCTCCATTTGACAGCTATGTCGAACATGTCTCTCCACTGCATCTGCCTGGTCTTGCCGTTCACTCGCACTTTGGAGTTGCTCCACGTCCGATGCATGGCCTGCATCACCTCCAGGGTGGCTAAACCCATGGCTGGAAACAGCACAGATGCATAAATAAATAAACTCTGTTCTTGCATGCTTTAATCGTCCTGGGAGGAAAACAGTAGCAGTGATGAGTCGTACCTCTGTGTATCCTCCTGTTCGGTAAGAAACCGGGAGTGTCGTATTGCATCAGCGCCCCCAGGTGGTCGGCCGTGCAGATCAGCTTCTGCACTTCACTGCTGTAGCTGTCGAAGTTCTGCGGCAGAACGTCCCTGCGAGACACGAGAGGAGAGAACACAGTGAGAAAGAGCTTTAATAAGAAAGAGAGAGAGAGAGAGAGACGGTCAAACTCGAAGAGGCTTAAAAAACATCTGCCCGAGGAGCACGGCTGCTTCCATCTCATATGGAAAAGATTTCACATGTTAGCTTTCCACCACAAAACACTGTTTACTCTCAGCAGAATGTGGTTCAGGAAATTGAGGCGGTGATGGATAATAATTCCTCAGATTTCCTAATGATGACGTGCAGCGAAGTGGAAGGACAGTCTGTGTTCATTTAAACTAAAAAAAACCCACCAGGACCTGCATCAATCTGGAGTTGGAGCTGCTGTGATTGTTTTATAGCCGTTTGATTGGTAATAACATGTTAAATATAAGATGAATAAAAAGGATATAATCATTCAGTTTTGGTTTTGATCTCAGGAGGGAAACATTCCTCTGCAGACTGGTGAGTTAATGCACGGTTTGAGTTTCACTGCATGAATCGTGACGGCTGACAGCTGCAGCGCAGAGCGCGGATCAGCTGGGATGGACCTACTTGATATGCGGCTGCAGGCCCGGCTGTTCTTCGTAGTCCTCGATCAGGAACGGCAGGTTCTTGGCCCAGTGGTTCTTGAAGTTCCCCGGTAAGTCCTGGTCCACGTTGTACTCTGCTACCGGGATGTCCAGGTGGGAGTGCAGGTAGCGGGAGTACTCTGCACAACATGATACAAGATATGATTATAATGAGATAATAATGATTTTTATGAATGAAAGCTGCACAGAACACATTCAAGTTTCTGCATGATGACATATTGGAACAATTATGAATAATAATAATTGTTAAAGTGTTGAAAACAAACTATTATACACTATAAACTCCACTGGGATGCAACATTATGCAGAGTAGAGCTGCAACTAATGATTATTCTCGTTACTGATTGATTGTTTCGTCTATAAAATGTGACGTATAAACAGTGAATCATCAGATACGAGACGCTGAGAGAAGAAAAATGATTAATTTTCTGTCAGTCGACTAACTGATGAGTCGTTGCAGCTCCGAAGGCTTTTACACACAAACAATGACGATAAGAAACGACACGAAAGTGCGAAATAGTTCAAAACTATTCACACCGGCAGCGATTTGAACTGCTGACGGCTGTTTCTGCGGAGACGGAGACACTGAACGCAGGTCGGCGCCGGCGTGGACTGAACGGATAGAACGAAGGACGAGATCGCAGCAGGAAGTTACTGAACTGAAACAGTTTGCATGTCGACTCCGCGGGAAGAAATCCAGAGTTTATATTTATAAATACATGATGATAGATGATAGTGAGTGAATCTTCCTGTCTGCCTGCAGTGAAACAGACAGACAGGAAGCTGATCAATCAATAAGTTTAAAACACATACAGCAGGAGACTCAACTCCCCACATGGGCCGCCGCCAGTGATTGGTTGATGCTTTTATTCGCTGTGTGAAAACTCAACGTCGCTTTTCCACCTCGTAATAACGACATTATTGATTTACAGGAGAGAAACGCCTCCAGTGTGTAAAAGGTCTTAATAAAGTGTCAAATACAGTGAATCCAGCTTCTTTAAAAAAAGGCATTTGAGCAGCTTTAATGAGCCTCGCAGCTGTTTAACATGTTCAGAGTTCAGTGACGACGATGATGAACGTGAAGCAACAGCTCTCGACCTTTGACACAGTGAACTCTTCTCTGTGTTTATGGGCCAAAGAGACGTTTGTTAAGATTAGAAGATCTGATTATTCAGAACTTCACAGCTCAACAACCACGACATGTGTTTGTTTGTGTGTTTGTTTGTTTGTGTTTGCAGGAGCACCAACCTCTGAGGTATTTCACTTTGAGGTATTCGGAGCTGGCCTTCTGTCCCAGCAGAGGGTCGTTCAGCATGACTTTAGTCTGAGCTTTGATGCCTTCGTAGAACTGACCCATGGCCACGTGACTCAAGCCCTTCATGTACTGACACACCTCGTTATACGGCTCCAGCTGGAGACACCTCTGCAGGGACGAACGGGGACAGAGGGGAGGGGTTTAACCACACATTTGAGTCGGGGGGGGGGGGCTAAATTTATTCCATGTGAGTTCTTCTTGTACCTTGAAGTTGCCGATGGCCTCCTGCAGCGAGCCGTGGTGGTACAGCATCATGCCTCGCAGCTGCAGAGACTGGATGTGGTTCTGGTTCAGCATGAGGGCTTTCTGGAAACTCTCCATCGCTGACTCGAAATCACCCAGCTCTCTGCGAAGAAGAAGAAGAAGAGGAAGAGGAAGAGGAAGAGAGAGCAGAAAACAAGACAGGGAAGAAAAGAGATGTTGTTAGTGGAGGGACGGACTCTCGTTTCCTTAAATGAACCACAAGCTGAGTTCATGTGTGAGGTCAGAAGGTGTCAAACAGTCTGGTCGTACCTGTAAGCTTGTCCCAGACTCTTATAGGCGTCTATAAAGTCAGACTTTAACTTCAGAGCTTCTTTGAATGTCTCAATCGCTTCCTGATGAGAAAGAAAAAAAAACAACCTTTCACACAGAATCACAACAGGAAATTACAACACACACACACACACACACGCTTCACACTTCATCAGATAGATTCAGATATTATTATATTTCACGCCTGTCGTCAAACATCATGTGACCACTTCTGCTTCTTCACAGCATCCATTAGAAAAACCGACACGCAGACAAAGAACCGTTATTTTTTTGTGGTTTGCAGCCGTTTTTCAGAGTTTTTGGTTCCACTTTCCCCCGAACAGGAAGTCGCTCTGAAAGGTTTGGAAAATAAAAATCAGCTGCAGCAGATGAGCTGGAGATACTGGAGATACTGGGAGATCCCAGACACACCCAGTTCTCATACTGGTTTTAAAGCGAGTCAGATGTTTAATATATTATAAATATATTTAACTTTGACTGAGATAATAAATGTTTGGATCTTGATAAAAAGGCTTTAAAGCGTATTTATTTATTTGCTGATCTCATATTGATCACTGCTCTTGTAAACTGAGGTTTTTCTGGGATCATCAGTTAAATTCTTGTGTAATTTCCTCAAAATCTGAGTTTCTTAACTCGAAGCCTTCAGACTGAATAAACTGTGAAACGATCAGAGCTGCAACTTATTTTCATTCACAATCAATACATCTGACAATTATCTTTATAATTTAATCAATTAGTTAATGAAATGATGAAAAGCTGTGAGTTTATTATGTCTTCAATGTGCTTGTTTTGTCATAAATGACAAAGAAAAACAGCAAATCATCACATTTAAGAAGCTGGAAGCAGAAATCAGTTCAGTTTATCGTCTACAAACATTCATTCTTTCATCTGTTTTTTTTATATTAGTCCAAAATAATTAAAATAGTTCTGACTGAGTTCATTATATTTCTTATAGAAAGATAAAAACATAAAAACATTTTACAGTGTGAATAAAACAAACGTGATCTTTCATGTCGTGAACGCGGCGTCGGCCGGCGGAGCGGACAAAAGGACAGAGTCACATTTATTTATTTCAGCCTCAGCTGCAGATTCATGATGTTGACTTTTGTTTCCATGACGACTAAACAGTGAAGTCCAGCTCTGCACACCAGTAACAGAGAGGAGTGTTCAACGCTCTGCTGGCTGCGTGTGTTCAGACTGTTGTTGTTGTTGTTGTTTGTGTTCAGCTGTGTGTAGGTGTTGCAGCGCCGGGATTCCCCCCCAACAGGAAGTCAGCTGGTAGGTGTGGACGCCGTGTTGTTGTGACGGTTTTATCTCCCTGCTCGATGCATCAAGCAACTTTTTAAAATCGCTGCGATGCAAAGAAAAAAAATGCCCAGACTCGCCGTTCAACAACAACAACAACAACAACAACAACAACTACAAAATGGCGGTGCGTGTGTTCAAACTACGGCCATGACATGTCTCTGAGGTTTCTGACGAGCGTTGCCGCCAACAAAACGGCGACAGGAAACTCTGGTGTGAAACTCAGCAGCCACTTCCTGTGAGGTCAGCTCGCCAGAGAGAAGGTCGCTTATCTAACGAGTTTCTCTCTCGACACACATTTCCAGATCTAGCCTCTTATTCTGGTTAAAATAAACTCTTTATTTATATTTATTTTATTCTGTCTCTTTCATGCAGCCTCCATCAGTCCAGCCTCTGCTCTGATTGGTCGGCGGCTTGCGTCCTCACACAGACAGCAAACAGCAGCGGGAGGGTTTCACTTCTTTTTCTTTACAATCTAAACGCTCCTCAAACACAAAGAAGCCTTAAAAACTGAGCTGAGCAGGAAACATTTCTACATGTTTAACAGCAGAACAGCAGAACAGGATGTAAAGAGCAGAAAGAGTCTGAAAAACAAAAAAAACAACCCAGACACACATTTTCCATCAAGCTGCAGCTGCTCATTAACAGCATGAATGCAACATGATGAGCTGCAGATCAGTTTGTGTTTGTTTTCCTTACAGATCGATCTCCTCTCACAGCAGCTTATAGTTTATTATGATGCTGATTCTTCTGCTAACAAACAGTAAAATATGGAGAAACCATACATGAGTCCCTTTAGAAAAGTAAACAAACAAACAGTTAAACTAATAAAGAGCAGTAAGTGTGTGTGTACCTTCAGCATCCCTCTGTGGAAGAAGGTGAGGCCTTTATACAGCATAGCGATGGGCTGGTTCTTCTTCAGCTCCAGAGACTGCTGGAAGTCCTCCATAGCTGCCACATAGTCCTGATGAGGAGGAAACATTTAGACACACACACACACACACATTAACACACACACACATGCATGCAGCAGATTGGACCATCAAACCTCTGAGATGAAGAGCAGAGTTCCTCGGTGTCTGTAGAGACGAGCTGACGGCTGCAGCTGGATCGCTTTGGTCAGATCACCCAGAGCCTCACTGATACGACCCAGAGGAGACAAGATCTGCACACACACACACACATTAAAACACACACACACACACACACATTAGCATATTTCTTTCTTATTAATCTGCTTCACTTTCAGCCTACAAACTGTTGTTTTATTGACTGTAGATGGAAATAAGTTTGTGAGTCTTCCTCAGACATAAAATCAGAAAAGATACAGAAACATACAGAGATGCATTTTTCCAGGTTCACACACACGTTTCCTTTCAGAGAAGCTGATTATTCACTGAACTTTATCAAACTAAATCTAAACGTTTTGATTAAAAGAAACATTAGTGATCTAATCTATTAAATATGATTTAAAGAGATCAGCTGCTGTGAGCTCTCTTAAATCTCTTTATAAGGTATTATGGTTGTAATAAAATCAATAATTATGCCATTAATTGTTGTTTTAACACAACAAAACATGGATATTATTATTATGATGGACTCTGTGTGTGTTTTTCTTACATCAACATTAAAGTCAGTCTTTAGTTTTGTTCTCAATAAGTTGACGAGGACGTTCAGAGGCTGTTAACTCAAAGATAACTGGACTCCTTCTCTGGAGTATAAAGTCCAGTTGGCTGCTGGATATAGAACGACCTGGAAGACTCTGCACAGAAACGTGTCAGCAGAGACTCAGAGTGACGGCAGCAGTCCGTCTGCACGTCAGGTTCATTAAACTACTTATTAAAAAAAGCTCCTAAAAAGCCTCACAGGAGCCGATGTGTCTTCAGATAGACAACAGATTCATGTTACCGGCTGAGTTCATTACTGGACGGCTGAATATTTACAACAGTTTCTGTTGCTGTAAACAGCTTTTAAAACTTCTGTTTTGCCTAAAAAAAGGTGAAATAATCAACAACTCATGAGTGTCTCCTCCTCGTCTTTGTTTCCAGCTGCACACGCTCCACAAACATGATGGATTTTATACTATTTTTGCTGCATTAAAGCTTCAAACTGCACCAGAAAGCGTGCAAATCACATGTCCTGCAGACGGCAGCAGCAGCAGCGGCGGCGCTCGGCTCGATCGGACACACTGAGGATGAATAATCTGCTCCACGTTATAAAAGAAACGAGATCTTAACGGAGCAGCGGAAATTTAATCAGTTAAATCTACATCCTCGGCCGCTGCCAGCAGCTGTTTCTGTCTTTCAGGAGGTGTTTAGTCACTTCAGACTTCTCTGCCGGAGCAGTGAAGTGTTTTATCTGCTGCTGGAGGAGCCGAACACTGACTGAAGCCAGACTCAGATCTGGCAGAGCGTCCGCAGGGTCCCGCCTCACCTCCGCTCTCTGCTCGTAGACTTCTGGCCAGTTGGGCTCGAGGGTGATGACTCTGTTGAGCTCGTACAGCGCCAAGTCAGCGTTCTTTATGTCCTGGTTGTGGAGAGAGGAGAGCGTTGTTGATGTAAAAAGGTGAAGGAAACAGGGAACCATAAAGAACACACACACACACACACACTTCCTCCTCCTCCTCAGAGGGCAGACACTTCCACCGCCGCCGCAGAGTCTCCATAAATTAAATCTGCATTCATTAAATGTCACAGTGAGTCATTCTGGCTTCACCTGAAACTGCTGCTGTCGACAGAAAACACAACCCCGGAGCGTCTGAACACGTCTCCACGCTGCAGATACACTGATTTATATTTATATTAAAACATAAACAGAAGCTTTAAGATGAAAATGTGTTTTCATGTTTGTGGTTTTTAATCAGCAGAAAAAACCTTTGATGCAAATAAAAAGATAAAAGAATAATAACAGCATGAATTATCTTTCATTATATTTATTATTATTATTATTATGAAACAAACACAGTCAGAAAGAAACTGTTAAAGTGTTCATGCAGTAATAACTATAACTTTAGTCTAGGGTTATAGTTATTATTGGTTCATTTGTTTTTTTTGAGCGTTTCATGTTAAATAAAAGTAAGAAAATTAAAGTGAGACTGTTATATGATGCATTTAATATTTATTCAGAATATAATCTGCAAATCCAGGAAGTGTTTTATTTCTAACTCACATCCTGCGTCCACTCACACATTTCTGATCATTTGTATATCCAGATAAGAACTGCTGAACATTTACATACAAACAAATGTAAATATAAATACGCACACATTTTAATATTAATAACCTGATATATGTGCACACATGAGCGTCTTTACTCTGCGGGAGCATTGTTAGTTTAAAAAATAAGAAAAAGAGAATAAAAGAAAATGGAAAAAGCAGGTTTAGTCCTTCATGTTTTTATAAACCTCTTTTATATTATAGTGATCTTTTCTAAAAGGGAAACAGTGGTTGAGTTTATTTAAGACTCAAAGAGTTTAACTGGAGATCAGAATAATCTTTAAGATGTTTTATTAAAAAGGTGATAAACTTAAGTTCCATATTTAAACTGTCTTGTGGCCTCGCAGGTCGTCTGCAGGAACTTCCTGTTTCACAGCTGCAGCGTTCAGATGCAGAAAATCTTCACTGAATCATTTTAAAATGACTCATTTTGTTTCTTGTATTGATAAAAACTTTTCTGTGAGTCTGTAAGTCTCATAATACCAAGATTAGCATCATTATTTCTCTTTAATAAGTCAATGAAATATGTTTGCAGGGATTCCAGCTGAGGAAGCCTCGGTGTGTTTTTAAGGTGTTGATCACTTTCTTGATTAATCGATTAGTCTTTTTAAAATACAAAATGTCAGAAAATGATGAAAACTGTTGATCACAGTTTCCTCAAACGTCCAGTCAACAGTAAACAATCCAAAAATATTCAGTTTACTAGAACAGGAAACCAGAAAATATCGATTCATATTATATTATTTCTATTTAGGAGGCTGGAAATCTTTCTATTTGGTAAATAATTAACGATAAAAACACTTTGTTGATGGATGAATTCTTGCAGCTCTGCTTAAATCCACCTTCACTTTCTGACACTGTGAACGTCTTCAGACGCTTTAATAACAGCGTGTTGCTGCGTTTGAAATATATTTTAATAGTTAATATTAAAGCTTTTCTTCCGTCACTCACCTGTAGACTTTTCTTTCCGTATGCGATCCCTCTGCCGTAGATGGCGCTGACCAACTCCGGGTCGCCCTGCGTCAACAACAACAACAACAACAACATGTCAGGAACTCTGTCTGTTTGTTTCCAGGTTTGTTAAGAAGATAATATTCATAACAAAGTGAGTTTAATGGAGGCAAACAGACCTGTAGTAAGAGTGAGAAGTGTTTGATGGCTTCATCATAAAGGCCGTTTCCTATCAGAACGTAGCCGATGGCTGCAACAACAACAACAACAACAACAACAACAACAACAACAGCAGCAGCATGAAGACATTTATAAAGTGGAAATAACAGTTTTTTTTAATATTTGAGGAGGAAACAAACTCACCAAGTTCTTCGTTTGTGTTGTGGTTATCTACGGGGAAAGGGATTTTTTTCTGCTCTATAAATAACTTTGCTTGGTTCTGTGAGAGAAGAAGAAAAGGAAACAGATCAGGAGAGACAGGCGGGTCACTTCCTGTGTGACTGAGTGACAAACTTACACAAAAATGAGAAGAAAAAAAACACAGTGAGTCTTTAGAGAGAAGAGCAGTAATAATGTTCCAGTGTTCCTGCATTAAAAGGCGTCTCGCTGTGTGAGTGCAGAGCGGCTGCAGCAGCAGCGTGTTGTAATGCGTGCGGGATTAAAACAGGCAAATCTAACAGCATGCAAATGTTGCCATGGCAGCGATTTATGTTTCCTCAAAACAGCAACAAGACAAAAGCTGAGTCAAGACTTCTCACATTTATACTATCAGAGCTTTTTATAGCAGAACAGCAGCAGAGAAGCAAACATGTCGTTAGAGGATGGTTTATATTTCTTTAACTCTTATTGTAGGATGAAAATATGACGCTTTTCAGCTTCGTAATAAATTAATCTACTTATTTATCTTCCGTCTCAGAAATAAAGAGAGTTAGTTTGATAGTAAAGTGCATCGTAATCAATTAATTAGGGCTGATTATTTTCATCACTGTTTATTACTTTATCAATTAATCGGATCAGTGTTCCTCAAACGTCTTATTTTGTCCACAACTCAAAGATTTTCAGTTAATTGTCATAAAAGGATAAAAAAAACACAAATTTTCCTCTTAAAATCGACTCAAAGCGATCAATCAGTTATAAAAATAGACAGCGATTAATTTAATTACTGGTAACTTGATCGATTAATCGACTAATCGTTGCAGCTCTACAATTAATCAAAGTTTTCATCTGTTAAAAAAACACAATAAAAAGGAAAAAATTAAAGCCGTTGCACTGAAAACGTCCGACGTGGTTCAGCAGGAAACAGTTACAGCTCCATCTGATTAGTGTGTGTGTGTGTGTGTGTGTGTCTGTGTGTGTGTCTGTGTGTGTGTGTGTGTGTGTCTGTGTGTGTGTGTGTGTGTGTGTGTGTGATCTCACCAGTATTTTCTCTGCATTGAGCGAGAACACAGACTCGCAGGGCGGGTTGCTTCCCTCCTCGCAGTCCGGATCCTCCAACTGTAAAATAGACGACTCTGAAAAGACAAATATTCAAAGTGTTTATCAGAAACTCAGCTCAGCGCTTCATATATATGTATATTTATATAATATTTATATTTATGTGACTATATGTCCTTGTTTGAAACACAGCTGCTGCCTTTAGTGTCTCATGTTTCAAAGAGGAAGCGTGTGAGAGGTCGAGCAGGTCAAAGTGGATCCAAACCAGCTGCTGATTCATGTTTTTATCTTCAAAACACAAAACTCCATTAAAGTTTAAAGTTGATTAAAAAGCACCCGGAGCTGCTGCAGCTACTGATTATTCCCATTATTGATTAATCTGTTGATTATTTTCCAGATGAATCGATTAGTTTGTTCATAAAATGTCAGAAAACAAGATAAAAAGGTGAATCAGAGTTTCCAAAGTCCAACCTGAAAACATCAGATCAGAAAAAACACAAAAAGATATTCAGTTTGAAACTAAAAGAAAACAGCTGACGGACCAATCAGAGCGCAGCAGACAGTCTGACACAGTTACAGCAGCCATAATCAATAAATATGTCTCTGTGTCATATTAATAACACGCCTGAAAATACTTAGAAGAAGTCTGTTTGCTCATTAAATGAACTTCAAGTTTCAGTTCAGTTTTTAAACACTGAATCATTTTTATATTGTTGCTCAATGTGTGAAACTGATCAGCTGTTTGGTCCATAAAATGTCAAAAAAATGAAGTAAAAGGAGGAAAAGGAGGTTTTGTTTTTGTCCTAAACACAAAAATATTCAGTTTACCATCATAAAATATTAAAAGAAACCAGAAAATATTCACATTTAAGACTCTAAATGGTTAATTAATTATCAGAATAGTTGGTTAATAGAGTAATTGTTGCAGCTCTCATCAGTTTTGTGGCGCCGTCATCGTTTGATATGAAGGTTAAAAGCCTCAGTTACATTATCACACGCTGACTGCGGTCTATTATCTCACTTTTACAGGCTTTTTATATTAAACTATCATACTGTTGTGAATCACAGCGAACCCACAGAGAGACAAAACATTATATTCATGTTTTAATATCTGCGGTTGAGTTTGTGGGTCTGAACTGAAACACACGCCGTTCAGCCGGCGAGGAAACGAAACGTCCTGAAAGATTTACTGCAACAGAACCAGCAGCTCATCCTCCAGAACTGAGGAGAAAAAAAAGCTTCAATTATGGTCTGTTAAACACACGCTGCTGCCGTCGGGTCGGTTTTATGAATGGATTATGGTTTTGACCTCTGGATGCAGGAAAGTTAAAACATGCAGTTCAGTGTTGAGAGTGTTTTAAACTGTACTGAACGGTTTCAGGTCCAAAACAGAGCCGCTAGTCTGACATATTATGGTATGGTTGAACAGTTTTACTGGTTATTTACATCCACATTCATGATGATTATTTAGCAAAATGTTTTATGAAAGTATCAATAATCATCTGTTCAATATTTCTGCATTAAACACTGGGATGTTTGATTTTGCTGCTTCGTTATGAAGCGTTCAGACTTCTCAGACGCTCTGAGGCGGATCTACTTTCTGTCCCCAGAGTCAAAAACCAGGCGAGTTTATTTCTGCAGAACATCTGAGCAACAAGAGCTGAGAGCGCTTTTATATAAAACACTAACAGCATCGAGACAAACAGACATTAAAGAGTTAAAAGATCAGAAAATAATAATAATAAATAGAAGAAGGAAAGTTACAGAGTGCTGAAAGAAATTAATTATCAGTTCGTTATTATCAGTTTGTTTGAAAGGAACTGAGAGTTGCAGCAGATCTGAAGGTTTCTGGCAGTTTGTTGAGATATGAGGATCATAAAACCTGAACGCAGGAAGCAGACCTGATCCCAGACCTGATCCCAGACCACCTGAGAGGTCTGAACGACATGACAGACGCTAACTGACAGAAACTAAACCTGCAGGAGCAGCGTTCAGGTTTTATTCTCCACATATCTGAACAAACTGCAGCTTCTTTTTTTTTAAATCAAAGCTGAACTCTTTTCTGTTTGTCTTTAAATCCATTAAACATGAAGCTGTGTAACTTCCACTCTCTTCTTTTATCTCTTAATCTATTTTATTTTCTATTTAACTGTCTCGACTCTTAAAATGTGTGAAACCTGCCACACAAGTCAAACTTGCAGGTGTGCCAGTCCTGCAACAGTAACATGACGCGTTTTTATGGATGCAGTTTGGAGTTGACCTCTGCAGGAAAAAAGCTAAAACATGCCACACATCAAGTGTTGGGAGTTGTGAGTTTCCTCTCTCTTGTTATGAACACATTAATACACTTTCTTTCCTTCCTCTGTCATCTCCGGGGCTTTTTTTTTTAATTCCACCTCCCTGCTTGTGAGCCGCAGTGCAGCAGCAGAAACAAGCTTGTTACAGTTAAATCTCTTCTTAGCTGATCGTTAGCTCTCCTGTCCGGTTTAACCCGCACAAGTGACAGTTGTATCTGATCGGAGGTGGTGGTGGTGGTGGAGGAGAAGAGGAGGTGGAGAGGAGGGGGGGGAGGAAGGAGGAAAAAGAAGACACTTTACCGCAGTCGGCCGCGTACTCCTCCCACTCGGACAGCGAGCTGCAGCCCTGTTTGTGGAGCTCGTTGTTGAACAGCGTGATGGCGGAGAAATACTCGGTGCAGAGGACAACCTGACTCAGGTAGAGCAGAGAGAGAGCCGCCGCCACAGCCCGGCTGGCAGGGGCCATGTTGTGCTACATGTGTGACGTCAGAGAGCCGGAAGCTGCTGCTGCTGCTGCAAGTCGAGAGAACCGTTTCTTTAAAAACACTACGTTTCCCGACATGCTCTGCGGCTGTGTTGGTGTTTTTTTTTCTTCTTCTTGGGTTTTAATGGCGGGTATTCGGTGCATTACAGCCGCCTTCTGCTCCGGAGTTTGGACTCAAAGAAACTTAAAAGAAAAGAGTTTTAATAAAACAAACTTCGTAAAATCACTACAATAACCATCTCAATCAATTCTTCATGCCAAAATTATGTCCCAAATAGTGGTATTTTTTTGTCTTGTCCGCACAAGTAAATATTTTGTGGGAACAAGATTATAACTTGTGCGAGTAAGTTATTTATCTCGGCTGATTAATCCGATGTTTCTGTACAAGAACAGCAAGAATTTCACTGTATGACGTTCCGAGATGAAAATAAAACTTGATTAGCTCAGTTATCTCCGTTATATAGTTGCTGTTTGCATCGGAAGTCGTTACAGACGCATATGAGTTCATATCGTTCATAGTCCGCACTAGAACTTGTGCACACAAGATAAAAAAACAACAACTTTTGGGACTTTAGGGGCTCTGTAATATGTCCTCAATTTTTGCCATAAATCCAAGATGGCCGCAAAGATGGCTGCCAAACAGACCCATGGGACAATATTTCAAGTTGGGAACATGAACATTTGTTTACTAGACACCTTGAAGATTACAATAAACTAAACTACTTTCGAGGGATGGTCAGCATCTCAGTGGAGAAAAGCACACATTAGCCTTTTGTTGTCTTTCCGTTTTGTCCTCTGCAGGTCCGAGTCCTAGTCTTCATCAGCCCACAATATGACACATTAGTCTGATTGATTCACTAGTTTCTAAACACCGAACTGCACTTTACCCATGACAGTTTAAGTCACATTGCTGACCTCGCGGACGAGCTTGACCCAATGTAACCTCTAAAGATGGAAAATTCCATAACACTTGTTCCAAAATTATACAGACAAAATGGGGTCATTTGCATCCAGACTGATTCTTTTCAAAGTATCGGTTCCAGGATCGGCGGCCCTGGCTATGTTGGTGCCCTGGGCAAGATTTAAATTGGAGACTCAAAAAGTGCAACAATAGTTCTGCACTCGCACTAAAATTAAATGCAACAATGATACCTCCAGCCCAGACAAATCCTCCCTGTTCTCTGGACAAGGTGTCATTCACAGTCCTACCTCTCCCTACTGATATTTCTGACTGTTGACCTAACTTAGTTGTTTAAGCTGTATAGAAACCTTCCTCTTATTTCACTGTGCCACTTCCCTTGCCACTCTTCTATTGCTTTACTCCAAACTATTACCTTGACCCCTGATTTGCTTAATGGAAGATGTAAATCTACGTAAAGCTTGTTTTGTCTGTGTCTGGAATGTATTTGTGATACACCCTCTGCAGCTGTCAAACCGGTCCCTCCAGGGTTAAACAAGCCCAGACAGGACCAACAAAATGGTTTTCTGTTATCATTTTCTAAATGAAACAAAACTGCTTTAGTAACTATAAGGAGAACTTCATTGATCGTTATCAACACCAGAAACAGGTTTATTTACCTTAACCCATACCAGGAATCTGCCTTGGTGTTGTGGTGCGTGAAGAGAGAAATACCACTACCAGGAAAGGAAAAGATGTAACTATATAGATACAAATTTACAATTCAAATTTGAAATATTATAAATGTAGTAAAATATACCCTTCAGTGAGAGGAACTATGGAGTTTTACATGATATTGACCGGGAATCTGTTCACAGTGAGTTCACAGTATACAATAAAACAGTATAAACAGTACATGTTATGTGCAAATGATTTTATATTAATTCTTTTAAACATCAAAATTTCTAACGGCATTGTCAACTGCTTGGGAATCCGTTATCCTACAGATACATACCGTCACAGCCTGGCTCTTAACTGTGACAGAAAAGAGGGAAGTCACATGATAATACAAAAGTAAGTTTATTTAACACAAGTACTCAAAACAAAAAGATAACAATAGGTAGGGTTAGTCTGTAAACTCAGTCATGTAGGGAGTGGAGGAGTGAATGTATGGTGGAACAAAAGAAAAGAACCAAAAAGCAAAGCAGGAGTATGTGAGGGGGAGAGCAGCGACTTTATATTTGAGGCCCAGGTTTGTCCCATCCTGCTAACTCAGGACCCCGACCCTGCAAACAGAGAGCACAGCAGCAGCAAAGAGCACAAAACAGAGGGGCCGTCTGAATATATACAAAAGTCTGAAGTTGTATTCTGCTACTTTTTGTACTTTTGGAGCTTTTTAAGTCTAAAATGAGGACTTTAACATCAGTTTTCAGATCTCATCAGTGGGTCATGTGATCAGGCAGAGCAGAGATTTTTTTTAGTGCATAAAAAATTCTACACACGTCTCACTCCTTCAGTTTTAACTCCTGATGGATATATTATACCTCAAAACGTTGCTGCAAGCCTCCTCTCTCACACAGTGTAAATATATTCCCCATAGTGCTTCATAGTTTTTGAGATCTAAAGCTTAAAACTGATAAGGATAGCACCGTCAAGCTCTCCCGTCTCCTCACACTCCCAACTCTTAAACCTGCAGATTCTCTCTTTCTTCAAACACTTTGTACATGTCTCATATATTCTCATACTCAGCTAGTCCTCCTGCCACTAATGATGCACAAATCTCAATATCTCAAACAAAATGGGAGCTTTTACCTCAGAAGACAGCAGTAGTCAGCTGGCTCAGTGGTTTAAGCTGTAATCATGATCAGCAATATGAAATTACAAGGTTGTGGGTTTGATCCACGGTCAACACTCCACCTTTTCTCTTCCTCTCTTCAAATTAAATTGTTTAAAAACATTGTTAGCTTATTTAAATGTACCACCCATCATGCATTGCAGGGGTGAGACTGTCCAGAAACCCTTTTGTCTGGACAATTTACATGATGGAGCACATTTGTGTGTCTTTTCAAACATTCGATTCAGGGTCAAATAGTTTTCTGTCTGATCACCACTGAAGCAATGCAAGCTATGATGAAGATGGATATGCACATTAACAAAAGAGTCATCAGTCTCTTTAGATAACAGCATATACAGGTAGTCCAGTGGCTGGGATAATGGTTTAAGATGTTGCCACTTTATCTTCCCTTTTACATCCCAACGTTGTGAGTTTGATCCCAGTTAAGGGCAGCGATCACGCAGACACATGCAAGCAACAACACAATCACAGCTTTTCCCCTGTTCTACTGCAGCTCCCTTTCATATTATAAAAAGCCTTATTTGTTCAAGCCTTACTTACTTTGCAATTTAAATTCAACATCTGAAAGCCTGATCAAGCTGATGTTTTTCTCTCATGTCATGAGTCATGATAGTTCAGGCTTAACTTTGCTGTCTAACAAACAGCAGCTCATTGGTTTGATCCAACCTGTGTGCAACTTTAATCTTGGTAGAATCACAATACGATTCAGATTCCAGCAATTTTTCAGTAATTCAATGTGATTTCTTTTAATTAACTAGTTAGAGATGAACTCTGAAGTTATGAAGTTTCATCCTCAGATCAAGGAACAGAGTGAAGTCCGGAGATCTGAGGCTCTTGGACAGTCAGTTAGTACCATCTAGTGGACAGATAGCAGAACTACACTAACTGCTGTGTGTGAATTGTCTGAAACTGACTGGTTTAGACTGGTTTTCATGTCAGTGTGATGTTGTTTAGACTTTGACTGTGAAGTTATGAGGAAGTGACGGCGTCTTCAGATCAGATGCAGACAAACACCAGGACTGACGAGGCAGAATGAGCAGCTTCTTCTCTCCTGATGTTTCCTCTACACATGATGATGGAAAGTGTCTGTAAGTTGACCTGAAGTGAGTTCAGCAGGTGAGAATCCTACCAGAGAAATCCGTAAATGTCTGAACACAATCAGTTTGATCACATTGTGTTGAATCACTATTTGATGACAGCTGAAATGTTTTTGATGGCTCTGTGGATGGTATTTAATGTATTACTGTTAGTTGTCAGGTTGAATCAACAGCAGTGACTGTAATCTCAGCTGAGATCATTAAAACACAATGCAGGGAGTGTCAGAACTGTGTCACATGTTTTAAAGGCAGCCATCTTACCAACACTGACAGACGGTTTCAATGATGCAGCTGCACAGTTTAGGCTTTGATCTTATTTGATGAGACAAATTATTTGATTTTGTCTATCTTTCACTCGTACAGTCTGCTGTCCTTGATATTAGCTATTATCATATCTGTTTATTTTATTGTTGGCACCTATAATCACTGGTTATTAATTTTTTCCCATATTCTTGTCTTTTTTCTGTTCTGAATAATTGTAGCAATGTGAGGTGAGATGTCCTCATAAGTGATTTGTTTTGTTTTGTTTTGTTTTTTAGATCCCTCCAGCACTATCCTTTTTTTCTTCCTTTAATACATTATCGGTCTTTTGTGTTTTGTTGTTTGTGCAAATATGTTTATTAAAACTAAACTAAATAAATCCCCTCCCCCAAAATTCCCATTTTGCCATTCAGGATGAAACAAATAAAATTGTTGACAACATTTCCAATAATAATAAATTGTGGCTGCACTATACCTGATATTGACACTAAAAAGTAAACTTTTGGGATTCGATGTGTTGTGATCCCAGCTGTTACACATTCAGCAGCACTGATGATATACACCTCACTGGTTGGTTTGTGTTTTCCTCTTGACCCCAGTTCCCAGCCTATGAAATCCAGTCACCCAGTTGCTTAAATATTGCAATGTTAGTTCTTGTTTTTATTTCTTTTATTCCATGCACACCCGTACACTACTGACATCCATATCCCATGTTCTTTTGATGTTTTGTGTCATTAATATGCACAATGTTAGGAGTATAACAAAATATTTTGGTAATGGGATTGTTAGAAATAGAGATTGTTTTTTTTTTTTATTTATAATGTTGGGGAAATTAAACAAATTATTGAATTATGACCAGTGATGGAAAATAACTAAGTATATTTACTCTGTACTTAGGTACAGGTTCTGCTTGTTGTAATGAATGAGCTTGTTGTTGTGTTTGTGTGAAGGTGTTTCTCTGCTATGGATCAGTGTGAGGACAGAGAGGAGGGAGTCCCTCCCTCTAAAAGCTCTCTGTGTGGGGAACATGACAGCCAGACCAAAGCTCAGAGGTGAGATGAGGATCTCTAACTGTCCATCACTGTTCTCCACTCACATCACTCCACCATCATTATTCACACTCAAAGCTCTGTGTGTGTTGTGTTGAAGAACAAAGACGCAGCACAGACCAGACTCTGCTGGACCTGGACCTGGACCAGACCCAGAACTTGAACAGGAAACTGGACTTGAACCCAGCTGTGTGTCTGTTAAGAGTCACAGGTCCATGGAGCCACCTCTTGCTTTTAAAGGACAGTAAGTCAAAATCATTCTGCTGTACCATGTGTGCATTAACTGGAATTAATTTATCAGTGAAGTGACACTTGCACAGTTAACTTAAACCTAATTTTCATTTGCAGTCTCTCTGCAGGTCACAATTAACACATATTCTCAGTAACAGAGCAGCACTAAACAAAATACAAAAAGGACACATTATGTTCTGATTATACTAATTTTTGCCAAATGTTTATTCTTTTTTATACTTCATTTATACTTCTTAAATGTGAGGATTTGTTGGGGTTATTTTGGGCACACATGATGGATACTGAATATTTTGGGGTTTTGAACTGTCAGTTGCACAAAACAATTGAAGATGTCACTTTTGACTCCAGAAAATTATAAGAAAATATCCACTCATTTCTGACATTTTATAGACAAAACAAATCGAGAAAATAATCTGCAGACTAATCCATCATAAAAATAATTGTTAGTTGCAGCCCATCTGGGAAACTATAAATAAGTTATTATTTTTTGTGAACAGCTATATAAGTGACTGTAGTTTCTTCGCAGTATGGGTTGGTGGCTTTTTTTGGTCTTTTCCAAGTCATGTCCTTGTCACAGGGGCTATAGAAATTGTCAAGATATTGTTGTCAAAGAAACCAAAACCCATACTGAGCGCTTTTTTCTCTGACCACACTAATGCTTCATCCCAGTGTTCCTCAGAGCCCTGACAGCACTTTTCTGCCAGAGAAAAAGTTACATGGACACAAGCCCTCAGCTGCTCCTTCATATTTTGCCTTACAGAGAAGCATCAATTTGTTTTGTGTTCTGTCTGAATACAGCTTAAGTGGAAATACAGCCTCCCTTTGGAGGGAGAAAAGAATATTTGTCTTTTTTAAGGATTTGGACTGCTGGTCACCTGGTCAAAATCCTGTTAGTTACAGTTTGTTTCTTCTGTCAATCCATTATTTTTTATCAGGATTCAGCAGCAAAGATCAGACTGCTCTGTACCCAGCTGTATGTCTATAATGAGTGACCAGTCCATGGAACCTCCTCTTGTTTTTAAAGGACAATATTCTCCTCAGTAAGTCATCATTCACTTACATCATGTTATGATGTAAGCAGAGCAAAATCCATGTTACATTTTGTTTTATATTGTTAATTGCAGTATATGTTACTGTTGCATGGGGAAAAAGAAACTACTATAATATCTAAGAAAAAATAACAAATTTTGACCAAAATGCTTTACATAAACTCTCTCCCTCTCTCTCTCCCCCCCAAGATCAGACTGCTCTGTACCCAGCTGTATGTCTATAATGAGTGACCGGTCCATGGAACCACCCCTTGTTTTTAAAGGACAATATTCTCCTCAGTAAGTCAGTATCATGTTATGATGTAAGCGGAGCGGCTTGCTGGTTGCTGGTTCATTCGAGGTTGATTAATTTTAAATGTATCATGTGTCCAAATTGCAACAAACTTGGCACTGAACTCCCTTTCTTCCCTAGCAATCCACCCAACCAGTGTAGAGTCAATCAGATCAAGTTAAAGACATATGTGAAGGACATACAGAGATACAGACACTCAGACATACAAACAGAGATTCCTTTATTGAGTAGATAGATTCATTCTTATATTCCTGCATTACTGACATTACTTGTTTGTTAACCCCCCCCCACTCAAAAAGTGAGCCCCATCATAAAAGAAATCCCCAGCCGCTCTGACTTTTTAATGTAAACAACCCAAACACGACCATGCAACGAACACAATGCAACAAAAAAGACAATCCACAGTGACACAAGGCACTTATACACCATGGGTGATGAACTGAATGATGGAATCAGATCAGCATTTAAAGGGGAGTTTATTTTCCAAATCTTCTCTACAGAGTTCTGCAGCACAGCTCAGAGGTTCCTGTTGGTCAGTATGACAACCAGTATCAAAGAGACCTGGACTCCATATTTATGGTGCGTATTTGTACAAGGACAGCTTTTACTGCTAGATATTTATTATACTGGTACTTCTGGTACTTCTCTTCTCTCCAGCAAGCTCTCAGTCTCTGACAGATTATCTGATGGTGTGTTTCATTACTTTATATTGATGATCAAGCCTATGTTTTATTCTGTTCCAGTTACTAGAGGAGAACATCATCCGATTTGTGAAGAATGAGCTGAAAAAGATCCGTAAGGTTGTGAGTCCAGATTACTTGGAATGCTTAGAGAGTCAGAGCGAGGATGAGGAGGTGTTGGATGGTGAGGATGAAGAGCAGAGGAGGAGCAGCAGAGAGGCATTCCTGAAGACCACACTGCACTTCCTGAGGAGAATGAAGCAGGAGGAGCTGGCTGACTGTCTGCAGAGCAGTAAGAGGATTTTAACAGCTTAAACATGATGGAGAGAAAATGGAAACAAAATGGGAGAGCTTTACATTTCAAATGTATTTGTATCAGACCTCTTATTCTTAGCTGAGGCATCAAATATATACAGGCCAATTCACATTTGTCAGAAATTGTCTATGACCTATGTTACATTTTCATTTGTTGTGTTGTTTCAGAGATTCTTTCTCCACAGTGCCAACATAAACTCAAGTCTAACCTGAAGGAGAAGTTCCAGTGTGTGTTTGAGGGGATTGCTAAAGCAGGAAACCCAACCCTTCTGAATCAGATCTACACAGAGCTCTACATCACAGAGGGAGGGACTGCAGAGGTCAATGATGAACATGAGGTCAGACAGATTGAAACAGCATCCAGGAAACCAGTCAGACCAGAAACAACCATCAGACAAGAAGACATCTTTAAAGCCTCACCTGGAAGAGATGAACCAATCAGAACAGTGATGACAAAGGGAGTGGCTGGCATTGGGAAAACAGTCTTAACACAGAAGTTCACTCTGGACTGGGCTGAAGACAAAGCCAACAAGGACATACACTTCACATTTCCATTCACTTTCAGAGAGCTGAATGTGCTGAAAGAGAAAAAGTACAGCTTGGTGGAACTTGTTCATCACTTCTTTACTGAAACCAAAGAAGCAGGAATCTGCAGGTTTGAAGAGTTCCAGGTTGTGTTCATCTTTGACGGTCTGGATGAGTGTCGACTTCCTCTGGACTTCCACAACAATGAGATCCTGACTGATGTTACAGAGTCCACCTCAGTGGATGTGCTGCTGACAAACCTCATCAGGGGGAAACTGCTTCCCTCTGCTCACCTGTGGATAACCACACGACCTGCAGCAGCCAATCAGATCCCTCCTGAGTGTGTCGGCATGGTGACAGAGGTCAGAGGGTTCACTGACCCACAGAAGGAGGAGTACTTCAGGAAGAGATTCAGAGATGAGGAGCAGGCCAGCACCATCATCTCCCACATCAAGACATCACGAAGCCTCCACATCATGTGCCACATGCCAGTCTTCTGCTGGATCACTGCTGCAGTTCTGGAGGAACTGTTGAAAAGCAGAGAGGGAGGAGAGCTGCCCAAGACCCTGACTGAGATGTACATCCACTTCCTGGTGGTTCAGGCCAAAGTGAAGAAGGTCAAGTATGATGGAGGAGCTGAGACAGATCCACACTGGAGTCCAGAGACCAGGAAGATGATTGAGTCTCTGGGAAAACTGGCTTTTGAGCAGCTGCAGAAAGGAAACCTGATCTTCTATGAATCAGACCTGACAGAGTGTGGCATCGATATCAGAGCAGCCTCAGTGTACTCAGGAGTGTTCACACAGATCTTTAAAGAGGAGAGAGGACTGTACCAGGACAAAGTGTTCTGCTTCGTCCATCTGAGTGTTCATGAGTTTCTGGCTGCTCTTCATGTCCATCTGACGTTCATCAACTCAAGAGTCAATCTGCTGGCAGAAGAACAAACAACATCCCAGTTGTCTGAAGTTTTGAAAGACAACCCTATACTAAAAAATCTCTACCAGAGTGCTGTGGACGAGGCCTTAAAGAGTCCAAATGGACACCTGGACTTGTTCCTCCGCTTCCTCCTGGGTCTTTCACTGCAGACCAATCAGACTCTCCTACGAGGTCTGCTGACACAGACAGGAAGTAGCTCACAGGCCAATCAGCATACAGTCAAGTACATTAAGAAGAAGATCAGTGAGAATCTGTCTGCAGAGAGATGCATCAATCTGTTCCACTGTCTGAATGAACTGAATGATCATTCTCTAGTGGAGGAGATCCAACAGTACCTGAGATCAGGAAGACTCTCCACAGATAAACTGTTTCCTGCTCAGTGGTCAGCTTTGGTCTTCATTTTACTGTCATCAGGAAAAGATCTGGATGTGTTTGACCTGAAGAAGTACTCTGCTTCAGAGGGGGGTCTTTTGAGGCTGCTGCCAGTGGTCAAAGCTTCAAATAGAGCTCTGTAGGTGGATGAAATGCTTGATATGTTAACAATATAAATATTTTCAATATTTTACTATTAACAAAACATCTAATTTGTATTAATTATTCATCCTCTCTTCAGTCTGAGTGACTGTAACCTCTCAGAAGGAAGCTGTGCAGCTCTGAGCTCAGTTCTCAGCTCCCATTCCACCAATTTGAGAGAGCTGGATCTGAGTAACAACAACCTGCAGAATTCAGGAGTGGAGCTGCTGTCTCCTGTGCTGGAGAGTCCACACTGTGCACTTGATGTCCTTAGGTTAGTTCAGAGTGATTATTATGAAGATAGTTTTCCTTGTTGATTAAATATTCCACTGAAAGCCTGGAGTAGTTTAATGCATGATATCCAGCTTGTGAACTCTGGAAGAAAAACTTTTTCACATGTACACAGTGTATTCCATTTAAGCTTGCTTGCCTTTGAACCTAGTATGTCTTCAAACCTGCAAATATAAAATAGTAGGTTTCTATTCAGTTTTTCAGATTTGATCAATCCAGTCTGGCTTTTTAAATATTCACTATTTAAAAGACTGGTCCTCATTTAGTAATTTGGAGGTATACATTATATGTTACAGGTAAAGTGTTATTGTTTATTTTGTATGTCTTCATTGAGTGTAGCATAGCTGATGCTTTACCTTTTTCAAATTCTAACCTTTCTCAAAGTTTAAAGAGATGAAAATTCACTATATGTAAAGTTTTCTAAAGTTGATAGACTCATGTACTGCTGTTCTACAAGTAGGGCCAGCTAGAATGAACCAAAGTGGTTCAATGTTAATAGTCAGGATTTGTTTTGATCTCTACTTGTGTCAGTTCTAGTCAGCTTCAAGGTACATGTCACATGAGATTATATGAAACAAAGACTTGTAAGTATTCCTGTTTACTATGTGACTTATATTTCTTTTCTCAGGCTGAGTGGCTGTAACATCTCAGAGAGAAGTTGTGAATCTCTGTCCTCAGTTCTCAGCTCCCAGTCCACTAGTCTGAGAAAACTGGACCTGAGTAACAACAACCTGCAGGATTCAGGAGTAACACTGCTGTCTGTCGGATTGGAGAGTCCACACTGTACACTTGAAAGTCTTGAGTAAGTTTTCACAAAGAAAAAGGGTGACAGTGAAAAAGATTCTACTTTACTAAAATAGGTTACTGTATACATACATACATACATACATACATGTATGTATGTATGAATACAGCAACCTACATGTACAATACATGCGCATTGAACTGCATGAAAGCCAAGACTGACCATGGCTACAATTGTTTTAATCTCCTTATCTAAAGTAAATGAGACAATTATGTCATGATTACTGGATAATTGTTTTTTCTATGACCATGAGTAATTTATCTATGAGGCCAAGATGAAAATCATAATTATCATGTTATCTCAGGAAAACAATTGGATAATTGGATAATTACCTTGAGATTGTCTGTTTAATATGTGGATTGAAATTCTTCTTCAGGTTGTGTGGTTGTAACTTCTCAGAGAAAAGCTGTGCAGCACTGTCCTCGGCTCTCAGCTCCAAGTCCTCCAGTCTGAGAGAGCTTGACCTGAGTAACAACAACCTGCAGGATTCAGGAGTGAAGTTGCTGTCTTCTGGACTGGAAAGTCCACACTGTACACTGAAAACTCTCAGGTCAGGATACAATTATTTTTTTTTCAAAAGAATACAGATACAGGTCCAGGACAAGTTCAGCCTATCATAGCAAAAAGACTGGAAGCAGGTGGAAACTGATTGTGTAGCTCCATCAAAATAGAATAAAATCCACATTGCAGTATTTACAAAGATGTCTGATTTACATGATGTTCTGTATGATCTTTAGTTGAATGCTGATCAGCAATTAATCCAAGAGTCACCTCAGTTTGTTCAGAGGTATGACAGAGGCCCACTGCTGCACAATGTGCTTTAACATCCGATATTACAGTATAGTTTTGGATCCTAATACTTTTCTACTCTTACTATAATCAATTTAGGAATACAGATTGCTTACTTGCAATGTAGTATTTTTACACTAAGATATTGTTACTTTCACTTTTCCCACAACTAGTGTAATCTACTCTTTTTGTATATTTGCTGAGATTTGTCTGCTAAGGTTTTGATGGGTTTATATGGCCAATTTTACACCACTTAGTCCCCACCATCATCAAGAACAAGGGCTCAGCAAGATGAATAAACCCAAACCCTTCCAAAAATGTATATATTTATTTATGTATTTATTGGGACCATGTGCAGTGTTAAACATAAATATTACCATTTGATGTACTGTAACAGAGTTATGGGGTACTCAGCCAGTGATCATACTGGATGCCTGAAAGCTTCCTGTGAGAAGATTGTGTGTGTATCTCCAGATTGTCAGGATGTCTGATCACAGAGGAAGGCTGTGTGTTTCTGGCCTCGGCTCTGAGCTCCAACCCCTCCCATCTGAGAGAGCTGGACCTGAGCTACAATCACCCAGGGGACACAGGAGAGAAGCTGCTATGTGCTGGACTGGAGGACCCACATTGGAGATTGGACACACTCAAGTATGAACAGACAAGACTTTACACTTTTTCACCCCACCTTACTTATTACATATGTATGGGGACTGGGGATGTTAACATGAATACTATTTAAGACACATCACCTGTGGCAGCCATGAATGAGGAGAATACTCTGCTATGATTGTGTGTCTTCCTTCAGGGTGGACCATGGTGGAGACCATAGACTGAAACCTGGACTGAGGAAGTGTAAGTGTGGAGTTTGATTCATGACAACAAACAGTGTACAGTCAATTTCAGTTTAAGCTGAAAATGTATATGTTTTGTTGGATGTTTGTGTTAAATGACAAAGTGAAGCTGCATTATGTCTTGTTTTTTCCTCCAGATGCATGTGAACTCACATTGGACCTAAACACTGCCAACAGAAATCTCAAACTATCTGACAACAACAGAAAGCTAATAGCAGTGACAGAAGAGCAGCCATATCCTGATCATCCAGAGAGATTTGACCGCTGTCAGCTGCTGTGTAGAAATGGTCTAATTGGTCGCTGTTACTGGGAGGTCATTTATGAAGGTGTGGTTAATATAGCAGTGACTTACAGAGGAATCAGCAGAAGAGGAGATGGTGCTGATTCCTTGCTTGGAATGAATGATCAGTCATGGAGTCTGTTCTGCTCTAATGATGATAAGGATGGTTACTCTGTCAGGCACAATAACAGACAAACATCCATCCCCTTCTACTCCTCCTCCTCCTCCTCTGTCTCTAACAGAATAGCAGTGTATGTGGACTGTCCTGCTGGCACTCTGTCCTTCTACAGAGTCTCCTCTGACACGCTGATCCACCTCCACACCTTCAACACCACATTCACTGAACCTCTTTACCCTGCATTTGGGATTGGCTTTGGGTTAGGGGTCTGGTTTTGGTCATCAGGTTCTTCAGTGTCTCTGTGTGAGCTGTAGGATATAAAAGTCCTCTTTACACAATACTGTCTCCTAAAAGATAAGTATACTATATGTAATCAATGTATCAGTAAATTGTAAGAATTATTAAACTGTTTTATGGTTGTGTTTTGACACTGGGAGCACTTTGGTAAGGTTAGAAGATCATGGTCTTGGTTTAATACAGAAAAGTCTACAGTGACTTGTAGCATGAGATAAAATGTATTTATTAACATTTAACTGAAACCACCATCTTTCACTGACCTTGACCAAAGTGTTTGTCCTCCCCATGACTTCACTGTAGAACATAAGTGTAATGCCTCAAACATTCGAAACAACATTGCTTGTGAACATAATACAGGCAGCAATCATGACTGTCAGTGCAACATTATTGGGAAAACAATTTATTAGTATATAAATGTAATTTTTGCGGGGCATTGTTGCTTTATAGAACACACTCTTTAAAGTTGCATGAAGGACTTAAACATTTGATTGTAGGAAGTCTTCAGTTTCATAGTAAAAGTGTATCAACTTGTCATTTTCTGAAAGCCAATATGCGAGCAAACAGCTGCCGACTGACATTGTCTTCAGACTGAATACAAAATGAAAATATAAACTGAGCAAATGGGTACAGTCATTTGAACGAAATTAACAGACATTTTAATTTGTCGTCTGTGTTGTTTAAGTTGGAAATTAAGCAATTTCACACAACACAAAAACTAAAACATACTGCACATTAGGTAGGTAAGTAGCTTTTGTTATAGAAAATATTAGATAAGTGTGGTTCATCCGTGGGTGTGTATTGATTATTACATGGAACATACTGTGATTTGATGAATTGATTATTATTGTATGTGGTGTTGTACCATCCTTCTGTTTCCAAGTACTCCATAAACTTTAATGTTGAATGACCTGTTTTCTCAAATATGCTTTTAGTAGTAAAGACACATTATGAACTATTTATGTCTCAGTGTTATGCTGTTGATTTGACCCAATAATGGTTCAAGTTTATAATACTTTCTTGTATTTAATGTGAGTGGGATTGGACTACTTATGACTACTTATTGACAATCTAGCAATAGATGGAAATTTAAATAAAGGCTGTTTGGTATTCCTCTCTTTAAACACAATTTAAATGATAATGATCTCACTCAAAAAATAGTCACAAATGTTATGGAATAAGTCTATTAAGGCAACATCATGAAGGTCAAGATTAACAATGTAGAAAGCATTACAAAGTGCTTTACAAAGGAAAAACAGAAATAAAAATAATTAAGAACAACAGTTAAATGTATAGAGCATAAAAAAGGAATAAAATAAAAATCCCAAATATAATAAAATAAGATAAATGCAGTCAACCGGAACTAGAAAAAAGACTTTTGGTTTAGCTCAAATAAAAGCCCTTTATAAAAAGTTAGACATATTTAATTTACGCTGAATATTCAGGTGTACAAAAACAAAATACCTGGGCATTGGAGGACTGTGAAACTTGGATAACGGGCTAAAACCCTGCACAATATCTATCTGCGTTAGGCTTGAACATCATAGTTAACAAATAAGCCAACAGTAAGCCAGTATAATAAGTATGTCTGTATACATTTTATCTGAGGATGGCTTCACCTCCTTATAACTTCAGGGTCCAAGTCTAAAAACCATCAGTGCAATGTGAAAACCAGTATAACTAGTCAGCGACAGCGAAATCACACATCAGATGATATTGTTCTACTATTTGTCCACTAGATGGTGCTAAGTGATCATCTAATGAACTAAAGATCAGCTCAACATATACAGATGTGATGGAGGAGCAGAGGCTTGGATCACATACATACAGGACCATCTTGGACCACCATCTTGGACATGTTAGTTTGCAATGAGGCCAATTGCAGTCTGATATCCCATCATTCTGTCCCTCAGTCCTGGTTCCTTACCAAGAAGAGACTTTAACAGGTTTTATACCAATAAAGTTTGTTATTAATACTTCTAATACTGCTACTACTAGAACTACTGCTACAAGTAAAATAATAACTGCTGAGACTGAGAACTACTGAGAGATCACAGTCTGGTTGTAGCTAGGAAATGTTAGCTGGTGTGTTTGCTTATGTGCAGACGTGTGTGAGGACAGTATTTGAAAGTAATGTTTGTGAGGACTTCAAAAGCAAACAAAGACTGAGTCAAGACTAAAATGCCAAGTTGACATTGAATAATAACTTTTATGCATGTTTGTGGGTGATGTGTACTACACATTGCAGCCTCCCGGGGAAAAAAGTGGAACTTGATGCCATTTATATCAATAAAATCGTAAATTTTATAATACAGTATAATTTCCAGACAGAGTACTGTAGAGAGACTGTAACACTCCTTGAATGGAAAATAACGTCATCAGATCAACACACTGAAACTGAAAAACTGGAGAGCTGAGGCAAATCCAATGTTCAGAAGTGTGCTGCTGTCAATTATTAAAAGAAGTCATGGAAAAAGAAGCAAAATAAACACAATCTTCACATATTTTATATGTCAAGTTTTAGTATGATAATCTCACAAAGCAATTACAGTAAAAGCCTTTCATTAGTTTTGTAGCAACAACAAACAGGGTACACTGAATACATGATATTGTCTCTCTGAATGATAAAGTATGAAAACAGTTATTTACCAAATTATTCTTCCTTCTTTGTGCTGAACTGATTTCTGGTTTAAAGTTTAATGAAGAGTCTTCATCAGTCAGGTGTGGTGAGGGTGGGTCATGTTTGACCCTGAAGGTAAGAGGAATGTACAGAACATAAAGACATCAGGAGGGTTCAGAGAAGTCACAAAGGTCTTATATGTTGAGCTGATGACATGATGATAAGTAAAATGACTCATTTGTTCTGTTTAGGGTCATCAGATGTAAAACCTGCTTAACTAAAATCATCTGCTCTGTATCTGTGATCACTGCTTAGATGATGTTTTACACAAAAGTACATCTCTAAAATCTACAATAAGTCTGTTTGGATTTCTGTTATTGGACTTTTACAACAGTTTGTTCATAAGATCAGGGTTAGACCTCTGACACAGTTTTAACATTTTGTATTTTTCAAACATTTGTAAAAACTCCACAATCGTGCCCAGCCTGTCAGATGATTGATTGTGAAAGCTATCTTAGTAAGGAAGCCCGAGCTGGAGCTGGTGCAGGTGGGGCTGGCGAGGGTGTAGGAGCAGCAGGCCAAGAGAGAAGCTGCTGCATCTTGCTGGTTAACTCAGCTAGTGCTTGTTTGTTGGACTCAGCTGTCTGCCTTACCTCTGAAAAGGCTGCTGATAACACTGCCTCATGCTGCTGGAAGATGCCCTCAAGTCTTTCGATGCGACTTTTGGGTAGAGGTTGGATTGTGTGCTGGGTCCATGACTGGCCAGATTGTACTGTCCCAGGGAGCAATTGGACCCAAATGCAGCACAACTACAGATATGAATTGGAATTGGCTTTGACAAAAAAGGGCAGACAGAAGGACTTAATAATTAAGAGTCCAGAGTTTATGAGGGGTGTGGTGAGTGTGGAGATAGTCAAAGGGCTGGGCCTCCAGGTCATGATAAGAGTTTGTGGGAAGCCAGCAGAGTTACCGTAGAGGATAGGCAGGCTTGTGGTCAAGACGGAAGCCAGTTGGAACAACCGGGGCAGAGACGAGGAGGGGGAACAGGAACAAGCAGAGTCCAACCGAGAAAGAAAGTAGCTGGAGATTCGAGCATGACGTGAAGACAATCTGGCAAGGAGTGTAAGTGGACCTGTAGCTTATATACTGGGGTTGATTGCAGAGGATGAGTTGCAGGTGGGCTGATTGCAGAGTGAGAGTAGGAACTGGGGAAGTGGGAGAGGCAGACTGTGACAGAATATAATATAAAATAATAAATGAATTGGACCAGGTAAAATTTAACAGTAATGTGTTGGGAAAAAAACACTTGTGTCTGGAATAAATAGCAGCTGTTTTGATGATCTGCAGCTCACTCTGACCTGTTGAGGCCTGTTGTTTACTGACAGCAGCTGATGATGTATGGTTTGACATCTTAGAAGGTTATCTCTGATATCTCTTTCCAAACTGTTAGAATGTGAAATGCACTGAAGTTAAAACTGTATCAGAGATTTATGATACTTTGATTGATTAATACTGTTAATGTTTGACTTCAGTTGTTCATTCCAAAGTTCAGACTTTCGCTTAGATCATATTTCCTTGAAGAACTTTACTAAACACGAGAGTTGGATCATTATGTCGACAGACTTTTCAAAACATCCGGCAGTTCAGTGTTTCCAGGTTGAAGCCTCTGATTTTTTTTTCATCTCAACTCATTGGCTTCTTGCAGATTATTTCCATTATTATTATTATTATTATTATTATTATTATTATTATTAATGTTGTTGTTACAGTTGCATTAGATAATACTTTAATTTTTTCTGATTATTTGTCAGCCAAAACTTGAGAGGCAATAATACATCAACATGTTTACCACCAACTGTCCCACCTGTGGGATGCTAGTACTAATAATAAAATAATAACTAGTAGTAAAATTAGACCAGTTTGTGATTATTTATGACAGTTTCAAGTTTGTTTTGTAAAATATTTTATTTCTTGTAGGCTGGAAAATCGTAATTAATTTCAATGGATGTTTTGTGGCAGTTAAAAAGGGTGCCAAACTGGATCCTTTGAAACTGGCACACATCTGCATGTCATAACCTCGGGCCTGTCAGTCGGGACATTCACTGTACAAACTCCAGCAAAACAGTCAATGTAATGATGTCTTTTGTAAAATATCGTATAAATAATCCTGTAATATTTTTACTCATTTAACCAGTGTAAATGCTAAAGCAACACAAACAGAAAAGCATCTTTCTACTTTAGATGTCACATAATAGAAACTACAAAAAAATGCAGTATACACTGTTTTTGGAATAATATATATATATATAAGTATAAACTTATTTTTTATTTTCAGTTATAGATTTTACATTTATACTCTTATTCTCTCTGTCTTTGAATGTTTACTGTAGATGTCACATCAACATAATAGAGTGCAGCATCAAAGTTCAAGGTTAAATAATAAGTTTATTCAACCATAAAACCATACAACCTTTTAACATCATGATCATTCAACACTGATTAAAAAATATAACACATACAGATCAGATAACATTCATAAATTGGCATTAAAAATAACACCTCTTGATTTATAATCCTTTCTCAGATAAAGGAGAGAGAAATTGTCCCTCAGTGTGACTGAAAGGCAAATGGTCTTCTGATAATTAAAAAAATTGATCTCTATGCAAATGATTTCCTCAGAATATATTTATCATGTCAAGTACATGTTATGTCCCAGAGTGTGTTATGTGTCACTTCCTTTTTAGGATTTAGTCAAATCTAAAACAGATAACAGAGACAACTATTGGTGTATTGATAAAAGCAAAATCCAACAAAGTGCAATGTAACCAGACATCTGATCTGTGTGGAGCGACGAGGAAACTGTAACATTCCTCAAATTAATACATGAGAAGGAGAAATGTCATATTTCCATCATGTTTTCCCATCATTTCAGCTTTAACTGCCACTCTTTTAATGACATCATCTCATTGTGCAATGTTTTTTTTCTGCACTGCTTTAATGACACTGACTGGAGAATTAGCACCACCAACTGTTTATTTCTTGATATTCACACAACAGGAGTGGATGGAAACAAGCATCCACAACATTTTCCTTAGATGATTTTTTTTCAAATTCAGTTAAAATATGCACTAAATTTGGATGGAAATGTAGCCTAGGACTGCTACAGAGACAATTACTGTTATGAGAGTGACTGCTTCTTTAGAATAATAAAGTAGAATAAGCATCATCTGCTTTCAAAGACATAAAACATAGAATATCTGTGTCATGAATGACACAGTGGTAGACATAAATACCTCATGAACAATAACAAGTTCTAACTTTCAACTCAGTAAAATATAATATTAAAGCAAAACTAAACTTTCTATGACAAACAAAAGTTCTGCTCCTGAGTGCTCTGTATATTTCTGATCCGTTATTGAGAGGATAATATTGTGTGATGTGCAGCTTGTTGTAATGAATGAGCTTGTTGTTGTGTTTGTGTGAAGGTGTTTCTCTGCTATGGATCAGTGTGAGGACAGAGAGGAGGGAGTCCCTCCCTCTAAAAGCTCTCTGTGTGGGGAACATGACAGCCAGACCAAAGCTCAGAGGTGAGATGAGGATCTCTAACTGTCCATCACTGTTCTCCACTCACATCACTCCACCATCATTATTCACACTCAAACCTCGGTGTGTGTTGTGTTGAAGCTCAGAGCAGCAGAAGCAGAGACCAGACTCTTCTGAACCCAGCTCTATGTCCTTCAAGAGTGACCAGTTGAAGGGTCAACCTTCTGTCCTCAAACATGGACAGAAGTCTTATTATCAAAGGTAAGAATTAAATATTTTATCCGGAAATATTTCCACTGCAGGAAACTTCCATGGGAACAATTTTGATTTTGTTCCTGAGGTTAGTTCCTCTGTTTTCATAGTTCTTGGAACTATGTGGTCAAAAAGGGGTTATTCTAGCAAGCCCATAATGGAATATGAGTAAAACCTTGTTAAGATTCTTCTGTATCCAGGAGTGTGTCCATGAAGAGTGACAACTCGAGGGATCAACGCCATGTCTTCAAACACCGACAGATGTCTGATGATCAAAGGTAAGAATTCAAATATAAGAGGAACAGGAATTTGTCTGATCTCAAAACTGTTCTGCATATTTTTCAGCAGTACCTTTTCCTGTTTTTTTTTTTTTTTTAAATAGCAATTGCAGTTACTAGTGTAGTATTTCCACCATGATTGACATACACAGATAAGACAACTCTGCACCCAGTAATGGAGAGAAGAAGATTAAGAGAAATACAAAAAGTTTTACATGTTTGTGGTGTTCATTGGACCTCTCTGATGTGCCCAAAAAACATATTATGCATATAATAAGTTTCCAAATATTCACCAGAAACTAGGATGAGACAACCAAAACAGTGAGCCACACATAAAAACCTGCTTGATAGTGCTTCTGGAGGTCAAAAACTCTACAGGGTACCTTTATGGGCTTGAAGTTGTTTGAATGAGGCATTCAATGTTGTATTTATATAGACAGGATTCTTCTGTACCAAGAAGTGTGTCCATGAAGAGTGACAACTCGAGGGATCAACGCCATGTCTTCAAACACCGACAGATGTCTGATGATCAAAGGTAAGTTTTCAAATATAAGTGGAACAGGAATTTGTCTGATCCCAAAACTGTTTTATATATTTCTCAGCAGTATTTGTATTTCCACCATGATTGACATACACAGATAAGACAACTCTGCACCCAGTAATGGAGAGAAGAAGATGAAGAGAATACAAAAAGTTTTACATGTTTGTGGTGTTCATTGGACCTCTCTGACGTGCCCAACAAACTATATTATGCATATAATAAACTTTCTGGTATTCACCAGAAACTAGGATGAGACAACCAAAACAGGGAGCCACACATAAAAAACTACTCCATAGTGCTTCTGGAGGTCAAAAACTCTACAGGGTACCTTTATGGGCTTGATGTTGTTTGAATGAGGCAGTCAATGTTGTATTTATATAGACAGGATTCTTCTGTCTCCAGCAGTGTGTCCATGAAGAGTGACAACTCCAGGGATCAACGCCATGTCTTCAAACATGGACAGATGTCTGATGATCAAAGGTAAGAATTCAAATCTAAGAGGGACAGGAATTTGTCTGATCCCAAAACTTTTACATATTTTTCAGCAGTATTTTATCCTGAAATTTTTTATAGCAATTGCAGTTACTAGTGTAGTATTTCCACCATGATTAACATGCACAGATAAGACAACTCCGCACCCAGCAATTGAAAGAAAAAGATGAAGGGAAATACAAAAAGTTTTACATGTTTGTGGTGTTCATTGGACCTCTCTGATGTGCCAAACAAACTATATTATGCAAATAATAAACTTTCTGGTATTCACCAGAAACTAGGATGAGACAACTAAATGGGGAGCCACACATAAAAAACTCAATGAGGCAGTCAATGTTGTATTTATATAGACAGGATTCTTCTGTATCCAGCAGTGTGTCCATGAAGAGTGACAACTCCAGGGATCAACGTCATGTCTTCAAACATGGACAGATGTCTGATGATCAAAGGTAAGAATTCAAATATAAGAGGGACAGGAATTTGTCTGATCCCAAAACTGTTCTACATATATTTCAACAGTACCTTTTCCTGTTTTTAAAAAAAAAAAAAATAGCAATTGCAGTTACTAGTGTAGTATTTCCACCATGATCGACATACACAGATAAGACAACTCTGCACCCAGTAATGGAGAGAAGAAGATGAAGAGAATACAAAAAGTTTTACATGTTTGTGGTGTTCATTGGACCTCTCTGATGTGCCCAACAAACTATATTATGCATACAATACGTTTCCAAATATTTACCAGAAACTAGGATGAGACAACCAAAACAGGGAGCCACACATAAAAACCTGCTTGATAGTGCTTCTGGAGGTCAAAAACTCTACAGGGTACCTTTATGGGCTTGATGTTGTTTGAAGGAGGCAGTCTATGTTGTATTTATATAGACAGGATTCTTCTGTCTCCAGCAGTGTGTCCATGAAGAGTGACAACTCGAGGGATCAACGCCATGTCTTCAAACATGGACAGATGTCTGATGATCAAAGGTAAGAATTCAAATCTAAGAGGAACAGGAATTTGTCTGATCCCAAAACTGTTCTGCATATATTTCAGCAGTATTTTATCCAGAAAAAAATTATGGAACAATTGCATGTATCAGTGTGGTATTTCCATCACGATCAAAATGCACTGATAAGACAAAACTGCACCCAGCAACGGAGGGAAGAAGATGAAGACTACACTGAAAAAAGCTGATTTGTTATCCTCAATATTCAGAGTTAAACTAACTGGATGTGTATAATTCTCAGAAAACCTGCAGCGTCTTGTTTCCATTCACATTCAGTAGCCAGTCTCATGGTGATTTGTGAAATAGTCACAAAATTTTATCTATCTATTTGTATACATGGACACGATTTTTCCAGTTTTTCATGACAGTCAGTTCGGCATTCAAACTAACGTATTCCAATTGGAAGTAGGACATATTATTTTTTCTCATTTGTTATTCATATTTAATCATAACCGCTACATCACTCAACATTTCATCATCAGATTTGATCCCTTTTTTATTTCTTTATTAATTTTACCAGTCTCGTGGGCGGACCGGATCAGCCTGCCAAGCAGAATCAACTGGACCTGAATTCCATATTTATGGTATGTAAATCTGCAAGCACAAACTGAAAAAAGCAAAAACTGGAATGACTGTCAGCGTATTGGATGAAAGGCGAAACATGTTCAAGAATCTATACAAGTCGACTTGCCTCTGACTTATCCATACTTAATATACCATGACTTGGACAACTGAATCTTCACAGACAATGATTTCCTCTAATTTAAACTTGAATACTATTCTATTCCAGCTACTCGAGGACAACATAATGAGTTTTGTGAAGAAAGAACTGAAGAAGATGCAGATGGTTCTGAGTCCAAATTACCCTGAATGCTTAGAGAGTCAGAGTGAGGATGAGGAGGCGTTGGACGGTGAGGATGAAGAGCAGAGGCAGAGCAGCAGAGAGGCATTTCTGAAGATCACACTGCACTTCCTGAGAAGAATGAAGCAGGAGGAGCTGGCTGACTGTCTGCAGAGCAGTAAGAGGATTTTAACAGATTTAACATGATGGAGAGGAAATGGAGGCAACATCTACAACAGATCTGGGAAAATCTGGGGTTGAACTGTAATGTGTCCATACGTCAGGTTTACTAGCACCAACACATTTTTATTTGTCTTTTTTTTTATTCAGGAAGTACAAATGCAGCTCTCTCGTGCCAGCGCAAACTGAAGTCTAACCTGCAAAAGCAGTTCCAGTGTGTGTTTGAGGGGATCGCTAAAGCAGGAAACCCAACCCTTCTGAATCAGATCTACACAGAGCTCTACATCACAGAGGGAGGGACTGCAGAGGTCAATGATGAACATGAGGTCAGACAGATTGAAACACTATCGAGGAAATCAGACAGACCAGAAACAACCATCAGACAAGAAGACATCTTTAAAGCCTCACCTGGAAGAGATGAACCAATCAGAACAGTGATGACAAAGGGAGTGGCTGGCATTGGGAAAACAGTCTTAACGCAGAAGTTCACTCTGGACTGGGCTGAAGACAAAGCCAACCAGGACATACAGTTCACATTTCCATTCACTTTCAGAGAGCTGAATGTGCTGAAAGAGAAAAAGTACAGCTTGGTGGAACTTGTTCATCACTTCTTTACTGAAACCAAAGAAGCAGGAATCTGCAGGTTTGAAGAGTTCCAGGTTGTGTTCATCTTTGACGGTCTGGATGAGTGTCGACTTCCTCTGGACTTCCACAACAATGAGATCCTGACTGACGTTACAGAGTCCACCTCAGTGGATGCGCTGCTGACAAACCTCATCATGGGGAAACTGCTTCCCTCTGCTCACCTCTGGATAACCACACGACCTGCAGCAGCCAATCAGATCCCTCCTGAGTGTGTCGGCATGGTGACAGAGGTCAGAGGTTTTACAAACCCACAGAAGGAAGAGTACTTCAAGAAGAGATTCAGAGATGAGGAGCAGGCCAGCACCATCATCTCCCACATCAAGACATCACGAAGCCTCCACATCATGTGCCACATCCCAGTCTTCTGCTGGATCATTGCTACAGTTCTGGACCATGTGTTGAAAAGCAGAGAGGGAGGAGAGCTGCCCAAGACCCTGACTGAGATGTACATCCACTTCCTGGTGGTTCAGTCCAAACTGAAGAATGTCAAGTATGATGGAGGAGCTGAGACAGATCCACACTGGAGTCCAGAGAGCAAGAAGATGATTGAGTCTCTGGGAAAACTGGCTTTTGAACAGCTGAAGAAAGGCAACCTGATCTTCTATGAATCAGACCTGACAGAGTGTGGCATCGATATCAGAGCAGCCTCAGTGTACTCAGGAGTGTTCACACAGGTCTTTAGAGAGGAGAAAGGGCTGTACCAGGACAAGGTGTTCTGCTTCGTCCATCTGAGCGTTCAGGAGTTTCTGGCTGCTCTTCATGTCCATCTGACATTCATCAACTCTGGAGTCAATCTGCTGGAAGAAACAAAGACAACCTCAAAGAAGCCTAAAGTCTTCAGAGACAAACCTAAACTAAAACAACTCCATCAGACTTCTGTGGATGAGGCCTTAAAGAGTCCAAATGGACACCTGGACTTATTCCTCCGCTTCCTCCTGGGTCTTTCAATGCAGCCCAATCAGAAGCCCATACAAGGTCTGCTGACACAAACAGGAAAGGACACAGGGAGCAATCAGAAAACAATCAAGCACATCAAGAAGAAGATCAGTGAGGATCTGTCCCTAGAGAAAAGTGTCAATCTGTTCCACTGTCTGAATGAAATGAACGATAGTTCTCTAGTGGAGGAGATCCAACAGTACCTGAGATCAGGAAGTCTTTCCAAAGATAAACTGTCTCCTGCTCAGTGGTCAGCTCTGGTCTTCATCTTACTGTCATCAGGAAAAGATCTGGATGTGTTTGACCTGAAGAAATACTCTGCTTCAGAGGAGGCTCTTCTGAGGCTGATGCCAGTGGTCAATGCCTCTAATAAAGTTGTGTAAGTGGACTAATAACTAAATATGTATAGTTAAATATGACATATTCTGTAGCGGACACACAAGAAAAATAATGCATTTTGTTCCTCCTTAGGTTGAGTGGTTGTAACCTTTCTGGGAGAATCTGTGTAGATCTGTCATCAGCTCTCAGCTTGCAATCCTCCAGTCTGAGAGAACTGGACCTGACTAATAATGGTCTGCAGGATTCAGGACTGCAACATCTCTCTAGTGGACTGAGTTCAAACTGTACACTGGAATCTCTCAGGTCAGGTTTAAGCTATCCATAATGTAAGACACCAAAAGTGTACTATTGGTATTTCAACGTCAAATGTATTGATCTCTCTTTAAAGGCTGGGTATTTGTCAACTATCATGGAGAAGTTGTGCAGTTCTGTCCTCAGTTCTCAGCTCCCAATCTTCTAGTCTGAGAGGGCTGGACCTGAGTAACAACAACCTGAAGGATTCAGGAGTGAAGCGTCTGTCTGCTGGACTGAAGAGTCCACACTGTACACTGGAAACTCTCAGGTCAGAAATCTGGTTTAAGAGATTATCATTGAAATACTTTTTTACATGATCATGTAAAATGTCATGATGTGAATATCCAAAATATTGCAGCACTAACCTTTTCTTAATTCCAGTCTGTCAGGTTGTCTAATCACAGAGGAAGGCTGTGCTTCTCTGGCCTCAGCTCTGAGCTCCAACCCCTCCCATCTGAGAGAGCTGGACCTGAGTTACAATCATCCAGGAGACTCAGGAGAGAAGCTTCTGTCTGCTGGATTGAAGGATCCAAACTGGAGACTGGAAACTCTCAGGTATGTACAGACAAAAAGAGATATCATGCAGATATGTCACATCTCCTCAGCCTTTCATCACCCAGTGACCCAAGAATCCATAATGTCTCAATTCCTTTCAAATTTACTTGAAAAAGCTTGAGCAAGCACAATCATCAAGTCTTAAGTCTTAAGTTATCGAATAGACACATTCCCCACTGAAAAATGACAACATTTGACATAAAAACAATTAATTAATGGGTAATAAATTTGAATTATCGTGATTATGATGATGATGATGATGATGATGATGATTATTATTATAGCAATAATAACAATAACAGCAATTAGAATTCTGTTATTTCAAAAAGTTAAAGAAAGTAAATACTTTTTAAATACTACTTTTCTACATGCATTCTTCTCCAACACTCGAACATTTCTTTTTGTGAACTTGTGCATTGTCATGGAATTACCTGCAACTTATGAATTAACACATTAAACTCTGATGTAGTTGAATATTAATATATTGTCACAACATGGAAACAGGAGACTAAAGGTCCCTTGAAGACTATCAAGCTCCTGATAGCACGATAACATAATTTCCTCTGAGGTATAGCAACAAACACATATGGCAATAAAGAAACAAATGCAAAGTGAGTTATAAATTATCATTCCTAATGTTTCATGCTAGTTTAATTTCACATATGTATTTCTTGTAAATCTTTCAACTTATCAATCAACTTTTCTGTTTCTTCTCTTTTTTTAATTGATCTTCTACACTATTTCTGCTTGTTGGTTTAACTGTTCATTTTAAGGTATAGCATATGATGCATATACACAATTTCACATTGTGTTTTATCATGTTGGAGGACAGCAATCAAAGTAAAAGCACTTGTAGTGGCGACCCTGGGCTGTTGTTATTTGGACAGTACATACAATTATCTTATTCTATCCCTTGTATACACAAGTGACAGAAATGAGGAAGACAATTGAGAGGCAGCCTGTTTCACTTATTTGACAGTAGATAGGACTCAAATTGGATGGAAAATCACAAGGAAGGTTATCAAATACTCCTGTTTCCATAATAATAATAATAATTATAATAATAATGACAATAATCTTCCCCCAGCATGGAACCTGCTGGAAAACAGTGGTTAACACCTGGCCTGAGGAAATGTAAGTGTGGATTCAGTTTGATTCAGTTCTTTGCTTTTATTTATTCATTCACATCATATCAACAAAAGATGGCTCTCCAATTGATTCATTCTAAATCAACGTTACTTACTGTAACATAATTTGGATTCATTTTGTTGGGCAATTTTAAATTTTTTACCAATCATGTCAATTAGAAGTTAAAGGTTAGATCATACTTAATTGCTGGAATATGTCTTGTTCTCTTCATTAGATGCCTGTGAACTCACACTGGACACAAACACAGTGAACAGAGCTCTCAAACTGTCTGACAAAAACAAGAAGGTGGAGCTGGTGGGAGAGAAGGAGCGGCCATACCCTGATCATCCAGACAGATTTGACTGCAGTCAGCTGCTGTGTACAAATGGTCTGACTGGTCGCTGTTACTGGGAGGTCGAGTGGAGAGGAACGGTTGATATAGCAGTGACTTACAGAGGAATCAAAAGGAAAGGAAACAGTGCTGACAGTAGGTTTGGAGGGAATGATAAGTCCTGGAGTCTGTTCTGCTCTGTTGATGGTTATTACTCTGTCTGTCACAGTGATACAGTAACATCCATCCCCTCCTCCTCCTCCTCCTCTTCTGCCTCTAACAGAATAGCAGTGTATGTGGACTATCCTGCTGGCACTCTGTCCTTCTACAGAGTCTCCTCTGACACACTGATCCACCTCCACACCTTCAACACCACATTCACTGAACCTCTGTATCCTGGGTTTGGGCTTAGGTCAGAGGTGGAGTCTTTGATGTTGTCACTGGACTCCTCAGTGTCTCTGTGTGCTCTGTAGGAGGGAAAGTCTAAGTGCTGACTAAAGTAGGCCTGTCTTCTAGAAATTACAATTAAATATACTACTAATTTGGTAAAGCAAACACCTTTAGAGGGAAATTTAATGCTACCTGGAAATGTAAATAATAAGGAACTCTAAAGTGATGGTGATCTTGCAGGTTGCACAATGTTCACAGAAAACATATTTCATTTATTTTCTGCCCAAATATCCTTTCAATGCAATATCCACTTGCAGCAACTACAGCATTATTAAACATTTTTATTGTTGTATTTAGACAGAGTTTGCAGATCTTAGTCAAAGTTAGAAAAAGATCATGGTCTTGGTTTATTACAGAAAAATCTGCCTGCTTTTTTTCCAGACCATTTTTTTGGTCATGATACAAAATACATATGAGCTGGTAAATTTTTCTTCATTTACTTTAAAAATAACACACATATAGCATCAACGCAATTACCACATTAAGTAAATAAAAAAACAATTTATTTTATTTTGAGAGGATAATGAAGCATAAATGTATTTACTACCACATGATACACACACATTTGGTGAAAGTGTTCTGCATTATAGCAGCCTGAGAGGCGCGCAACACCCAGTAACCTACTGAAAACTGATTCAAATACCCAAATGTTCAAAATACTCAATACAATTGAAAGTCCAAACTCAAGTGTACTGACAACCCAACAAGCTTTGTGAGATACAGAGAAGCAGCACTTCATTAAAAAAAAACCCAACAAAACAATCATTTTTAGGGAGTTTGAAAAAACGAACATTAATTTATTTACATAAAGACATTACATATACAAACAATCTTGATTTGGATCCCTTAGATTTTTTTATTGTGACAATAAAACACTGAGTGGAACATATCAGTGCTCTGGTGGACAAACTGTGTAACAGTGACACTGTTTCTATATTATTGTATTTCTGTTCTGCAAACTTGTTAAATATTGCCCCACATACAAACCAATACCAATATACTGTATCTGCAAAAACATAATATTGGCCGATATAGCATCCTGGCAGATTTGTCAGTCCAGCTCTAATGTGCCGGTAAAATGTTTGTCACTACAATGTCATTGGGAATAAACATTTTACCATATGAGTGTAATTTCAAGGGGACAGGCTTATATGACAGCATCACTCATCCATACACATACAATCAACTGACCAAAAGTTTCAACAAAGGAACTTAAGAGGAAAAAAGATCAAATTATCTGTAATCTGTTGTAATAATGTTTGAGATATGTCAAGATATTAAATATTTAGGCAAAATAAACTGAAATACATAAACAGTGATACATTTATGGTATTTGCACTATTTTGTTCAATAACAGGTTTCTCAGGCAAAACTAATTTGGTGTTTTCTTGTCCAAAAGACATTATTTATGAGTTATAAGTAATTTGATGTTAGTTAATATGTGTTAAAATAGCTAATAATTATTACTGTATGTTTTATAAGGTGATCATTTACTTGATGAGATTATAGGGCAAGCTTCTTAAATATGCTTTAAATGATTTTTAAAAAAACCCTGAATTTATTAATGAATGAATGAATGAATTTATAACAATGTGGGATATTTTTTCTTTTTTTTTTTTTCTTTATGGTTAGCGCCAGTTGTTTGTACCTCTGTATTTAAAGAAACATTTGAAGTTTAAAATCAATAGATAAGATAACAAATACATCTTGAATGCAATAATAAGAAATAAAAAACTGCTGAAATTAATCTTTGTTGTTTGGAATCAAAAACTTTTGGACAACAAACGACAATTAAAGCTGCAAGCAGCGATGATTGGGCCCTCACACCTTCGTGCATGTCTGGGCACGATGCAGTCGAATGGCTTTTATTGCAGGCATGGGGATCAGTTCAGGACTGGTTCTTATTGGACATTACATAAATAAATTTATATATCACTTCCTGTGTGCATTATATGGTGCTAAACACTAATTACACATCATGCTGCTGTATATCAGATGTAGACCATACCATGTAAATTCTATGTAAATCAGATGATGTTTGTCATATAATGATAACTTCCTGTTGTCAGAAGGTGGTGCTATGACTAACTTAAGGTATAACCCCAAGAGGCTTGTCTTACATCTACATTACATGTCTTTGCTGAGCTGATCTTTAGTTCATTAGATGACTAGTTAGCACCATCTAGTGGACAATCAGTAGAACGGCATCATCTGATGTGTGATTTCTCTGACACTAACAGGTTAGACTGGTTTTCACGTCACTCTGATGTTTTTTGGACACAGACTGTGAAGTTACGAGGATGTGACAGCGTCCTCAGATCGAATGCACATAGTTCTGCCAACTAGGGGTGTGCTCAAATACAAATACGTGATTCAGCAAAGCACAAATAATGGATTTTGTACTAATATTTATTTCATACAAATATTTCAAAAGTTTGTTGTTTTATGGAAAAAAAAAGAGAAAACCCATGTCAAGTACCAGTGTGCAAGTTGGTTGCATTGCTGTCTCAGTGTCTCTCTTCTGCTTCGCTGTTATGTCTATCAGCAGGTCTCAACAAGAGGAGTCACATCCACCTGCTGCATGACACACGTTTGGACATCACTCTTGGAGATGGGGGTGTTCCCCAGAGATAAAACTGGGCTACTGACACAAGCAAAGTGCTCTCAAGGGACTCTCCACAACCTGTTGTTCCCCTTCTCCTTTCCACAAACTTAGGTTGTAAAAATCAGTAAATGAAAAGTGCAAAACAAGAATCACCTTTGAAGGTTATCTCTACATGGTTTGCTGTCTCTGTGTTATGGGTGTATAAATAGACAGAAGTCTGTCTGCAATGAGTCAATGACTAAAGTTTTAGCTTGGTTTTCAGTGCAGTCATCTATGATATGAGAGACTCAGTTCGAGACGAGGTGTGGGGACCTCCTTCATAAACTAGGTTATTTTTGAACACTTTAATTTTCTAAAATTAAGAGCGTAATAAAGACAAAAACAGGATTTTTAAGCCTCTTTCAACTTTTATTCGAATATAAATACAAATACAAATACTTTTGCTGCCCCAACAAATATAGATACACATACAAATACTGGGCTTTATGTACATCCCTACTCCACAGTATATACGTAGAAAATTTAATTGGATAAAATGTCTTATATAGACAAAAAATTACATTGGAGGGGGTTATCCCTCTTAGTCCTATATTAATACCCTCAGTTTGAAATAATTTAAATAAACATGTTTCATTAACAGTGTAACTCTTTTAAATAGTCCATTCTTATAGTGTTATATGTCAGTGTTGCATATTGATTGTATGTGTTCTGGGATACCACGTTGTCATATTGTGTGGAACTGGAATGTGTTGTGTCTTGTGACATGTCTGACTTCCTTAAGCATCAAAATTTCATTAATTCATTACTTCACAAGTCAAATATGTATAAGTATGTACGTTATGCTTCCATTTAAGCAGTAAAATTGGTATAATTAATAGTAGAAGTAATATAAGTCTTCTCACAGTGAGATGGTAAGAGTGATAATGACAAAATACTATACAATACATCAATACTATATTACATAAATGAAAAGAAAAGAACAAACTATGAATAAACATTACTTATAGTTATATTTACTCTTTTTTCAAAGACACAGACACTCCATTAATGGAAAAAATGGAATAACTAACAACCACTAACAGCTACTAGATGCTGCTCCAAGAAAACTTCACTGAAGTCAATCAGAGTGAACACAGTTTTTACACATTAATTCAGCCCAGAGGAGATCATTTCACTACTTCTAATAGAAACTATATTCTGACATTAAAGCACAGTCAGTGATCCAAATGAAACCAGAGTGAAACCTCGCCCACCATCAACATTTAAACACATGAAGCTGCTGTCACTTCCTGTTTCTATTGTTCACTGGTGAACAGAGTGAACAGTGATTTCAGCAGCTGTCTTCAGTCAGCAGTGTGACTGTTTGTCTACACAGGAGGAGACTCTCACAGGACACAGAGACACTGAGGAACTAGGCCACCAGAGCCCAAACCCAGCATACAGAGGCTGAGTGAATGTGGTGTTGAAGGTGTGGAGGTGGATCAGTGTGTCAGAGGAGACACTGTAGAAGGACAGAGTGCCAGCAGGCCGGTCCACATACACTGCTACTCTGTTAGAGACAGAGGAGGAGGAGGGGATGGATGTTTTTGTCTTATTGTGACAGACAGAGTAACTAACATTAGAGCAGCTGAGACTCCAGGACTGATCATTATATCCAAATACACAGTCATCACTGCCTCCTTTCTTTCTGATTCCTCCATAAGTCACTGATATATCAACTCCTCCTTTCCACTCGACCTCCCAGTAACAGCAACCAGTCAGATCATTTCTACACAGCAGCTGCTGTTTGCAGTCAAATCTGTCTGGATGATCAGGATATGACTGATTCTCTCTCACATATGTCACCTTCCTGTTGTTGTCAGACAGTTTGAGTTTTCTGTTTGTTGTGTTTGTGTCCAGTGTGAGTTCACAGAAATCTGGTGAAGAGAAGAAGAAACAGCACAATAGCAATTTATCACACCTGAGGGATTTATTTTATGTTTAAGTTCTGATCTGTTGTTCATCTAAAAGTTTGTCAGTAATGTTTCAATGAATAAAAACCACAAAGACCGACTTTGTATTTGAAGAGAAATTGTCTGTGTGCTGTTCAGTTGTCATGAACAAAATAAAATCCACACGTACATTTCTTAAGACCAGGTTTTAATCTTTGCTCTCCACCATGGTCCACCCTGGAGGAGGAAACAGTCAGAATGATTTTCTGTCCAACATTAGTCCTAACTGATGTTCAACATGAAGCAGTGTTCCCCAGTTTGCCAGAGTGAAACAGAAACAGGCTGCAACTTACCTGAGAGTGTCCAGTCTCCAGTGTGGATCCTTCAGTCCAGCAGACAGAAGCTTCTCTCCTGAGTCTCCTGGATGATTGTAACTCAGGTCCAGCTCTCTCAGATGGGAGGGGTTGGAGCTCAGAGCTGAGGCCAGAGAAGCACAACCTTCCTCTGTGATCAGACATCCTGACAGACTGGAATTCAGAAAATAAAGTTAACTCAGTTTTTTAGAAAATCATATTAGAAGGATAATCCTACAGATATTGACCATCTTTACTGACACGAAACTAAAGCAGGATAAACTGTTTAAAAAAAATCTGTATCCTGACCTGAGAGTTTCCAGTTTGCAGTGTGGATTCTCCAATCCAACAGACAGCAGTTTCACTCCTAAATCCTGCAGGTCATTGTTACTCAGGTCCAGCTTTCTCAGACTGGAGGAGTGGGAACTGAGAACTGAGGATAGAAATGCACAGCTTCTCTCTGAAAGGTCACAGTCAGTCAGCCTGAAGAAGAAATGTATATGCAGAAAATCACTAATGGACACCAAAGTTTTCATTTATGCGATATTTTCTATTTTCTGTGCATCATGTTTGTGTTTGCCAGTCAGCTTAAACAGAGATCAACATGTTTGAAATCACTGGTGTTGAAATTCAACATGATTGTTAATTAATTTGTTAATAACATTGTCTCGACTACATTGTTTTAAAAAAAAACATTACATTAGTCATGGGAATTGGCTTAATGAAACCAGTTTTACACTTTACAATCAGTTTAATCCTGACCTGAGAGTTTCCAGTGTACAGTGTGGACTCTCCAGTCCAACAGACAGCTGCTTCACTCCTGAATCCTGAAGGTCATTGTTACTCAGGTCCAGCTCTCTCAGACTAGAGGACTGGGAGCTGAGAACTGAAGACAGGGCTGCACAGCTTCTCTCTGAGAGGTTACAGTTATTCAGCCTGAAGAAGAAGAATTAGTGATGAACAATAAAATGTTTTATTTACCATGTATAAAATTAAACATATTTGAGATTGGTCATATACCCAGCAGTTCAACCACCTACAGAGCTTTATTTGAAGCTTTGAGCACTGGCAGCAGCCTCAGATGAGCCTTCTCTGAAGCAGAATATTGCCTCAGGTCAAACACATCCAAATCTTTTCCTGATGATAATAAGATGAAGACCAGAGCTGACCAATGAGCAGGAGACAGTTTATCTTTGGAGAGACTTCCTGATCTCAGGTACAGTTGGATCTGTTTCACTAAGAAACAATCATTCAGTTCATTCAGACAGTGGAACAGATTGATGTTTCTCTCTGCAGACAGATTCTCATTGATCTTCTTCTTGATGTACTTGACTGCTTTCTGATTGGTTTGTGAGGTACTTCCTGTGTGTGTCAGTAGACCTTGTAGGAGAGTCTGATTGGTCCGCAGTGAAAGACCCAGGAGAAACCGGAGGAACAAGTCCAGGTGTCCATTTGGACTCTTCAAAGCCTTATCAACAGCATCTTTGTAAAGATTTTCTTTTGTGGATTTCTCTCTAAATCGTGTAAAGGAAGAAGGCTCTGCCAGCAGATTGACTCCAGAGTTGATGAATGTCAGATGGACATGAAGAGCAGCCAGAAACTCTTGAACGCTCAGATGGACGAAGCAGAACACCTTGTCCTGGTACAGCCCTCTCTCCTCTTTAAAGACCTGTGTGAACACTCCTGAGTACACTGAGGCTGCTCTGATATCGATGCCACACTCTGTCAGGTCTGATTCATAGAAGATCAGGTTGCCTTTCTTCAGCTGCTCAAAAGCCAGTTTTCCCAGAGACTCAATCATCTTCCTGCTCTCTGGACTCCAGTGTGGATCTATCTCAAATTTTCCATCATACTTGATGTTCTTCAGTTTGGCCTGAACCACCAGGAAGTGGATGTACATCTCAGTCAGGGTCTTGGGCAGCTCTCCTCCCTCTCTGCTTCTCAACAGATCCTCCAGAACTGTAGCAGTGATCCAGCAGAAGACTGGCATGTGGCACATGATGTGGAGGCTTCGTGATGTCTTGATGTGGGAGATGATTCTGCTGGCCTGCTCCTCATCTCTGAATCTCTTCCTGAAGTACTCCTCCTTCTGTGGGTCAGTGAACCCTCTGACCTCTGTCATCATGCTGACACACTCAGGAGGGATCTGATTGGCTGCTGCAGGTCGTGTGGTTATCCAGAGGCGAGCAGAGGGAAGCAGTTTCCCCCTGATGAGGTTTGTGAGCAGCACATCCACTGAGGTGGACTCTGTAACATCAGTCAGGATCTCATTGTTGTGGAAGTCCAGAGGAAGTCGACACTCATCCAGACCGTCAAAGATGAACACAACCTGGAACTCTTCAAACCTGCAGATTCCTGCTTCTTTGGTTTCAGTAAAGAAGTGATGAACAAGTTCCACCAAGCTGTACTTTTTCTCTTTCAGCACATTCAGCTCTCTGAAAGTGAATGGAAATGTGAAGTGTATGTCCTGGTTGGCTTTGTCTTCAGCCCAGTCCAGAGTGAACTTCTGTGTTAAGACTGTTTTCCCAATGCCAGCCACTCCCTTTGTCATCACTGTTCTGATTGGTTCATCTCTTCCAGGTGAGGCTTTAAAGATGTCTTCTTGTCTGATGGTTGTTTCTGGTCTGTCTGGTTTCCAGGATGCTGTTTCAATCTGTCTGACCTCATGTTCATCATTGACCTCTGCAGTCCCTCGCTCTGTGATGTAGAGCTCTGTGTAGATCTGATTCAGAAGGGTTGGGTTTCCTGCTTTAGCAATCCCCTCAAACACACACTGGAACTTCTTCTTCAGCTTAGACTTCACTTTATATCGACACACTGGAGCATGAGTTCCTGAATGAACAAACAACAAATAAAGATGATCAGATGATTCTACAGTAAATTGGTAGAATGTAAACATTAAACTGCAGATGTTTATATTTTCCTCCACTATGAAATCTTTTCAGCTCATCAGTTGAGGACAAACAGTTTCTGACTGTTTTCAGCTCAGAAGAATTCATAGATCAGATGCAGATGTGTGCATCATATTAACAGCAGAGTTTGAAATATAAACCTCTCCCATGTTGCCTCCATCATGTTAAATCTGTTAAAATCCTCTTACTGCTCTGCAGACAGTCAGCCAGCTCCTCCTGCTTCATTCTCCTCAGGAAGTGCAGTGTGATCTTCAGAAATGCTTCTCTGCTGCTCCTCCTCTGCTCTTCATCCTCACCATCCAACACCTCCTCATCCTCACTCTGACTCTGTAAGTATTCTGGGTAATCTGGACTCACAACTTTCTGCATCTTCTTCAGCTCGTTCTTCACAAAACTGATGATGTTCTCCTCCAGCAGCTGAAACAGAATGAAATGTAAATGTAACTGGTAGAAGTCAACATCAGGTCATCTGTGACAGACTGAAAAGCTGCTGGTCTACAGAGTGCAGCATGGAGACTGTTAGGACCAGAATGGTAGTTTAGTATTTAGTCTGTGGCTGTTGTAGTTAGCAGTAGTAGCTGTGCTTTACATTTACACACCATAAATATGGAGTCCAGGTGTGTTTGATGCTGCTGGACAGACTGACGACTGAGAACCTCTGAGCTCTGCTGATGAACTCTGTGAAGAAAACAAACATACAGTTTGTATGTAATGTCTTGTATTCTGTCTTAATTAATCATAAAGACAACAAAAGGGAATTCTGAGAAACATATACTGAGATATAAACCAAAGTAAAAACTTAAAGAAATGCTTTCTTGGACAAACTTCTGGCTACAAGATATTCTGGTTTGTGCTGGTTGATCCTGATAGAAACAACAATGATATATGTACATGTTCAGTAAAATTCAAATCTATGGAGAAAATAGAAACACAGAAGTTGTCTTTCATGTGATGGACTATCTTGTCAAAGATAGTCTTCTCTGTGTTCTCTCTCTCTCTTTCTCAGTCACTCTCTGTGCATTTGATTTGTTATTTTCATTAACCTAACATAAGCCTACAGTATATTTAATTTGGTTTCAGTAACCTAATCTGTTATTACATTTGATCAACTGAGTGTTGTCCATCTTTGAAGACAGTAGGTCGATACATGGACCGGTCACTCTTCATGGACACACCGCTGGGTTCAGGAGGGTCTGATCTCCGCTCATAGATCCTGACAGAAACACAAGACTGATTAGGTATTCAAAGCTTATGATCTCAGTAAAATTCTCAGCGTAATTTACTGCAAAAATGTACATTAAAAAGTAATATTTTAATATTGATAACTTTACTTCATTTATCATTAATAATAAGTATATAAACAGTAAATACATGGTTTATAACTTACTACAATGTAGCTGTCAGCAGAATAAAGTGTTTATTAATGAATTAGTCAACAACTGTAACTCCTCCTGTGAACACATTGAAATGTTTGCTGTTGTATAAACAGATAATGAATGACAACATAGTAAAAGACAGGCGTAATAGTATAAATTGTTTCTTCATAGGAGAAGTTATAATAAATACTGTGAATTAATAAACACTTAAATGTCCTTATATCTGCTTATAACTACATTATAGTGAGTTATAAACCATGTTTATATACAGATTATAAATGCTTAAAGTGTTACCATAATACGTGTGTTTGGATTCAGTAACCTTATCTGTTATTACATTTGATCAACTGAGTGTTGTCCATCTTTGAAGACAGTAGGTCGATACATGGACCGGTCACTCTTCATGGACACACCGCTGGGTTCAGGAGGGTCTGATCTCCGCTCATAGATCCTGACAGAAACACAAGACTGATTAGGTATTCAAAGCTTATGATCTCAGTAAAATTCTCAGCGTAATTTACTGCAAAAATGTACATTAAAAAGTAATATTTTAATATTGATAACTTTACTTCATTTATCATCAATAATAAGTATATAAACAGTAAATACATGGTTTATAACTTACTACAATGTAGCTGTCAGCAGAATAAAGTGTTTATTAATGAATTAGTCAACAACTGTAACTCCTCCTGTGAACACATTGAAATGTTTGCTGTTATATAAACAGATAATGAATTACAACATAGTAAAAGACAGGCATAATAGTATAAATTGTTTCTTCATAGGAGAAGTTATAATAAATACTGTGAATTAATAAACACTTAAATGTCCTTATATCTGCTTATAACTACATTATAGTGAGTTATAAACCATGTTTATATACAGATTATAAATGTTACCAGTAAAGTAACATAAAGTTACCATAAAGTGTTACCATAATACGTGTGTTTGGATTCAGTAACCTTATCTGTTATTACATTTGATCAACTGAGTGTTGTCCATCTTTGAAGACAGTAGGTCGATACATGGACCGGTCACTCTTCATGGACACACCGCTGGGTTCAGGAGGGTCTGATCTCTGCTCATAGATCCTGACAGAAACACAAGACTGATTATTTATCTAAAACTGAAAATCTCTGTGGATAATTAAAAAATGTACTGTACCTATAATGTTATTGCATGCTTAGATTACATGATAACAACTGAGCACTGGTGTATGGTAAAAAGCAAAAATGTTTTATCAAGATTGTCCCACTACAGCACTGGTCTCCTAGTATGCAAGTTTACTGGTGGTTCCTACAGTATTTAAAAGTAGAATGGGAGGCAGAGCCTTCAGCTATCAGGCTCCTCTCTTGTGGAACCATCTCCCAGATTCGGTCCGAGGGGCAGACACCCTCTCTATGTTTAAGAGTAGGCTTAACACCTAGCTTTCTACTTAGGTGTTGGTGACATGGTGACAAGAGCGTAGTATATAAATTTGAGAGCAAACTTCATTGATTTTACGTTCAAATTTTGTAATTTGTCCTTCAAAACCCTCCCCTCGCACTCAAACTGCCTCTGCTTGCGCTCAGATTTGCTCCGCTTGTGCTCAAACTGTGTGCTCGCACTCGGTTACAATGTTGCTCGCGCTCAAACTTCAACTCTTCTCCTTGCACTCAGGTTTCTTCTGCGCGCTCACTAAGGCTCACTGGGCCTTCTATTGATTGGATGATTCTGACAGGGTGGTTGCTATGCTTGTTGCTACACAAAAAAATCAGAGCGTAGTGGAGAAATCCGTGAGCAGAAACTTAAACAGCCTCTAAGTTCTTCCTGGACTGGATCTGGTCCATCTAGAAAGGATTCTGCAGCCTTTGGACAAGTTGAGACATAAACTGTTTAAAATGAACTTCAGTTAAACAGAGTCAGTCTCAGTGTTGTAAGATGGCTGTTTGAACATTTGGAGTATAAACAGTTAAAAAAACAAACCTCAGTCAAGTTGACCAAAGCTGTTTGACCAGTTCTGACACTTCCTGCATTTTTCACTGCTGATGGGAGATTAAAGTCAAACTGCTGCTGATTTAACCTGCTAATCACGAACAGTGATACATGTAAATCATGCTAGAATTTGTGTACTTAAACTTGCATAGAAAACTTAAGAATATTTGTACCTACAAGCATTAAATAGATATTTTTGAAACAGACAATCAGCATGAAGAAACAATGTGATCAAAGTGTCAATCAGACATTTACAGATTTCTCTGGTAGGATTCTCATCTGCTGAACTCACTTCAGGTCAACTTTCAGACACTTTCCACCTTCATGTGTAGTGTGCATTTGATCTGAAGACGCCATCACATCCTCATAACTTCACCGTCCAAGTCTACAAAAACATCAGTGAAGGTCAAAACCAGTCCAACAAGTGGCAGCTTTCAGTCAATGAAATGTATTTCCTCATTCCCCATCTCCTAGCTGCCTGAGGTGACTAATTAATGTTTATCTTCTGCACATGTGTTGAGTTTTGGGGATGGGTATGATCCATTTGGCATTGTATCTGATGAACCAAAATGCTTCTATACTTTACATTAGTTTCCAATTTGTGTCACACCTGTCCTTTTCAACAACACATGACAGAAATTCAGTCAATGTCATAAAAATCACAGATCAGATGATGCTGTTCAAATTCCCACTAAATGGTCATACCTACATTCGAAATAAATTTAGCAGATATGATGTACATTAGTGCGTCAACTAACAAAGACATCAAACTTGCTGTAGTCCTCAATAAATTATAATTGACAAAAAAGTATGTGAGCATATTAGTCACTGACAGTAAAAATATATGAACATTTTAGTCAAACTTAAACTACATATATAGATTAGGGGTATAGCACCCCAAAAATACATGTCTTATAAATTTATAATCTAATCCTAAACTTTGTTTTGTTATTTGTCAGTTTTGCGCCTCCACATTTTAGTTACAGCAACAAAAATATATTGATGTGCCTGCAAATTTATTATTTGTTAAAATCCTCAACATTTTTATAATGTCTAAATTTGCTCCAAATATAAGTTTGTTATCCTGAACTATAAAATGCAATTTGAGTGTGTTTATGAGTGTCAAGAGAAAATAAAGGCATATGCCTTGTATCTTAAGATTTATCTTTAAATATTTAAACAGAGTCATTCTCAGTGTTATAAGATGGCTGTTTGAACACTTGGTGTATTAACAAGAGATGAACTTCAGTCTAGTTGATCAAAGCTGTTTGACCAGTTCTGACACTTCCTGCATTTTTCACTGATGATGGAAGATTAAAGTCAAACTGCTGCTGATTTTACCAGCCAATCGCTGACAGTGATACATGTGAATTATTCTATATTTAGTGTTCTTTAACTTACATAGAAAACTTCAGAATATTTGTACCTGCAAGCATAAGATATTTTTGAAACAGCCAATCAGCATGAAGAAACATTTCAGCTGTGCAAACAGTGATACAACACAATGTGATCAAAGTGATCATTCATCAAACATTTACAGATTTCTCTGGTAGGATTCTCACCTGCTGAACTCACTTCAGGTCAACTTTCAGACACTTTCCACCTTCATGTGTAGAGGAAACATCAGGAGAGAAGAAGCTGCTCATTCTGACTCGTCAGTCCTGGTGTCTGTCTGCGTCTGATCTGAGGACGCCGTCATACCCTTATAACAAAGTCTAAAACACGCACACTGTTGTTCTAACACCCTCATAACTTCACGGTCCACGTCTACAAAAACATTGGTCAAAACTAGTTGAACAAGTACCAGCTTCCAGTCAATCAAATATATTTCCTCATTCTCCTCGCTACCTGAGGTCACTGACTAATCAATGTTTATCACATATTTTGTGTTTTTGAGATGTGTATGATCCACTGGCCATTGTATCTGAAGAACTAAAATGCTTCCATACTTTGCATCAGTTTTCTGTTTGTGTCACACCTGTCCTTTTAAAAAACACCTGACAAAAACACAATATTCATATATTTGATCTGAGGACGCCATCACATTGCCATAACTTAGATTCTCTAGATTCTGTAAATGAGGACGTGTGGCCCAAAGGCTGGAGGAGGTGTTTGAAACATGCAGATGCACATTATGGACAGCAGGGGGAGCTGACTGCTGAGGAGCACAGTGAGTTTGGAAGAGTAGCATCCTCATTTACATACAATCTGAAAAGCCAAGTGTCCACTGCCAAATGGAAAATGGAAAAGATTAAATTCAAAATGGCATATGTTAATGTTTTTTGTATTTATGCTTTTAATTTAAGTATTTCAATTTAAGCTTTTCCATATCTGATGTTTGCCTTTTCTTATTTCCATTGACATTTTCAATTTCATCTTTACCAGTTAATCTTTCAGTTTAAGCATTTCCATTTAAGTTTTTGCGTTTTAAATTTCACTTTTTTAATTGTCTAGTAGTGTAGTAACAAAAATAAACTTTTGTGTGTGAAATAATAAATAAAACATATATAAAAAACCTAAATTTGAACTGAACCCTTCTAACAGCACCATGTAGTCTACACCCAAAATCTGGTACAATGTATATTCAATGTTTTTCTTATATGTACAGCACATTCAGTGCTATACAAATAGATAAACTTAAACTTAAAGAAATTCACCTTTTAAAAGTGCTGCAAAGTCTGATGGTTACCAGGTGACGTACAAATTAAACCCTCTAGCATTTCATACTTGTTCCAGCTATCTATGAAGTTTGACGTCATCTTGTTTAGGTTAAAGAGAGGATGTGTTTTTAACTCTGAGAACTGAGTGAAGGACAGAAAGATCTTTGGGGTTTTTATTAGGAATTGACTGTGTGTCTTCTTGTGTTTCTGTCCTTTAATTTGGACTTATTGGTAATCAAATATATTTTTAGGATCATTTAATATGTGTATAGATATCGTATGTGTGTGTCTTGTTCTTCTTTATATCCTGTTTATATCTTGTGCATTCATACAAGCTTGACATAAAACTGTATGTTTGCTTTGTTGGCCAATAAAACTGATAAAGACTATAAACAGTGCAGTAAATGAATTACAACTTTTACTGTGACTGTGAGTGGAAATGGGTTCATCACAATATCAATATTGTTTATTTGGATCACCATTAGTTGCTGTCTTTGCAACAGCAGGGTCCATTTTAGAATAAAATACATATAATCAATGTTTGCACTCACAGTACATACAGTAAACAACAACAAAACAAACAAACAAAAGGACATAAAGAGTACACATAGTCCTATGTAAAAAAACATCAATAATAGAACCACATTAATAATATCAATCTGTCTAAACACACATATTGCAAAGAAATTAAAATAATATTACTATGAACTATTTTTTTATTTATTTGGCCAGTCTGTCTTAAAGAACCTCTTCAGCTTCTTCTTAAAACCTTTACATAATGAGACGGTGTTTGTTGTGTATTAACAGCAGCGTGGGCTTCATGTGTGAGTGCATGGAGTCAGTAACCTCCACTCTGTCTAAATAAACAACCTGCTGTCTGTGACTGAGCAGACCATGAACTTTGTCCTGCAGGACAGAAGCTGACAAAACACTTTTTCAGGCTTCAGCAGGACAAGCAGCTGCTGCAACATATATGTTCAAATTTCAGAAGAAATTTAAATTTAAAAAAATCAGCTGAGAGACAACATGGCGGAGAGGAGAACTGCAGTGAAGACGGCAGCAGAGCCGAACTTCCTGCAGTTTAATGATTTGGCCTGTGAGGCGGTCGGAGGGAAGGTGAGTCACTGAGAGGTTATCATGTTAACAATTAGCGGTGATAAGTTATGATCTGAAAATTCAACTAAATGCTCAACTAAGTTGTCAGCACCAACCTGCATTAACAGACAACATAACTAACTAACTAACTAAATACACCAAGCAGCACCTCACTCACTGAGTGACATGTTATATCTGTTCTGATCAAGATAAGGCAACCTCACAGTGAAGCTCCAGGAAATAATCCTGCACAGAACCGCCCTAAAACCACAACAGGCTGTTTTTACACTTAATCTGTACAAAAACCCAAAGTGTCAAAACAAGTTGTGGTTTTATGGTGGTTTAGGATTATTTCCTGGAGTCTTAGTGTGAGGTTGCCTTATCTTGCTGGCTGTAGCTTCATATTTAGCATACAGACATGAAAGAGTAAACTATATGAACATCTGACCCTGAGCTAGACAGAGAATAAATGCCATTAGTGTAGCTTCGACTTTAAATGGAAATGCTGTCTTGTGCATGTTTTCAGTTCATAATAAAAAAAATCCTTGTATGTTTGTCTCATATTTGTGTTCTCCTGCTGTTCTTTCAGGTCATTTTTGCATCAGATGAATGGTTCGCTCCTGCTGCAAACCTGCTGAAGGTACAACTCTGAATCACCACATCAGCTTCAGGTCAACCCTCGTTTTTAAAAAGCAAAATGAACCTGACGGGCGAGGTCTCGACCAACACTGCTTGCATCTTTAACAACCACTGTTACTGTCAGAGGAAAACAAGGCTGAGTTTTAGTATTCTAAAATATAAGTCTGGTGTTATTCTATATATTTTTTTTTTTTTTTACAAAATGTGTTAGTCCATCTATCAACCCTTCCCTCCTTCTCTACTCTGTCTGTCTATCAGCTCCAAGCTCATTGAAGTAAATCTTTAAAATCACCTCACAAATATGTATATGTTTCATATTTAAAAAGACTTCTTAGAACAGCTGATCACTGTACTTTTGAATCAAACAAACAGGAGGAAATATATATATAGTTTTCTGAAATGTCTTCAACATATAATGACTGTACATTTGTGCAGAGGGAGCCGCCACAGTTTATCGCTTCTGCCTTCACTGAGTTTGGAAAGTGGATGGATGGATGGGAGACCAGAAGGAAGAGAATACCTGGTTAGTTTCAGGAACCCCATCAAACCAGAATACTGAGCTTCAGAGGCGCCTTTTCTGTGTATGGAAGTCCTGAAAGGCAAGGCTAAGTCCTGATCTAAAATCTTCTGTTCATGAGTTATGAACAAGTGTGTCACGAGCCAGGGGTGTGGAGGAACCGTTGGACCCAAATGCAGAGAGCCAAAACAGGCAAAATCTGATGCAGACCGTTTATTCTAACAAATAAATTACAAAACACAGGACTAAGCACAACACCAGGGAAAACAACAGACGACTCGACAAGGACTGAACTGAAAACAGGACTATAAATACACAGGCAGTGATTACAAATGAAACACAGGTGAGGAGAACAAGACACAGGTGAGACACATGAACTAATGAAACACAGGAAGTAAAGTGAGCAGACACAAGGTAGCAGGGAATTTCAAACTAAAACAGGAAAACAGAGGAACACAGGGGAAACAAAACCCAAAACAAAGCACACATCAGACAGGGCAGGTAAAACAAAAAGACAAACTAACAAAAACCCAAAAAGTCCTGATAGACCATGACAAAGTGAAAAAAAAGTTTTTGCCAGGATAGTTTTTTTCCAGGTTTTTTTTTCTGTTGGGATTAGCAACAGTAATGTTACATATTTGTCAATACACATAACTTGTGATTGTAGGGTAGGAAGCTATTAAAACTCACCTGAAAGAAAACATGAATGCTTTCAGTGCTATTTAAAACATGGGGTAGTGGTGCACTTGTGACCCCTTGTGGCCAAAATGAGTATTACAACAAACACTTTAAAAAAATCCAGACAGAAAAAACTTTATTTCACCTGCTGCTTTCACACATGAAAAAAACTTCAGAAAAATTATCCTGGCAAAACTTTTTTTCACTTGTTCTTAACTCATAAACACAAGAGAATTTAGATCAGGATTTTGAAATTGGATCTCCAGAAAAAAGAAATTCTCGCTTGCCTTTCAGGGTTTCCGTAGTTGTGATTCAACAGATGTTATAAATTGTAACCATAAATGTAATTTCAACTGGCTTTTTGACTGATACATTCTTTAGAATAACCCTGCATTTACATTAATCCCACTTTAATAATGCCAGCCTTTCTTAAAATAGTTAAATAACAGAAGAATACATTTATATGTTTTTTATGGTTACTATCTTTTTTATTAACGGTTTACTTTCTTACTGACCAATACAGGATTTTAAAGATATTTTATGATATTTCAATATATCAATATATATATTTTTCAATTTAAATTTGTTTAGTAAAGAATTGTGACATTTTACAGTATAAAAACGTCTTTGGCATTTCCTGTAACTTCAGACAACATATATGTAGATATCTCTGTGATAAGATAATCAGGCAATTTATCAATCAAGCTGTACTTTACAGTTTAAGGGTTCATTAAGAAGCTCAGGCTCTTTAATATTAAAAGCTGTATTAATCTGTAATCCAAATGTAAACAACCCCAATACCAAAACTCAAACACTAATCTCAGAACATTCGTTCTGTTTTACTGTGTAACTCTTTCTTTAAGGTCATGACTGGTGCATCATCCAGCTGGGAGTACCTGGGCTCATCTACGGCTTCGATGTCGACACGTCTTTCTTCACCGGAAACCACTCGCCTCACGTCTCCATCCAGGCCGGATGTCTGGGTACAAACAACTCTGATATCTATTATCTCCTACTCTCACCTTTATCCAGGACTGTCACTCTTATACTCAGTTCACTCTGCATGAGCTCACGTCTCTGAACACTGACATTTATTTGTGAATGTATTTAAATTCATTCTGTTGATTTTTACTGAATATTAACTAAATTAATATTTGAACATGTATTTAATGTGTTATTTACTTTGCCTGGAACTTCAGAATATAAACCATATAGAGTCTATGACACAAAAAACAGAATTTATTTCTTGTGTAAATCACAAAACACAATACTGGAAACATCATCAATTTGGAAAACACAATATCAAAAGACCAAATATTTCACCTGAAGAACTGTGAACGTCATATTTGATGATGTAACTCTGTTGTCCACCAGACGAACCGCCAACCTTCACACTGGAAGGAGACCGAACTGGCATGGCCGCCTCCGACAGTCAGCTGGCTGCTGTCGCCAAGGTAACACTACATTCATGCGGTCACCAAGGCCACAGTGGGAGGTCAGTGGGGCACCACGGTACTGCTGACAACCAGCTGGTCACCATGGTAACATGACCATCAGTTGGTTAACACGGAGACACTGGCAGTAGGTTGTCAACAAGGTACCACTGCCGATCAGATGGACACCATGGTAACATAACAAAGAGTAGTCACCATGGTAACACTGACAGTCTGCTGGTCAGCAATAGTAATACTGTTACAGATGGTCATCTTGTGTAATGTGTGACGTGTTGTTTGATTGGCAGCTGGTGAGTGACGTGTGTTTTGATTGACAGCTGATGTGTGACGTGTGTTTTGATTGACAGCTGGTGAGTGTGACGTGTGTTTTGATTGACAGCTGGATTCAGCGGCGTGGCCGGAGCTGGTTCGTATGACGGAGCTGCAGCCTGGATATTCAGATTCCTGCCATAACTACTTCCAGGTCAACTTCAACCGCAGAGTCACACACCTGCGACTCAACATGTACCCAGGTAAACACACACACACACACACACACACACACACACACACACAGTGAGATAGATATGATCATATAGTACATGTGTGTGTCTGCAGATGGGGGAATAGCCAGACTGCGGGTGTTCGGCATCGGTCAGAGAGATTGGTCGTCTGTCCCCACCGACCAGGACATCGACCTGGTGGCTCTGACCAATGGGGGAGTCTGCCTCGGCTACAGCGACGCCCACTTTGGACATCCACGCAACATGATTGGTAGAGAAATGCTCACATGATGAGTACAAACAATCACTGTATTAATGAATTATACTTTGTCATTTATTATCTTGGAAGGTGATGTAATCTTCTGCTCTGTTGTGTTCGCAGGTCTCGGTCGGGCTGCCAACATGGGTGACGGATGGGAAACAGCACGGAGACTGGACAGACCAAAAAAACTGAAGGTTTACACACACCTGAACCTAACATAACCTAATCCTAACTGTAACAATAAGACAAATCCTCAAACAGACCTTTCAATAAGTGAGGACAACAAACAACAAACAAACCAAAATAAAAACAAACAACAACAAATGTTCATGTTTTCCCAAAATGCCCCTTTTGATGCATTTTCCAAAAAATTGTCTCTCGTCAGTCCTTGTCTCTGAGTGCATTTGATCTGAGGACGTTGCCACACCCGCATAACATCTTCACTTTCCAAAAATGTCATGAATTTCCAAAAACATCCTCCCAAAAGATGCTCCGACTCTCCAAAATGTCTTCATAAACTATACAAAATGTAACACTTTCCACAAATGTCCTCACTTTCAAAAAATATCTTAATTTTTCTAAAAAAACATCCCCAAAACATTCTCACTTTCCTGAAATGTCTCCTCTGTCCTCATGAACATGTATTGAAAACTTTGTGTCCTCTTTCGTTGCTTCTTCCTGCAGATGGACCAGCGGGGGATCCTGCAGGTGCCCGGGTGGGAGTGGGTGGTGTTTCGTCTCGGTCACCACGGAGTCATCAGCAACATCGAGGTCGACACCAACCACTTCAAAGGTGAACAGACGTCTTCAGCTGCTCTTTAGAAAACATCTCATATTTCCATTTAAGAGCAAAACTGTGACGGTGTTTCTCCACCCAGGTAACTTCCCGGACTCCTGCAGGATCGAGGCGTGCACTTTGACCCCTGAGGAGGAAGCTCAGTGCATCAGGACCAAGTGGAATACTAAGAAATGGAAAGTCCTCCTTCCACCACAGAAAGTAGGTTCATTTCCATTTGCTTCCTTTTGTAGGAAATTAGTGACTCATGTATTGTAAATGTCCATACATATAAAATGAATAATATTGAGTCTTTGCGATGTCTTGATTTACAAATATTTAATATAAAGTTCAAGTAATATCTTCTCAGTCTTTATGTTTTAAATAAAATATGACAAACAGTGTAATTAATTCAATATTCAGATGTTTCTCTTCTTGACAGATGGGGATAAATCATAAAGTGTCACTTTGCATAAATATAGAGCTGCGTGTGATGAATAAATCAGAGGAAGTGTTGGCAGATGGCGAGCTGTGAGTCGGTGTTTAACTCAGTTGTATCTTACCCAAGTTTGTAAAAAGCTCTGTCGCCTGCCAAGATGGCCGCCAGCCAACAGAAACTCCCAAAGCCAAAAGCATCTTCTGTTTCTTCCCTGTGAGCAGCAACAAAAAACCCCAAAGGACTCACAGCGAAAACGAAATAAATCTTCTTTATCCTTAATGGAGTTTCTTTTCAATATAAGTGTAAGACTAAGAAACATCCTGAAATATGACAGTAGTTTGATTCATCATCAAGTAGGTTTGTATTAAAATGAATGTAATATAATAAATATGTGTGGAGGTGTTATTGAGAGAGAAGAAGTAATTCATGCTCTTGATTTGACAATGAACACATTTTGTCTTTGACGTTAGTTTATACTTTAATTTTTCTCGATGATGAAAGAGAAAAGCGGATAAACTGTTTTATGTTTAAAGCATAATTCTGGTGGTTTTCTATTATTCACAGTCTGTCAACAAACTATTTAAACATGTCAGTGAGTCACAGCGCTGCTCTGGGTCACATGATCCTTCATCATGAAGAGTTTGGTCACGTTAGTTTGATTAGAAACGGCTCCAAACACTAATAGCAGCATCATGTTTTCAGTCTCTAGAGAGCAGTTGTGTAACGCAGATGCTACTGAGCATGTGCAGGAACCACAGACTGTAAAAATATGGACGTAGTCATTGTGACATCACCCACTGGATTGTGAACAGCCGTTTTGAAGCTCAAGTGTTGTGATTTGGCAGTCGCCATGTTTGATCTTTGGAGCCAGAAGTGACCATATTTGGACGAGAGGGTGGAGCTGACCATAGCTCTAGCTGCTAGCTTAGTTAGCACAGTGCATTTACAATCTATAGTTAACAGTGATAATACTAATGCTAATGTTCACTAGCGAAAAACAGGCTTAAAATTGTTAAAACAAATTGTCCTCACTGGAAAAACTGATCATCCGAGTCATTGATGGATCTTTTATTACAACTAAACGCTGAATAAGACTTTTTTTTAAAGTTCACAATGTTACAATTAACTTTAGTGAACTGAAAGCACGCTGTGAAACAGACTTATCAATCACAACTTAGCCACGCCCTAAAGCATATGCTACTTTACCAAATTTAAATTAAATGGGACGACAATTTACTAAATGAACATCATGCTGTATTGAAGAAGACTTGAAACTAGTGATTGAGACCATAAACTCATCAGGAAACAGTTTACTGGGTCATTTTCTCACAGACTTCCTCACAGTCTTGCTTCTTCTTGCAGCCAGTGGAGTCGCCCCCTGCTGGCCGTTAGAGAGAATGCAGGTTTTTGGCACTTCCGCATTGGCTTCATTGTTCAGCCCCGGAGGTTGCCGCCTGGCAGGAACACAGTTCTGTTTCTCCTCTTGACTTTGAGCAACATGATGAATTTGTCTGTTTGTAGAATATTTACTTCTTAAATCGGACGCTGAAGGTTTGTGTTTGTGTTGCAGCTCCGTCCTCATCACAGACATCTCTACAACGCGGAGGAGCTGAAGCTGAGTCAACCCATCAGTCACATCCGCCTCGTCATCGCTCCGGACGGAGGAGTCAGCCGGCTCCGGCTCTGGGGTCGACCCACGCCCGTCTCCAAGGCGACGGCCAATCAGCAGAGACCTGTGTCCAAACTCTGATTCACACCTGAGAGCTCAACTCACATCACAGAACTACAAACTCACAGAGGATTTAATGTTTGTTCTGTTTTAAATGATGTTTCTGACCAGTGTAGAAACAGCTGAGTCTGAAAACAGGATTTGATGTGACAATAAATGAATGAAGTGAGGCTGAAGCTAATATTTTTATAAACTAAACTGTTGGTTATTTCCACAATTCATTGTTTAATCTAGAAAATGAAACTCCACAGTAACATCTTCAATGTTTTGTGCGACCAAAACCCCCCAAAATATTCAGTTTATTATAATATAAAACAAAGAAAAACAGCAAATTGTTACATATAAAATATATGAGAATAAGTTAATAAAATCACTGAAACAAATAGCATCAATCTGTATATAAATAAAATAACAACAAAGGTCATTTAACTGAGAAAAGATGAAAACGATCGGAGGCTGTTACATCTTGAAAACATATAAACATTGATAAAGTGCTGCCATATCTCTAGATAAAATATATATAATATATATTCACACATAAAGACACAGTTCAGAGGAATCGTAATTAAATAACGTTAATTTTTAAGCTGAAATATTGAAAAACTTTGTGAGTTTTTTTAAAAAGTTTTACACATTTTCTCAGATATTCTACTTTTTGATAGTTCAGGATGTGACTGTGAGTTAATCACTTCCTGTGGCGCTGATCATCATTTACCCAGAAGCCTCTGTGTTTATTCTCCTCCGCTCATTTATTTAGATTCAAGGTTATCGGCTCCATCAGTCAGCTGAACATTTCTTCTCAATTAATGACCTGAAATAACCGATCCGGAGGAGCGATCGATGACGTCTCCACCTTCTTTGGAAATTAGTGATAAAAAATCAGATCGCCATTGATCTGCTGCTCATTGATTTCCTTTAGTCTCCTCTAGTCATCCGCCTGTCTGTGTTTTCCTCTTCGCTCTTCCCTCTCTTCCTCACACTCAAGGTCAACTTTAATCAACCTCAGGCAGCTTTGTCACTGAGAACTTTGACTCTGAAAAATTACAGCATTGACCCAAATATAAGACAACTTGTTATAAGACTTTTTAAAGATACAACACTCGTCCTGTTGGGAAAGTTTCCCTGAGATACTATTAATCCAGGAAGAAGAGAATCCTCCTGCTCGACGTGCAAATCCATTTGTCTCCGTTTCTGTCTCTCAGCGTGCAGACGTGTTGTTGCTGCTGAATAAAGAGTCTGTTCATGTGTGCATGTGTTGACCCGCTGACGCTCCCCCTCACTCACAGCGCCGAGCTTGGACCTGACCTTTCACCTCGCCTGGGCAGCCTCAGCGGTGAGGCGGACGTTTGTGTCAGCCGCTCAGACGTCACTGGTGACCGACTGAAATTATGGCAATTAGCCGCCCTGTGTGGTCCGACCTCCGCTGTCTGAGAGAGACCGCCTGACCCAAACCTGAAATACTGAAAATAAACTTAAGGTGTGAATGTGTGAGATGAAATGTTTGTATGTATGAGATGTAAAAATAACAAATGAAATGAGAGTTTCTACAGTTTGTTCTTTGGTTCTTTCAGTATTTAGAAATAAAGCAACTTGCTGGAAACCAACATTCTAAAATACTGTTTAGAGGTGAATTTGTATTCGATACTCAAAAACCTGTGATAGACTTCTGTCGGTTCAGGCTAGCTAACATGCTAAGAAATTATGCAATGTTAAGTAATGTTGGTGTGAAAAATAGTAACTGTTAGTATAAAAAACTGGAAAGTAATATTAGAAAAATAACGTTATGCTAAGTTACGTTAGCATAAAAAATAAAAACAAAAGTGTTTCCATAAAAGTAAGAAATTAATGTTATCATTTAAAAAACACTAAATGTACACACAGGATCATAAAAAGCAATTCTGTGCATCTTTTTTTTTCCACGTTATTCTTATTGAAACATAAAAACCAGATTATTTTTCCATCTGTTCTGTCAGTTTACTCCTCATCTTGTCCCACACTGAAACTTTAGACTGGTTTTCATTTAATGATGCATAAATTTCCACATAATAAACACTCACTTTTTATTAGCTGGATGCAGGAACTAGCTGTTTCATACAGATGAGCTGTTAATAAATATTTACAGCTACTAACTGCAGGTGGAACTGTTGCAAAGTTAGCTGAAGCTAACGTTAGCGTGCTATCTGAGCTGTTGAACAATAAAGGAGGCGATATGGAACATGTTTGACATATCTGACACTTTACATTTCACACAAAAAACACAACAAACCTCAAATGACTAAACCAGTAAACATTAGCCTGAATGAGCAAATAACGATGGTTAGCTTAGCATAATGTAAACTGCATGAATACTAATAATAATAAAACATATATTTTTGTAAATATGCAGATGGAAATAAAACAAAGTCACACCTACATGCACAAAGGATTCAGTTCACTTTATTTTATCTTTTGGCCTCTGAAACTTATTTTTGGAAGTTATGTTACAGCTTTTGATGCTACAGTCACTTCTTGTTACACAGTGTTAAAATGTTTACTAGATAAGATACAGCGCCGAGGTTTTAATGGTGAAATGATGCACTAGTCTGAAACTAGTCAGTCAGCTTGTTTTATAGACTTCCTGCATAAATAGAAAACATTTATTATGTAGGAAACCATCAAATCAGAATAAAACATGTAAATAAGACAAATCTTCCTGCAGAAACACATTATTTTGTAATTCTTGCAGATGTAGAGCAGTGAGCTGCAGACCTGCAGGTTTGATGTGTCCTCTTAAACCCGACTCTTAACGTGTGATTGGATCTGATTTCCCTCTTTTGGTTTCGGTGTTTGAGAATCATCCACCGGCTGCTGACGTTAATAAAGATGAAGCACAGAGAGGAAATTAAAGCCCCGGCTTCCCTCCTCTAATGAGATCATATCCATCATGCTGTTCCCTGTAACCTCACCGCAGCCACTGACTGCCAGTGTGAGTTAAACATGAAGCTGTAGTGTCGTGTTTTATAACAGCAGGGGGCAGCAGAGACACAGTGTGGCTCCCTGCGGACAGGAAGTTCATGTGTAGAGGAGGCCTTACATAAAGGAGCTCTCATATCATCTGATACCAGAAGAGGAGAAACCTACTGTGAGTTCAGCTGAAAATGATCCATGTGTCTTTTGCTCTTTTTTTTATTCTGTTCAGGTTCTAGAGATGGAAAAAAAACACACAATATACCTCAAATTACTAAACTAATAATGACCAAACAATGTTGGTTTGGCTTAACGGGATATTTCCCTCTCACTGCATGAATATTACTAATAATAAAACACATATTTCTGCAGGTGAAGATAGAAATAAAACTAAGTCACACCGACGTTCTCAAAGGATTCAGTTCACTTATTTTATTAGATTATTAATGTCACACAGTCATCGTAACAGTGTGAACATCTCTCAGGTGCCACAATTTCCTGAAATAAGTAAATAAGATGTGAGATGGTATAAAAATATTTGAGCTGTTGTAACGTTGTATCAGTTTGAGTCCATGTTATTTTTATGAGGAGCATTAAGAGTGATCAGAGTTTGATTTATAACTGCTGAAGTTGTTGTTTGTAACAGAATCCTTGTTGTTGCAAAGCTGCATGTTCGCAGTTATAATAAAGTGTAATGTGAGTGTTTGCAGGGACAACATGTGTCCTCCTCCGCGTCCTGCAGCAGGCCAGGGTCAAATATTACTGCTGTTTTATTTATTTTTAATCTTTCACCAGGCTGAGTGTCTGCCTGAGTGCAGCTCCTAAAGATCAGCAAATATCAGAAAGATTTTCTTTGGAATGTGTTAAAAACTGATAAAATGTTTCCCTCGTACACACATGTGACGCCAAGCTGGTGTTTTCACATTTACACACTCTGTAGAGGTTTTGGAGAAGCTTGAGTCTGGACGGAGGCCAAGATGAAGAGAAAGAGATTATTAGAGATTCTCAGACCGATGTGGACATGGTCTGAGAATCTCTGGCTACTTAGGAGTGATTTCCTGCTCTGAGACGCGTTAAGTGTGAGCTCAGGACTGTTTATGTTTCCTCAGATCAGTTTCTGCCGCAGGGAAGCTCCCTCTCTCTCTCTCTCTCTCTCTCTCTCTCTATCTCTCACTGTTTTTCGCCATCTGTGTGATGAGGACATTGACACTGAATGTGACAATGGCCTCATAAACCCCGGCAGACTCTCCCCGGGCGTCGCTCCTGGTCCCGAGGGTGCAGACGTCCCTCCTGTGCAGATTATTGCTGCGTCTAACAGGCTGAGGATATTACTTTGCCTGACGGGCAAACAGCAGCAGCACCTTACATGCTTATTTCCCCGGGGACTCCTGAATCACATTTGCAACGACTCTCGCTGGAGAAATTTTGGTGAAACCGTGTCGGTGTGAATCCTCCTGAGAGCGTGGATCAGAAAGGCGGCTGAGTCGAGCGGAGGGTTCAGAGCCTCAGCCTCGCCGTGTGGGATCATCCTCTGTGACAGAGATAAGTCCTCCGTCCCGACTGGCTCTCATTCAGAAACACCCGCCTGCCAATCTGCTGACAGCTGCCTGCTCCTCCATCACAGTCAGACTGAAACACCCCCCTCACCCCCTCCTCTTTCTCTAAAATGAGATTTACAGCGCCAACAGGAAGTCCTGTCATCCATGCAGAGAAGAGACGAGCAGTAAAAAAGAAGGAAAACTGCATCAAGAATCAGCAGCTTTCAGAAAACAAACAGAAAACTGACTGATGTGCTGCCTCACCATCTGCTAGAGCGAATAAAACATGCTGTTAATAATAATATCATTATTTATAGCATGTTTAATAATAAGATAAATATTATATCTGTCTAATATTCAGGCTGCAAAGTTTTTGTTCTTGTTTCCAATAAAAATCAACTTGTTTTAATAATTTAAAACAATAAGATATTTTTTCTTGTTTCTGCAGTAGAGATGCAGACTCTTATTTCTTTACAGACTCCGTCCAGACATATTGTTAGATGAAGTGCTAAAAAAAATAAATAAATAAATAAAAATGAAAAATAATTAGTTTCCGATTTACTTCATAAAAAGAAAAGTGAACACAGGAACAAGAAATTCAGCCGGCAGGATCGACTCCTTCACGTACGAAACATCGTTACGTTAACGTGACGCCGTCTAGTGTCTGCAGTAATTATGCATACTGCTTCTATATAAGATGATAAATTTCCATAATAAGTGGAGACTGTTTGCTTCCAACTGTTGCCATGACGGCGAAGGCTGCATAACTTTAAACCACGCCACGTTTCAAACGATCATTTTAATCCGAACCATCATATTTCCCCAACAATAACCAAGAGCCTTAAACCCAACCAGAGTTTAACCACCGTGTTGTTGCATCATCATCATTATTTAAATATTAGAAAACGCTTCAGTCAACCTTCGTGGTCGTTTCATTATAAACAGGTTCAAACAGAATCTGCAGAATGTTGTTTTGCTTGTAACGTGATCGATAATATTAATTAAAGATAACAAAGATTGTTTCTAAGCAAAACTAAGCACACACACATTAAAACATTAAAACAACCTGAAACTACCTCAAACAGGCTGAAAGAAATATTTAGTAGATTTTAGTAGAAACGTTGAATTGAATCATAAACAGTTAAAAACAAAATGTGAATTTTTGTTTGAAAAGTCGACCAGAATAAAAATGCAGATTGACACTAAATGTGGAGCAGAGAGCAACATGAACCATTAATCATCTCAGTTAACAGTGAACACTTCAACACATAACAAACAAACAGACTGACCTTTGACCTCAACCTCACCAAATATCTTCTGAGAACCTCTAAAAACACAGAAACATGAAACATGAAAGAAAGCGTCTCTGTTGGTTTAAAACCTGCAGTCTGAGTGATTTCATGTGGGCCTGATTGTGAGGATGTTTTTTTTATTTATAACACAAACACAACAACAACAACAACAGTCCTTTCCTCTGTGAGAGGAGGCGAGTTTCTCTGCAGATATCTGCATCTCATCAGCAGCTAAAGGTCAGAGATGAGCTCTCATCAGTTTCCCATCACTGCTCAGACTCTGCTTATTGATCCTTCTCACCTTGGACTAAACGCCGTCCTTTAAAGCACAAACGCCTCGGACTCGACTCACAACACAACAGATTATCCTGAGAAAGGCCGAGTCAGCACAAACCCAGAGGACCGCCGTCCGTTCATTATTCCTGTTCGCTTCACCGCCAGACGATCAAAGAAAAACACTCGCCGGGAAGAAATCGATACGAGAGCTTCAGTCGTATGAATTTTTTATTGTTTCTGTTACCTCTGCTGTCCCGCAGTTATTATTCATAACTGTCAGTGTGAGCGGTCTGCGGAGGAAACAGGAAGCAGGAGACGAGACGTGAGCAGACGCTCGTTTATAATCAACACGTAGAAAATGTCTCGTCGCCAAAAAGAGTTTATTTTTCTGATGGATTTCATTATTCTGTCGTCTTCACTTTGTTTTACTCTGCTCTCCTTCAGCCTGCTGCATGTTTCCTACATTCACCTGAATGTCTTCCACTAAACATTAATAACATTAAAGTTAAAGTTATCTGACCTTTCCTCCTTCAACACTTGAACTTAAGTCGTTCTGGTCGTCCCAAAGTGTTTGTTTCTGCTCTGAGGCCACTGATTGGATATCAGTTATTGATTGATTGATGCTGCAGCTGCTCTTCCTGCACAACTACACTGAATGGAGACAAATTAAACTGTGACTGTAAATCAAGTTAAAAATCAGTTAATTGTTGGTCTGAACAGCAAAAGAACCACAAACAGCTTCCTTCATTTATTAGAAACTCTTCTCATAATCTGTTATTTCCCACTTTAACTTTTATTATATGTAAAATTAAAAGCAATTAAAGTCAGCAAGAGTCTGTCTGTCAGTAAGAAACATTTAAACACGTGTATGTTTTATATCATTTGTAATCATTTCCATTCACTCTGATGTGAGGCTGAAAACTCCCGAGTGTAATTTTTCAGTTTTCCCCTGTAATATTTAGCCTAATAAGTCATTTCCAGTGTTTAAAAGACGTGTTTTAAATAATGAATTCACATCAGAATATCAATAAATACAGACACAAATCATGAATAAATGATATAAACACATTCTGCCAGTAGAAATGGTTCCTGTGCTTCAGTAGAAACACAGACTGCAGGTGTTTGTTAAACAGGAAACAGCTGCTGGCAGAGAGAACTCAACCTTCATTAGTATGAACGCAGATCACATGTGTGCAGAAACAAACTCCAGCATGATAAAGTCTCTACAGCTGTTAAAGCCGACCGACAGCTGATCAGAAGGACGTGATGCTTCAGAGGAAAGGTCGTCTGTAGATCACTGATGCTTCAGATGTTTTATATTTTTCTCTAAAGGTACCTGAGAGTGTGTGTGAGGTGTGGCAGCTGAATGTGGAGCACCTGTGTTTAACGCTGGCAGAGGATAAAACTCTCAGTGTGACTCTCCTCACACCAGCTAGTTTTGTTTTTACTTTACAACACCGTACATTCATAATCCACACAGCCACACTGACACGACTGATATTACTGATTAACACACTCCATATTTTGTAGATCACTTTATTAAAATCAATATTTTCCTTTATTGTCATCCGTTGCATCCTTTTCCATACATGTCATGGTCAAGGAGCATGTTATTTGACATTTTAATGACTAATTATGAAACAAATTTCCTGTATTTTAAAAAAGTCATCATATAAAACACATAATGACACGAAAACATGAAAACAGAATATTCTTTTAAAATAATAACAAAGTATAGGCTCAGCTAGTAAAATCAGCCTGAAACTGTATTCTGATATGAAAACCATCATTTTTAATCAAAACAACGATCCAGTTATTAGACAGAGACGTTACTGTCATGTGACAAACTGATTGATTGACAGTCATCAGCTGTTGGAGCAGATACATTCGGTGTGTTTGTCCTTTAAATGCCGTTAAAAGATTGTCGTGTTTTGCTGCAGCTGAAGCAGAAAGTGTCGGCGTTTAGTGTCTGGATGATGTTACCACCACCAGGGAGCCGGCCAATCAACAGCAAGAACATCTTTCCCTCCGTCTGCTTCATTACAGACGGTCGATCTGCATGCAGAGCACACACACACACACACACACACACACACACACACACACACACACACACACACACACACACACCTCCACTTCTCTCTCTTCAGTTCATTCTCCCGTCACGCTCGGTTGCTCGCCGCTCGCTCGCTCTCTCAGGTTTGCAGCAGAGAGAGAGAGAGAGAGAGAGAGAGAGAGAGAGGTGGAGGCAACAAGTTCACAGGGATCGACATTTTTAAAAGAAATGACGACAGCGTTATTGATTCAACACACAAACACAGAGACACACATACTGTACAGTCCAAACAAAAACACAGCATGCAGATCTTCACTCTCTCTGTGATCTTAATGAGACTCAATAATCATCATAAACATTTTTATACAGTTTATACACAATTTTTTACAAAAGACTTTAAGCTGAACTCACTGATTGGCTCAGAAGAAAAGTAAACAACATGATGAGAAAGGTCAGAAGAAGCGAGCAACAGATGCACAGATCTCTTCTCGTTACAGGAAATGATGTAATTATGATTATATCAATAAATAAATATATCAATATTCTTACAGTATTTTCCAAAATCACAATATTGGAAGATTTTTCTCCGCTCAGAATCAAACAGTGATGACTTTAAGTAGCAAGCAGCAAAAATTAAGAAGGTTAAAGGTCAGAGGTCACCATCAAGAGAGACGTTCAGCTGCAGCACGACACGTTCAGACGGACGGATCGGCCCACTGAGGCTCGGCCCCGAGAGGTCAGAGGTCAACATATAAATAAATGTATAAAGGTTTTATAATATTGTGTTTAGACACCATAATAACTGAATTAATGCTGGATTTGATGCTGCCGGTGAAGATTAGAGGTGATGTGAATGCTGATGTCCAGATTGTGCTGAAAGGCTGAAAATACAAACCTGAATATTCTTAGAAATGTGGTAAAGTAAACTCTGCAAATGTAGAAACAGACCAGAGAATATGTTTATATGTTAGAAATTCTGATAAAATACCAACAATTCAGATAAAAACCTAAAATTTGGGAACATTATTAGAAATCTGAGTAAAACCCTGAATATTGACCAATCAAATCATTGATCCTGCATGAAGCCCCGCCCCCTTTAGTTACTGTTGCATGTCAATCATTCTCAGCTCCAAGCTCATTGGTTCCTACTGAAGGCTTTAAACAACAGCTCATAAATATAATAATAATATAACAGCTTCATGTTTAAAACAGCTGATCAGTGAAAACAAACAAAATATAGAATACCAGTTAAACGTCACTTTAAGTCTGAATGTTGGAAATTCTGTTCTCAGATTTCTGTCCTTATAATGTGACACACACACACACACACACACACACACACAGTAATTGAGGGGATGAAGCTGTGAACATCTGTGCCCATTAAACGACTCACAGAAGGCTCAGCGAGAGCTTTTTTGTCTTTTTACTCAAACATGAACAGAGACTCATTAAAGAGTGTGTGTGTGTGTGTGTGTGTGTGTGTGTGTGTAGCACTGCAGGGATCGTAGGAATAGATCTGGGTATGGACGGCAGGGAAATGTTCCTATCAGTATTTTACCAGTTTTAACTCTGCAGAGTTGCAGGTTTGTGTGTTTTCTGCAAAAAGCATTTAAAACGCTAAATGTTTCTGTCCATCTGGTGAATCTAAGTCCAATCTTCTCTGTGTTTTAGCTTCTGTTTCTGCTCTCTACCAACTCCTGAGGGAAATATCTGGCTCTTTAGCTGCTAAATGCTACCAGCTAGTCTACAGCTAACTGTGTGTGTTTGAGCAGGTAGTGTACAGCAGCTTTTTACAGCTTCTTCTCTTCTGAAAACGACGCTATGAGAGCCGCTGAGAGTGAACCAGAACAGTAAAAGTTGCAGCCGGACAGATAAACAATGAAGCTGAAACTCACTATAAAGCTGCAGAGTCACTGATGAGTCTCTGTAGGTTCATCATGAGTCAAAGAAACATTGAAAAATCAGGTTTCTGTAAGTTATTGAACTCTGAAATGTTAATAATTCATGTGTAAAGTCTTCGGTGTCTGTTTATTCTCCTGAGTGTTTCTCTGTTCGGGAGGATCGATGAAACAATGAAGCTGATTTCTGTCGGACAAACACGCAGCATTAAACAAACAAGCAGCGTCTGCAAACATCTGTCTCCCTCTGGCTCGTTTGTCTCCACTAATTACGGCTCATTCTGCTGACAATTAGCGCTCGCTGCTACATGTAATCTGAGAGGGAAACCTCCGTCTGCACACAGAAGTCTGGCGGGAACGCCGTTTAATTCAGAGATATGGATCCACCTGCTGCAGCTGATCAGCTTCACACTGACTGTCAATAAACCTGCAGACGTTATGGTAGACTTTACTATTGGTAGAAAGAAAAGAAAAGAAGAAGAGCAAGAAATCTAAAAGTTAAGAGTAGTTATCAGACTGTTCATTTCATCTTTGAGTGTTTTCATTGTTCTCTGCTGAAGTAAATCCTGCAGACAGACGAGGAGAGTTCATTTGTTCAACAACAAGGCTTCATAAAAGGCAATAAAACAGAATATAAAAGCAACACAAGTAAAAAGACGTTTAAATACAGTTAAAAAGTGTTAAATTTCAAAATAAAAAGAAGCTAAAAAGGGAATAAGACAAGATAGAACAAGAGAATAAAAGTTAAAGTGTAAAATATTAACCCTCAAATTTAGTTTAATAGAAACAAAATAAATAACTAACTAGCAGAGGAACTAAAGACCCTAAAAGTTGAGACAGCCTTGCCTGAGGAGGAACAACTAACTTTAAATCATAACTTTAATATGTTTAGTTTTTGAAACAGATGGTTGTATAAAAATATTTTACTGCAATGTTAGTTTATTTGGTTGATGTTTGGACCCTTCCTAAAACAGAAAATAGTGAAATTTAGGCTTCTCCATAAAGGACAGTGTCTGCTTTATCACATAATATAAGGTATAATAATGAACAAATCACCAAACTCAGACTGGATGTTCACAGAGAGTCACTGAAGCATCTTCATCTCCATCTTTTAAATGTATACACTCAAACACACATGAGGAAATTTAATAGGAAATTAAAAACCCAACAGGTATGTTTATTTAGGTCTGTCATTATTAAATTAAGGAGACCAATCACCATAAAAACATAATTCATATGTACCAGAGACTGTTATCTTATCATAAAAGTAGATTAGCGTGTTGACTCCTTGTGTGATGTCACCAGCAGCTCCGTCGTCTCGCCGCTGCTGTCAGACTTGTTTTGCTGTCTCAGACTCTCCTGGTGGCCTTGACCCTCCTTATCCCCCCCCTGCCAGCTCTCAGCAACCTTTGACCTCCACACTACTGACAAGTAAAAACAAACAGAAACGTGATCAGGAGCTTTTCTGAACTGAAGGAACTGGCTTTGGTTTGCACATATAAAGATCTGGTCTGCTGGTTCATACCTCACTAACAAACTGAAATATAAGTAAACCAGTTAAATTCAGCTGACCAGACAGAAGCTTCTCTCCTGAAACCTTCAGGTTGTTGTCACTCAGGTCTAGACCTATGTTCTATATGTTGTTGAGTTGTGTTCTTACATTAATGTTCAAACCCAGAGAAATCTGTCATTTTAATCAAAGTAACGGACCGTTTCATTTGGTGGCCTGTCAATGGCGTCATACCTCCTCTACCAAAGAGTATAGTGCACAAGATGCATGCGTCGGCGCCGTGTTTGTCCGCTACAATGGCGTCACACCTCCTACCTACATACCTTCACACACTACAAAATAAAAGACACAAAATACCCCAAATACACTGTTGTTATTATTTTAATATTGATGTCTAGTTGACATATCTTGTTAGATTTCAAAACAATGATGTCATCTTTCTTCAGGTGTCCCACATGGTCTAGTGGTCAGGATTCCTGGTTTTCACCCAGGCGGCCCGGGTTCGATTCCCGGTGTGGGAAATCAGCTGGTTCCAGTTAATCATTGGTCACATAGTGAGACTCTGACTGTTGGTTACCAGCATCAAACTCTGCTGGTCAACACTGGAGATGTGAGATCAACTAACTCCTGAGGAAAGAAAATCCTGTTCATGTTTTATTGTCTGTAAAGAATCAGATCAGGACGAAGTCTGAACTCAATGAAGACGTTCTGCTCTCACACAGGAAGTAGTTTGATCTGAGGTTTGTTTCACACACATTACACTGTTAATGTCATATTTCACAAATGATCGTCACTCACAAACTGCAGATTCATCTGAGAGTCCTACATTCCTCTTACATGCTCACAAGTTTAGTTTAAAAGAAAATGAATGTTAGTGGAAACGATCTCATGTCACAAGTTTCATGTTGTAAATTTGGTGAAACAGGTCACTGGGGTTCAGAGTCCACTTCTCCAAAAAGAAATAAAATGGTTTTAGCATTGTTGTCTTTAAAGAAACAAAACTGCTAAAACCATTTTATTTTTTTTAAAGACAACAATGTTCAGTGTTTTATATCCCACATGGTCTAGTGGTCAGGATTCCTGGTTTTCACCCAGGCGGCCCGGGTTCGATTCCCGGTGTGGGAAAAGTTTCTGTTCAACACAAAAGCTTAAAAACAAAAATCTGCTTCTTCAATTCTTCTGTCTGGTTAAAGTCTGAACAGAAACACCTGAGAGCTCAGCTGGTTAAAGGACCTGTTCCCAGTTATACCAGCAGTCAGGTGTTTTCCTGGCTGTAATCATTCCTCCTGTTCATACTGGATATTAAAAGATCTCCTTCATCCACAGTGTGTCCAGATAGACATTTAAAGTGTGTATGAAGCTTCTGTTCAGCTTCAGCAGTCTGAGTTTAGTCATATCAAGTGGATATCTGACACATTTACAGTCTGTTTAGCATCAAATTCTCCTCTTTGTGTTTCCCTGTTGAGCTGCAGGTGGAAGTGTAGTAACAAAAAGAGGGACTTTGCCACTAAAAAGACTGTAACGTTGAAAGATATCTACTGGATTTGAAGCTTCATATTAGCTTCATATAAACTGTTAAATACATCATGAAGGGATCTTCTAACAGTCAGTATGAAAAGGAGGAATGATTACAGCAAGAGAAACATGTTTAATGATCATTTGGGCTCCTGGAGATTGATCAATATGTCACTGTGCTCTGATTGGCTGCCAATTTTAACTTCAGTTGAGTTTGACAAGAGTCATAAAATCTTTCTCCTCAGAATAAAACGAGGAGTGTCCTCAGGTGAGCTGACAGATGAGGACTGAAGTCTTAAGATCATCGTCTCTTCCTGTCGCGGCTGTAATCCGGTCTGTCGGAGCGGCGGCGGCGTCCTGGAATCCGGCCTCGGGGCCTTTTTTCATCTCCAGCCAGTTCCTTTGCATCACGCCAGTCCTGGTCCATCCAGAAGACAGATGCCATTTCTTTGGCTCTGAAAACAGAATAAAGAATACATTATTCATGCGGGAGCCCTGGAGGAGCTCATTAAACTCCACACAGCAAACGCAGAAGACAGACTCATGTTAAATGTGTCTCTGCTCACAGAGACGAGTCGTCCTCGCTTTGATGTGAAGGAGGGAAGCTGCTTTCAGCCCACAGAAAAGACACTCGTTCTACCGGCTGCTACGGAAGACCAAAGCTGACCGGTTAAAAAAAAAGTATAAAAATATGAAATGGTGAAATACTGTAGATAAAGATATTAAGTCATGAAAATGCACAAAGGAACTAAAATAAATCTGGAATATACCAGTATAACAGCTGGCTGTGGTCGATTTTATGATATTTTGTTTAAATAAATACAATATCTGACATTTTACATTTTGCCTGCAGTTATTAACTTTTATCCAACAAATCCTACATTTTATTAAATTGTTGGATTGTAATAATTAGTCTTTTGTAGTTTTAAATACTGCAAATGATCATTTTCTACGTATCTGAATGTTGTGTTTGATACTTACTTTTATGCTTCATAAATCACAATAACTACAAAATATCTGTTTTTATTCATCTTTGTCATTCCAGGATTTGTTTAGTTATTATTAGTTATTAGTTATTAGTTATTTTCTTCAGCAGGATTGTCCTTGTAGACCAGGCTTCATTTCTAAACAGAATAAAATGTGCAAAAAATACATTTCTAAACATTTTCTGTATTTCTAATATTTTTCTCTTAGTGCAGAATTATCTACATTTTTGTGTGCATGAAAAAATACAGAGCTAAATAATGAATTGTCTCATTTCTTTGTAATTATAAAAAACACTGATGGAGTGAAAATAAGACGAGACATAAAGAATAGAGTCAAAATGTTGTGAGAGTAGTAATATGTTGAGTTTATGTGTCAGAAGGAAATCTTGCAACATCGGCAAAACTATTATATTATTTACGTGAGTGAATATTAAAACTGTGATTGCGTTCTCATAAAATGCTCTTTTTATTTTTCAAATTACTCAAAATTTGATGACATTTTGCAGATTTAATGGCTACAACTTCTGATAACGCTCATTATAACAATAGTTTTTCTCTGCAAGATTTAGGTATTAATAAGAATAAGAATAATATAATTAACTTTATTTATATAACACATTTTATTCCATGTGACTCACAACATGAAAAAACAAGATACAGGAACATAACGATTAAAAAGAGACAAATTAAAGAAAAATGTTAAAACAAATAAAATAGTAAAATGATTCTTTGTGCATTTAACAGTTTTATTTCCCACTTTGTTGTCCAGTTTTATTCATACATCAGTCTGTATCTCCTCCTCTTCAGATTATTCGACCATTTCATCCGATCGTTTATCTTCTTTTCGTCACGTTTGGTCCTCCATACCTCACAAGTGAGTTAATAATGACTCAGATTCAGTTAACGAGGTGGAAACGGCTGACAAAAGACACGTTGGCTGAAGAGTCAAGGATCTCCCTGACATGTCGATGCGGGATCCTCCGTTCGCTCAGGGAAACAGGAAGCTCTGGCAGCGGCGAGGAAACATCAAACGACGGCCTGCCGGTGAACTCCGCCGCCCCAGCAGGGGATCCGTTCCTGTCTAATTAAAAATGCATTGGCAGGCTGAGCGCCCTGTGGCTGCAGAGTGTTTGAAGTGCTGCTGCCATGATGCTGAACGTTGTATATTTCAGGGTGGTGAAGATGATGATAGAGACGGAGAGAAGGATGCTAACGAGACAGTCAGCATCGCAAAGACTGTACACATTTTAACATTAATGACGTCGAGATTTCTGTCACTGCGGCTCGTTTCTGATGAAAAAGTTTGTCAAACATTTTACAAAAACACACACAAATGACCTCTTGATTACTAAATTACATAAATACATAAATGATTAATTAGTTTCCAATTAATTAATTTTCTGTCAATCAAGGAATGAGTGGAGTACAACCATGTGCAGATTAGGACACGCCTCCCAGAGATGTTCCACCAATAAAAGATGTTGGTTTGGTTTCAGTCTGCAGAACAAACTGCTGAGTGTCTGTTTCACCTTCATCCGGTGTGAAACACTGCAGGACGCTGACAGGACGACCTTTACTCTCTTGCCGGAGGAGGTCGTTCGTCTCCAGGAGGACCCGTCTCACCTGGGGGAGCAGCAGTGGCCTTATTCCAGGTACCCCCCCCCTCTCCCTCTCCTCCTCCCTCCCCTCAGCCATCCATCACCTCGGCGGGACAGGAACAGTCCTGCTCTCCGGGGGTCCCGGCTGAAACCGGATCCATCACGTTATCCTGGAGTGAACTTTCTGCTGGTTTTCACCTGCATGCAGACACCTGAGTGAGATACTGCAGTCTGCTCCGAGCAGGTGATGTGAGCGACGATTCGACTGCAGACTCACGTTTAATCTTCTTCTGATGGAAATAATCCAGCATCAATGAAGACGCATAAGACAGCGGCTCAGGTCTGAAACCTGCGAACCTAAACATACGGACATAATGCAATAATACATAAAACAGTTTGAACAGGTTTAACAGTGAAAAATCAAACTGCACCATAGATTTACACACAGGCTAGTAAAACAAGTCCAAAATAAAAACATGTAGTGATCAGCTGAACAGTGTATTAACCATGGATGTATAATAAGAGCTGATAGGGTGCCATCGCTCAGCCTTGCAGACAGTTTTTTCCCAGTGGCTGCTCGCGGTATTGCAGTGAAAAATCCCCCCTTAGACCACCTTTATAAACGAGACGCCTGTAAAACTGCAAACATCAGTTATGACTCTTTCTATTATGAACTTTTAGTCCATGGAGGTTTTATGTTTGTAAAACTTTCCTCGAGCCGAGAAAAGTGATTTAAAAATCTGTGACATCATCACAATGAAAAGTCTGTGGGCGGAGCGTGAGCTAGTGGGTGGGGCCAGCGGGGGAATCACCAATCAGCAGGTTGCACAACGCGGAAGCTAGAAAACTTTTTCTGGCGTATGCACCAGACGAGCAGCTCCGGTAGGTCTGAACGGGCGCTGTTTTTAGTCCGTTATCCAGCTCTTATAATAGATCCAGGGTATTAAATCTGCAGCTATTGATTATTTTAGTAATCCAGTATTCTACTAATTATAGTGTAAATTACTCAAATAAGAGCGCTAATGCTAAAGTTATAAATCCTAACGTTACCTAATGCTGGGACGCATCGGTCTCAGTATCTCTCTCAGCTTCTTCTGGGTCGTTTACTCCCTCTGATATTTTGTTCCTCAGATTGTTGAAAACATGTATTTGCAGCATAAAGCATGTTTGTGTTTGGGAGCAGTTTATAAAACCTGGACACAGATAATAAGCGTTATTAAATTCCTCCTTTTTGAACTCAGAGTTCAGCTCTGTCAGGACTGTTTGTTGGTTATTCATGTTTTATTTTGACCAAAGCTGAACTTTGTTTTTTATTCTGTTTTTGTTTTTTTTGCTGGTCAGAATCAGTGTGTACAGACATGAATATGATCTGTTTGGCCCAGTTTTAGTTATGTTTGTTTATGTTTTATCTGCTTCAGACAAACCAGTGGACCGTTTGAAGTGTCTGACGATGAAAGGAGAGAAATATTGAGAGATCAGCTCTACATGAACACCTTCATACATCTGAACAATCTCTGCATGAAGCGACTGATTGTTTCAAAAACGTACAAATAATATCAGATGTTTTTGTGTATTTATTGTCTGACATTAAAAAGAGGGTTTGAGATGTCAGACTTTATCTGCAGCAGCCTTTCAGACACAGCTGATGTCTCCATGTTGTATTTGTTGACAGTCTGAATGTTGGCGTGTTACCTGCCAAAATGGCGTCCGGAGCAAATTGCCTAACAAAGTGAGCAGCTGCAGACGAGCTGAGGAGCGTGTGGCCGGCTGATGGTGCTAATTTCCCATCATGTCCTCCTCCTCCCCCCAAAGCCCCAGTGCAGCCTGTTCATTTGGTTAATATGAGGATAATGAACACACCACCTCCAGGCCGCAGCTGCTGACCGACACGCCGGCCACAGGAGCGCCCGCTGATCAATGAGCCGATCAATACGTCGCCAGCAGCTCAGTTTTGGTTCACATGGTGCCGCAGTTTAACCACAGTGTGATGGAGCGACTGAAGCTGCTGCTGTGGCAACGTTATTGATCAAGTTCATCACTGATTACTAATCTGGATCGCTTTCAAACACACTGATGAAAATCTGCTGATTTTAAAGGTTTTCCCTCATTAGACTGAAAAAACGAGTTTTACACAAACATCTCATGTCTGAATAACAATAATATTATTTATACAGCATTTTACAAAAACAAGTTAAAATGTGATTCACACTTAGAAGATGTAGCCAGATAAATATTAAGCAATAGTAATAATAAGTAAACAGTAAAAAGAAAAGAAGCTGATTCTAAAAAAGTGTTTATAAGAGATTTAAAGAGGACTGCACACTAAAATGTGTTTTCTGCGCTGTAGACTAAATGATGTGACTGTTCTGTCATGTTGGTGTTAATATCGACATTTCATGGCTTGAAAAAGGTTCAACTTGTCATCTGCTGTTTAAAAGATGCTAACAGATGCTAACGTAGAGATGACCGTAAAATATTTCCTGGTTGAGAAAGGCAGTTTTAGCTTCGGGAGCTAACGGCGGCTACAGCGGTGCTATCCTGCTGGAGGGGGGGAGGGGTTTGTCTATCTGTGTGAGGAAACAACAGGACTCATCCGAGCTCATTACCAGCTGGTAAATTCTTAAAAAACATTAAATCATGGTGTAAATGTCGATCCGGTCAGTCCCCCCCCCCTTTGCCCAATTTTTAGTATTTTTCAAATTATTAATGTCTAAACTAAACATAGATGAAATGATGCTATAACTGATGGCCGTTATCAAAGCCAAACTCTGTAGAAAGATGTATTTGCAGTAGCAGCAACACTATCTGTGTGTCCGAGGTGTTACGAGGTCGACCTGAAACGTTTCTGCAACACTTTGAACACGACTCTGAATCATTTCTGAGCTTTTTTTTGTTTCCAGTGTAACATGAACAGTGACAGATAACAGCGATGCTTCTCTGTTCAGCCTCTTCTTTCTTTTCTCTGGCTTCTAAGTGGATTTATGAAGGTTTATTGGCGATGTGCATCAGAGGTAATGATAGTCTCAGTAAGCGTGAGTCATACCGAATGATATCAATACGCGCTTCATGTCTGTGTTCAGACTTCGCTGAGTTCACTCGGTGAAGAAGTTTTGACTCTCAGATGTTTTTGAACTTGTTCGGCATCACAGCGTGAAACATTTCAGGCTCAATAAAGCAGAGAGCGAGTTATATCATTTCTGTTCAGTCCGTGTGTTTGTTTGTATATCGATCTCACCTTCAGCTCCCCTGCGGAGGCTTTCGGCTTTGACCTGCTGAACGTCTATTACAGAACAGTTACTGTTATTTCCCTCTCTGTTAAAACCAGGTTTCATTCATCCAGAATATAAAAATATGTGTTTCATGTCTGTATGTTCAGATTTAAAGGAGGAGGACGAGTTTGGATCTATTGAATCCTCCTCGTCCTGCTTTCAGATTGTTTTTCTCTTGAAGAAAGTAAATCTACAGTTTACAGGAACAAATGCAGAAGAAGACACGTCAGATATTCTGAGTCAGATCATCTCCTGCACACTGAGAGGCAGCTCCTCACAGTTATTATCTGAACGCATATCCTGCATATTATTTGACATGTTGAAACACAGCTGCTGTATTTTTCCCCTCCTGAACATACCTGAGCTTAGATTTACTGTCAGCGTCTGAGCAGAGACCAACAACAGAAACACCTTCAGTTACAGGTCGTTGTTTTAAAGCTGCTGTCTGATTGGTCGGTTGTTGGACGGCAGACAGTATAATATAAAAAGAGAAGCAGGAGTAAATATATGAAGCATTAACACCAAACTGCTATAAATGTTTATGTATATATTAATAGTTTCCTGAGGACGATCTTTATGATCTTTCTGTTGATTCATCATCGAGCCAAAACGTCCACAGATGAAATATGAACCTCTAGCAGGAAGATTCCTATCAAACATCCTGATCTGATTGCTGCTCCTCACAGGATGAACCCTCCAGCTTTAATGACCTCATGATGTCTGTGTGCTCCTGTCGTGTCTGTAATGACCTCTGCGGCCTGCAGGAGGCGCTGGCGGCTCTTTAAAGCCGAGACCGGTGACATCATCGGGTTTGATGTGTCACCTGATGACTTCGCCTTTACTCACCCGGCTGACTTACTTCACCCTCGGGCAGGTGAGTCAGACCTGTGTGACATCACAGCAGGCAGCTGACTCACCTGTTCAAACCGTCACCTGCTCATCCTGGACAAGCAGAGACGTGTTGAGAGGAGCAGCCGTCTGCTCCGCTCTGCTGCCACAGAACAGCTGCACATGAAGCTCTAATCAATAATAACAATTCAGCATGGATGTGATTTTACATGCAGTGTTAAAACATTTACATGTTTCATTTAGCTTTTATCCAAATCGATGCTCATATGAGATACAACACAAACAGTCAGGAAACAACAACACCAGTGAGTCCAGGAAGCTGTTTGGACCCGACAGGAAGTAGATCCAACAGGCAGAGCAACAAGGCGACGATTAGAGAGCAAAGACACATGTTTATTTGTTTGTTTTTTTCTCTACCTACAGTTCATAAAGTGCAGAGGTGTTCATGAAAGATCTGGTCTTTAGTCTTTTCTTAAAGATTGAGAAGGACTCTGCAGATCACACCAGAGTCCAGCTGCTGATTCAGGACCAGCTGTTGGTGCCAGGCGTCTTTCACTGGCAGAGCGAGGAGGGAAGGAGGGACTGCAGACCTGATGAGGGAGTTCAGGTAACTTCAGACACATGAACACGCCTCAGAGTTCAGTTACGCTTGAACAGAAGCTGTAAATCAAATGTGTTGATATTTATTCTGAAGAGTAACTGACTGAATATTTATAATTCTTCACGCAGAAGCTTCAAACTTCTTAAATCAAACTCGTCACTGAGTTCCATCTGCAGGAACTCCATCTCTGGATAAACGCTCCACATTTAAAGCTACTTAAGGTGGAATTTAAGGTGGAATCACGGTTCAGGAGGTTCTGCGTGGTTCTCTGCGGACCCCTTAAAGAAGCGGCCTGCGTGAGTCCAGCTCTGTTTAATGATGCCGGTTTCCCAGAGGCCTCGGCGGCTCTCTGACTCCTCTGAAGAGGCAATGCATCAAAGCGACAGGCCAATCAGCAGCCGAGCAGCTCTTCATCCAACATGATTAAGAGTAATTAATCTGGTTACTGTGTGAAGTGTGAAGCGCGCCGCGCCGCCTCGTTTATCTTCGTTATGTAACTGCAGTGAGTTTGAATGTCGCTGCTCAGTCGACTGAAGCGTCGGGATAAGAGCTGGTTTTCATTCTCACAGAGACGAGAAGTTGTTTGTTCTTCTTTTTTTTTATTCAGATGAAAAAGAGTCTTCACTGTTTTCTTCTTCTCTTGAATTAACGCCATCGTTCATGTTGCCGCAGCTCTTCTTGAAGCTCTATGAAGCTTGCACACAGTGAATTATTCAAACAGACTCCGTGGTTTTTTATGTCTGCTTCATTACATCAGATGGAAATATTCAACACGTCTGCTGCTGCGTTTTACATACATTTACCCAAAACGCACCAGCACAACTTTTAGCAGGTTGAACAGGTGTCTTCAAGCACTTCATTAACATTAACAAGCGTACAAATGTGACGAGCATCGCACCGATGAAGCTGTAAGTTCGTCCTTATTGACTCCAGACAGCTGTGTGTTTGAGCTGTGTGTGATATGACTGAAGCAGACAGTTATGGTTGTTATGTATGTTTGATCATCTGGTTGATCTGATGTCATCAACATATTATCACATCTCAAATCGTCACTTGTTCTTTTCAAAGTTCAGCAGCAAACACTTTAGTTTCCCGTCGACAGAAAAGCAAACAGACGTCCAAACAGACGCTTCCTCTTCTCACAGGAAACTGTGATTTACTGGAGCAGCACTTCATGCATATGCTCATTTACATCTGTAGTCTAAATACTCCGACATGTTAATAACTTTTATGCGACAGGTTTAGAAAATATAAGTTTTGCTAGAAGCTCTGTGAAGCTGCACTTGAGCGCTCACAGGTGTGTTTACCTGCACCTCAGTAACCAGGTAACAGTCAGTAAACTCACTACTGAACTGTGAAACCTGAAACCTGGTTTCCATGGTTACAGGTAACTCACAGTTTACATGTGAACAGAGTTAATGCATCATCGTGTTTAAAGTAGAAACACAAACATCCAGTCCTGGCTTCCTTCTAGTTCCTGGATCATTTTCTGACTAGCGGTAGCGTTAGCAACATGGCTAATGCTATCCTCTTCGTCTTTTGGTTTTGCAAAGGTCGACACTCTTCTTCTGCGCCGTAAATGGAGCCTTCATTTTCCCAGGAGGTCATACCTGCACAGTGGAAATGAGACTTATAAGGAACCAATCTACACACAGACGGTTTTATTATTCAACATCTACTTCATAATGAGAAGTTTCCACTTTAAAATGATTTTACCCAGAGTCAGACTGAAGATGAAACACAACACAGAGTCTAAATGAGTTTGTTTCTTACATTTGACACCAACACACAAACTAAAGTCAGAAAGCAGCTTCATGTATCAGCGTTGGAGAGAAATCTGACCTGCAGAGATTCACAGTGACCAGATTTCTACATGTAAACACATCAACATGTTCAGCAGCTGTAATGTTTGCTTTGCTTTAGCAGGTTTAAGTTAATCAGCACTTAACACAGTACAAGTACAGCTGAGGATGATGGGAATGTCTCCAGTTTAACAGACATTAGGTCAGAAACCACATGACCTTTTAACCAGATGGTGGCGCTAGAGGGGAAGTCAGATTCATGCTGACAGAAACAAACACGTAAAAACATCCAATAACTGTCGAGATATTTCAGTCTGGACGACGCTGCTGGTGCGGCTGAAACCTCTTGAAACCCTAACGACGATGATGATGATGATGATGAAGATGACGGAGACGTGCAGGTGAATGACAGAAAACCACAGAAGAAGAATTTTGATAAAATAAAAGGTGAGACGGTGGAAAACAGTGAAGCTCACAGCGGCCGTATGTCTGTGTGTGTCGTTTTACACAATAAACTCACATTACACACTCGTCTGAACGCACACACACACACACACACACACACACACTCACACACACACACACACACACACACACACACACACACACTCTCCTGTATATAAAACATTACGCTCTTTTTACAGCATCAGCATTCGGCCTGTACGACACAAACGGCTGCGGCAGATGACAGATATATGATCGCTGCAATAAAAGTGGAAAATGGCAGATTAAGTGATATTTTATATGACGTCGTTAATTTAAAAAGGTCAGTGGAAAAATAATTTATTTCAGAGAAGAACGAGGAGACATTTACATCACAGAGAGAGAGAGAGAGAGAGAGAGGAGAGGATGCTGCAACAACAATCTGACGGAGGAAACAGCTGATCGTGTAAAATCTTTGTGAGTCTTAATTGTTTTTATTATTAAACAGTGATTTTATTTTGAAGTCACGATAAATGTGAACGTCTTTGTTCCTTTAAATGAAACTAAATCTGTTTTTATTGGTTCAGAGGAAACAAATAAAACTGCTTTAATGTAAAATAACATTTCAGGTTTTTCCAAAGTTCAAGAATGAAGAAAAATAAATTGACTGAAAATGTTTAAATTAACTTTTAAGTTTACTTGAAAATGGAGTTTTGATTTAATTAACTTCTTGTTTTACTTGTAAGTAAATTTTCATTATTTTTTATAATAAAAAATAATGAAAATTTTATAAAATTACCTGCAACAGAATTAGAGTAATTTAATTAACTTCGTCCAGAGAAAAAAAATGATACTTTAATATTATAATAAAGCTTAAATTCTTCTAAATTACATATTTAAGTATCAAAATTTGATTAACTGAGAAAAATAAATTCAATTCACCCACATAAATTAACTTAAATTTACTTGTAAGTACATATTTTATATAAGTGAAGACTAAATCTTAATTAAATGTTTAGTTTGTGCTGTATATTTTATATTTCTAATCTCAGCGATCTGATTGGCTCGTTTAAACTCTGATATCGAGCTGACAGTCTTTCCAGATGGGAAATGTTAATTAAGATCTGAGCTCCCATGGTGCACCTGTGCAGCCTCTTAGATCGACACGGAGACGCCCCGGGAGCCGCGTGAGGAGGCCGGGAGGTCACGCGGGAGGCCAGGAGGTCACGCCGGAGGTCAGAGGTCACGGCGGTCCGGCCTCCGGCGCTTTAATCCGACGACAACGAGCAGCTGAGGACAAAAGCAAACTGAACGCCTTCATTCAGAAAAATAAGAAATAAAAGCTTCCAGAGTATCTGTCCGTTAAAAATGAGACGCTTTCTGTTTCATATGTCAACAGTTTTTTTTATTATATCACTTTTCAGGTTGTTCTGATGACAGTCCAGGAAGTGCTCTGATCATAGACTGTATAAAAATATGGACGCCGTTACCATGACGTCACTCGTTGGTTTCGAAGCTCAAAGCGAGCCGCTCCAGGCCGTCGTCATCTTGGCAGTGTGTGACGCTGCCAAACTCCCAACCAATCAAAAATGGGCAAAGAGGCGGGGCCGAATGGCTGAAACAAGCCACCTATCGGCTGGCGGACCTGTCAATCAAAGCAGCAGACGTGACCTTCATCATGCAGAACTTTAAACAGGTGAGTTATTAAAACATTCACCTGTACTGAAGTTAACTTTAGAGACCAACATGTTTATTTCTGCTGTAAAGTTTGAGGTCTGTGAGGAATGACTCGCTTTTATATATTAACATGTAAAAAATATGAGTAAGTGACCCTTTAGCTGATATATTAACATGTGTAATAATACAGAGGTTGCTGCTTGATTCTGATGGATCTGTTTGGAAACACGGTGTCGGTAACTCTAACCAGAGAAAACAAAGATAGCTTCATCTTCAGGTCGTCTGACATCTTGTTTGACACTTTGAAACTTTTCTGCCTCTTCTGTTTGTTCACCGAAGCGTCTCACTCACTCACTCACTCACTCAGTCACTCAGTCACTCACTCAGTCACTCAGTCACACACACGATGATGTCGCTGGTTTCTGATATCAAACGTGTTTAAATGATCACACAGTCGCTCCGTCAGCCGTCACCAACAGATCTGAACAGTGGTCGTGTGTCCCTGCAGAAAAGATTCCAGTTGATGATTATTTACATTTTTGATTAATCGATTAATTGTGTTATCTATAAACTGTCAGACAATAGTGAAAAATGATCCTTTTTTTTCAGACCAACAGTCCAAAATCCAAAGATTCTTAATGTTTTCTATCATGTTTGACAAAGAAAAGCATCAAATGAGAAGCTGCAACCAGCAAATATCTGTATTTTTGCATTAAAAAATGACTAAAATAATCATTTGATTATCAGAATATGGGCTGATATTTTCCATCAGCCAACATCTGTTCTGTAATTCAAAGGCCTGTAATGAGTTTAGCATCAGATTGTTTTCTGTCTCTGCGGCACAAACGCTGGTTTGTCCTGAAATGTGATAATTGTGTCTCAACAATTGTTTTCTGACACTCTGTTCTTCGCCTGCTCTGCTCCTCCTCTTCCTCCTCCTCTTCCTCCTCCAGAAAAGAGACACAGATGGTGAAATTAACTTTCTGTCTTCCTGCCAATTACATTAAAAAAAAAGAGAGAGAGAGAGACATTAAAGGAGACTTCCTGCTGTTTTTTATGGAGGCAGATTGTCGCTTCGCAGTGTCGTTCATTCATCTGTGAGAGTGTGTGTGTAACAAGCCGAAACCTTCCTCCTCCTCCTCCTCCTCCGTGCTTCTTCCTCCCTTCCACACGTCTGCAGGCTGCGTGTTTGCCGTCGTCCAGTCAGTCAGAGTAGGTCAGTGGATCAGAGTCTGTAACGTTTATTAAAGCAGAGTAATCAATCAACTCTCAATAAAGCAAAAACGCAAAATATCTGCTTGTTGCAGCTTCTTGAATGTGAAGGTTTTCAGCTTTTCTTTGTTCCACATGACAGTAAACTGAACATCTTTGCGTCGACTTCGGTCATTTTTCAGTATTTAGTGACATTTTAAAGCTTAATCAATAATTAAAATAATCGTTAGTTGCAGCTCTGATGTTTATTAAACTTTATAACAGTAAAGTATTGGAACAAACAAACAGCGTCATGATTTGAATGTTCAGAGAGAAAACAAAGTGAATTTTAGAGCGATCGCACACAAAGTCAATGCAAAGACACAATCAGACACCAGTTCACCAGGACGGAGGAAATCCAGCACTGAAGGGCCTGAAGCTCAGAGGAGACACATCAGCAGATGCTTTAAGAATAAATCAGTTTTAATAATGATGAGAATAATTATATATATATATATATTATAGACCTTTATAAAAATGTTTATAAAGTTCTTTACAGTATTTCTACAGGACACAACAGAAGATTAAACACCATGAATGAATAATTAAATTCTAAAGTGATTTTTAAGTGATTTAAAGGAAGAAAAATTTAATATATTCTAAAACAATATTAAGGCAGTAAGCTGTTTATTGTTGGACTGATTTGTTGAGATACACATTTCATATGGACTGGCAGGATTTATGCTGTGACCTGTGTGTTGTATGTGTTATGTTGAAACTTTCAAAATAAAATGCATTAAAAAAAAAAGAATAAATCAGTTTTAATAAAGAAGTTCTTTACAGTAAAAAAACAACAGGATACAACTAAAAATAATTAAGTTAATTAAATAATTAAGTGATTTAAAGGAAGAAAGTGTTTTATTAAAATAAAATTTGATATAATCTAAAACAATATTAAGACATTAAGAGTGTTTGTGGAGCAGACGCCACTGTCTGTACGTAAAGTGTCTTTGGATTCTGAAAAATGCTTAAAATCTAATTTATTATCATCATTATTATTATTATTATTTGTCACACAAGATTCAGTTTTTATTCCGACTAACACAACAAGTAAACTTTCACTTCACACGTCACCAAATTTTGTCATTTTGTGATTCAAAACGCCTTTTACTGCAGTTCGACAGTTTCTGGAGGTGTTTCTGTGTCAGGTCTTCTCTGCATGATGTAAATGTATTAAACACATTCTGTATATAATATCTGTGACAAGTTCACTGTCTGGAAGATCAACGCACAAACTAGTGGAAGGTTTAGAAAACGATCAAACACGCGGTACGCTCCTTTAAATCAGCTGCCCGTCAGACAGCAGGGACGCCGCAGACAGGAAGTGACACGTCAGGGTGAAGATCGTCTGGTCTCAGGTTGATGTGGCGTAACGTCGTCTCTGCAGGACTCAGCAGGAAAATCAATCAGGTCATCTCAGGTCTCTGCGGGTCGATCCGCAGGGTGAAATATTCTCTAATCACATCATCGGCCGACAGCGAGCTGCGTACGGAGCACAGCTGATGAGATTAGAGAAATTACCCAGAGATCAGTTCAGAGGCAGAGCTGCTGTTAAACCACAAACCTCCGTCTGAATAAACACGTCTGTGCATCGTGGAACGCTGAATAAACGGTAATGAATCGATAGTTCCAGTCCTGCAGGCAGCAGGGAGGAATGAACGGGAACACAGATCCGGCTCGTTAATGAAGGAAACAACAACGCTGCGGATCGATAACACCTGAAGAAGACTGAGACTCCACCGCCATGCTGGCAGCTCAGAGAGCAGCACAGACGCACTCTGAGCTAAAGCAGCAACAATTAGTCCATTCACTGATTCACTGATTCATTGATTAGAAAAATAGTGAATTATTTCCGTTTGAGTCGTTTTTCAACACTTTATGATTCCAGGTTCGTGTGATGACATCACTCTGTGACGGACACGTTTCACTGAGAAAATAATTCCATCCATCTATCAGGTGGATTGATTGATTAATTGAATTGTTTATTTAAGTGTCCTGGGCTTAAAGGACACTAGACAGAAATAACATGACGTATCATAACGTACAGTTCCACAGATTCAGAGATAAAGAATTAATTTACATGTAAAGAAATGTCCCGTTACCATGGGTACCATGTTCTCTGTCTGAGCTGCAGAGCGTCTCACATCAGCATCACCAAAACAAATCAGGGTTTTCAATTCCATCTTTTCAAACAAACAATCCCTTAAGTAGAAATATAAAACCAAATTCATCCTTTAAAACACCAAAATCACATAAAACACATAAATGTTTCTCTTCAGGAACCTTTTATCTGCCTTCTCTGTGAGTTTAGTTTTATAAATGGTTGTTTAATAATCATCTTTGGTTTGAATGTAGTTTCTAAGCTTCGGCCTCTTTCCATCGTTCCTTATAAATCTTTAAATCTTTTGTAGATATTGAGATGTTGCAGTGGGTTCAGTGAAAACTTTGAGCTGCTGGCAGCAGCAGAGGGAAGTCAGAGGATCACCACATTAGGAGAAATGTCCTCTGGGAACCAAACAGTCTGAACTAAAGTGTCCTAAAATGACAAAAAGCTTCCAATGTGATGAAATGTGAGGACGACAGAAGGTCAGCAGTCAGATAAACTGTCCAATCAGTGGCTTTAGTCTCCATCATGTGTCTGTTAACAGTTAAAGCTTCTCCTCTCAGAGCTCGGTGACACTCAGCTGACGGCAGTTTGACGACACAGCAGATAAAACAGACGGTCGTTCACAGTGTAGTTAAAGAACAGGCAGCAGCAGGATGTGAGGACAGATGCTGGAAGAGGTTCCAACATGACGGTGTTTGAAAGGATCCTCTGTTTTCACTTTTACAAACATTATCAGACACTTTCTGCCAACTTTCAGTGATGAACAGACGAGAGACAAGAGTGCACAATAAATACAGAAATGTTCACTTTAAGGTGAGCAGCATCATATATTAAATACAAAGATGTAAACTAGTGATGCAGGTGCTGGATGTCCCAGAACAAACCAGTCACAACTTTACAAAATCATATTTTAATGACTACAAACGTCAGACCTGCAGGCAGAAACCTCGGCGTAAATATCTGACAGTCGCTTCATGTTTAAAAAAACAAGTTACAAAAGTCTTTCAGTCGTTTTTATCAGCTAATAACGATCGATCGCAGAAGTTTCAATGAACGTGTTTCCCAAAGCAGAACTTAAAGAACCAGAGTCGCTTTGCTTATTTATCTGCAGGCTATGATATATAATGAAAATATAAAACAATAAATGACACTAATCCATGTTTTCTACTAACATGAAGCTTTGCGTGCACTGAACAGTCCACAGTGCATCGACTGCTGGAGGCCGACGGTTAGTCTGAATATCAGATTACAGCTGAAGTGACGCAGCGGAGATTAATTTCTGTATCAGACTGACTGTATGTTACCGTGACAACAACATAAACACCATCATCTCAGCCAGAAGATACGATGAAGAGGAGGGAGACGAGGATGATGATGACACAAACTGGTAGATAAAAAGCTGGATTGATGAACTTATTTTACATTAAATGTCATTTTAACAAAGAACATCAGTGTTCATGAAGACAGTAGAGACTTCAACATGTACAAAAACAATGAAAACTTCAGTAAAACTTGTAGTTTTTGGTTCCTTCAGCTGCTCTCAGCCTCCTCTGAGTGTTCAGGAACTGTTTCATCTTCATCATCTCAGCCTTCAGGATGCTTTTGGGGAACAAGGCCCTGATCTCCAGAAGGTCATATATTTAATTCATTATATTCTGTGTTTAAAGCTGAGAAATAAACTTCCAGCTCTGCAAGACGAGATGACATCAGTCCTGTTTGATGCAGAGACCAGAGCGTCTCAGTTCATCCCATTAACCTTCTGCTGTCGCTCCAGATCCTTCACACCCACCTGCCCTGCAGTAACCTGTCAGCTGACTCCCCCCTCCCCTCCTGCACACCTGTTTCCACTTCACCAGTCCGCTCTGCAGCATTTATACTGGCCCAGTTTCCTCATCCACACTGTGCCAGTTTGTCTTTTGTGTCAGCAGCCGGTCTGTTTGCTCGCCTGTTTTGACCCTTTGCTTTTCTTTTTAGGCTCATTTGTTGGTGCCTGACTGGTTTCTGATCCTCGCCTACAAATGAAGTTGAACCTTTTTATCTTTGCTGCTGTCTGCTCGTCCTGCTTTTGGCTCTTCCTCTGTTCTTACACTCAGTCCTGGCTCAGGACTAAAAGCTTTCTGCAACATCAAATACTGTTCTGTTAGAAACATGAACCACATTCTGTCTCAACATGAAGAAGCCAGGAGAGCTGCTCCTCTTCAGCTACAGCAGTGTGAAAGCAGCACTTTAATGTCAGATAAAGATCCTGGTCTCTGTTTCATACAGAAAGTCTGCAGCGGCTTGAAGCTCAACATGTTTCTGAACATTAAAGCCACAGCAGCATCTTTCACTAACCTGAACACTCACAGGATTCAGGATGTGAACATGAGTCTCATTTAGCAGACGCTTTTATCCAGAGCGACGTACATGTGCAGCCACTTTCGACTCCAACGCCGTCATCAAATTTGCTGACGACACAGTTATTTATGTCGGGTCTGATCATAACGATGAAAAGGCCGAACTGAAGGAAGAAGAGAAGCTGATCTGAAGGTGTCAGAACAACAATCTGCAGACTAAAGGCTGCTTTCACACCTAATCTGGCGGTGCGGCTAAAACGCTAGTCGTCTCGTTCATTTTGGTCGCTGCTACGCCGCACCGGACTGCAGCCGGAAAAGTTGAGCCAGAGTCGACTTTTGGAAAACCGCAACCTGACGTCACGCTGCAGTGGCCAATCACGTAGGTCGGTGATTAGACCGGAAGACGTTGTTTATTTAGCATGTAGCATTGTAGCATTTCAGCGTTCTGCTTTGGACTGAAGATGGTTGAGGAGAGACTCGTCGCTGCTGTGAGGAATTTCACTACTTTAGTGGAGTCTCTTATTACACTACACCTTTCATGATGATTACATTTTGATATTAACCCAAACGTGACAACAGAAAACATTGGTGTCACACTTCTTGCAACATTTATCAGTCAAACTTGGACTCTCCAGCTTTCTAATGGCCTTCACTTCTGCTAAGTCACCTTTTCAGTGTTGCTTTTATTAATGCTTACTGTGGGTACAAATGTTTCACTTTCATTCTTATCATTATAATCCTAGAAAGACAGTTTTCCACCACAAGACAGTCGGCTGTAAAACGTACTGAACACAAACACGACCGATCGCCAATTACGGCGGGAAAGTCGTCTCTAAAAAATGGATTCCAGTCATTCGTGACGTAAATGTCCATCCTCTGGACGGCTGTTAAGACCTTTTAGCTGCTTTGCTCGCCATCCGGCTGCGATCGCCCAGCCGGATGGATCGCTCTGCAAAATTTCAAATAAAGTAAAAAGACTAATTTTCCAGCTCAGGAGGCCGAACCGTCAAAGAAGATTTAAACACAAACAGCAACAGACTCCAACTATGACCATCCACTATTTAGCATGTAGCGTTGTAGCATTTCAGCGTTCTGCTTTGGACCGAAGATGGTTGAGGAGAGACTTGTCGCTGCTGTGAGGAATTTCACTACTTTATATGAGCGCTTCTTCTTTTTCTTCGTCTCTTTCGTTGTTTGATGGCGGTAGATAAACTACTTTCATGCATATTACCGCCACCGTCTGGACCGGGAGGATCAACAAGTTTACAGTGTGACGCCCACGTAGCCGCTCTGACCCGCTGCTCCGCCGGATCTGGTGTGACTGCAGCCTCAGGAGCTGATAGTGGAAGAAGCAGAGAAGGAACTACGCCTGCTTTTAATATCAGCGGGTCTCCAGTGGAGAAGGCGGACAGCTTCAGGGACCTCGGTGGCCTGACCAGAGACTGCTTCACCTCAGACGCTTGATGAAATTCCAGGTATCCTCTCAAACACCGAGCACTTTCCACTCCTGCACCATTGAGCGCGTCCTGATGCAGAACATCAGTGCAGCAGGAGAGGAGTCTGTCCAGCTGAACATACAGTAGGAGGTGCTCCACCCTCCCTGAAGGATATTTAAGCCAGATGCTGGAAGAATAAAGCTGGAAGAACCATTAAAGAGCCCAGAAACACCGTTAACAGCCTGCTGCAGTCAGGAGGAAGATACCCACTCCTCCTCCTCCTTTTCTATTTAAACTCCTTTTAATTGCACCTTTTCTATATGATTAAATGCAACAAATAAACCTGCCTGATTGAGACCAATGACAGAAACATCTGAAACGGGAACACAGTCTGAGTCGGTGTGAAGGTTGAACACCTGAGCAGCGGGACGCAGCGAACACACCCTGCTGTCTGTCCGTGCTGCTGCAGAGCCCCGTCCATGTCACCGAGTGCACCGCTTGGCTTTAATGACATCACTTCCTGGCCTCCTGCCAGCAGACTGACTCTCTCTCTGCTCCCCGTCCTGACATCAGCTTTCATTTTCGGAGGCGATGACCCGCTCTAACGGGGGCGGAGCCGGCTGGTTGAGCTCCCTCGGGGTGTCCATTTAAATAAATCAGCCTGTTCACGCCTCATCAGCGGCTCCTCCTTCCCGCTCCGCTCCATTTCCTCTGCCGTCCAATCACGGCGGCTCTCTCTCGGCCCCTCTGTTACTGCTGCCGCCGCCGCCGCCGCTCCAGCTTCCTCCACTTCTACTAACTCAGAGTTGAGTCAGAGGTTTACTGCTGCTGCTGATGTCAACGTCTGTAAAGCAGAGCAGGAAAGATGGAGATGCTCCAGTAGGTACGGAGCACAGTAAAACGCTCCAAACAGAGGGGGAGAATATTTAGACTGAGCCAACTTATGGCACATTTACATCATATTTATATCTGTGAGTCTCTCCAGTTTGTGCTACTTTACATTTCTGTGACATTTTATGCACCAGAAGTTGTTTAGTTTTCTCTGAATCCATCTTCCCTCACAGCCCAGACTCCTCTCTGTCCTCCAGCAGCATGTTTCTGGAGCTATTTACATAAAATCTGCATTATTAATAAGCACTTACTCTGATTGGCTGGAGCTGCGGCCCCCCCACCTTCACCTCCAGCCAAGCAGAGTATGACCTAATGAATGCAGCAGCGTGTTTACCTGCAGTGTATGACGGTATGTAGCGTCTGTGAAGCAGAGTCTGAACCTGAATGAGGAGTGAGATCATGTTTAAGTTTCCTCACAAAGTGGCTGGAAGTCGTTAGCTTAGCTTTAGCACTGATATGTCATATTCTATCAGCTGAGGAACAGAAAGAAAGCAAAAGATTAGAGATTAAAGCTTCATCCAAAGACTGAAGATGAAGAAGGAGAATCCTGTTGTGTGCAGACAGTCATGGGAAATCTTCGGATGGGTCAGAGGTCCTCGGTTCACCCACAACTCAAACATTACTTCACCACTTGTTAAGAAAAAGACTCGACAGAATACACTGGAAGCTAAAAGAGTTCAGATGGGAATAGATTTACTGTGTGTCAAAGTGAAAATACAGAGTAAACCGAGGCAATAATCATAAACATTACATTTTATACCCCCAAAACTCCTCCTAATGTGGAGTCTCTTATTGCACCACACCTTTCATGATGATTATTTTTTGATATTAACCCAAACAACAGAAAACATTAGTGTCACACTTCTTGCAACATTTACCAGTCAAACTCTCCAGCTTTCCCACAATACACACATACTACTGGCCTTCACTTCTGCTAAGCCACGGCGGGAAAGTCGTCTCTAAAAATGGATTCTAGTCATTCCTGATGTAAATGTCCATCCTCTGGACGGCTGTTAAGACCTTTCAGCTGCTTTGCTTGTCATCTAGAACTACAGTAAAGTCACGTAAACACAGTGTATCGCTGGACAGCAGCAGCAGACTCCTGCTAAAGCTTTGATTCAACTTTCTGGTGTGTCGTACTAACAGGTTCTGCCTCTACGTCGCTCGCTTCGCTGCCGTGAATTTCAAAATTTTAAATAAAGTAAAAAGACTAATTTTCCAGCTCAGGAACCATCGAAGGAGATTTAAACACAAACAGCAACAGACTCCAGCTACGCCATGACCATCCACTTCCTGTGTGAAGTCACATGACTGATTTCACCGGCGCCGTTTATCTCTGTGATGAAGGAAAATAATCTGAGGACTGAAAACAGTTTGTGGATATTTCTGCCGTGCTGCTGCGTGTAACTGATGGCGAGCGCCGTAGCAGGTAGTTAACGTGTTGAGAAGCTTTTTATCCTGCGTTCATTAATCAGACGGCGGTGGCGGCGGCGGCGGTCTCTGCTACAGTACATCCCAGTGATGCATCGCCCCGCTGGAAAACCCATATAACCAGATTATCATCAGCTGATAGCGCCGCTGTCTTCATCCCTCACACTTCATAAATAATCATTACAGCGATAACAAAACCAATATTTATTGTTTTGTGTTTGTGTGCGGGAGGCTGTGAGAACGCTTCCTTTAATAACTGCAGTTTATAACATCATCACATTTATTCTGTTTTTTTTTATTTTAAAGGGCCAATCAGGAGCTCTTCAAACATATAAATCAAAAGAAGACAACAGCACCACAAGGATATTTTAATAAATGATGTTTATAACAACAAACCAGTGATTTATTTAAAAGAATGTAAACTGTTAGTTCAACATATCTGAGCAGAAACAAGAAGCTTCGTCCATCTGATCACAGCTGAGAGAAAATAAAAAGCTTCATCAGCTGTAAAACAAATAAAAAAAGTCACTAAAAGATCAGATTATTGAACACAGGAGCTCCGTCACAAGCAGAGACGAGCTTTATTGACATGACTGCATATTATACAACATTGCTGAGGCATATTTACACAAAATACAATGCAATAGATATATATGTTTATAGTCACATATAAGCAAAAAACAAAACAAAACGAGCGGTGATTGACTTTTCTTTTACTGGCAATGATGAGACAAATATGTGACTCAGAGGAGGAAACTTTGGGGTCAACAGTCTTGAATGTTTACATGATGTTTACAGAAGATTTAATTACAGGATATAATAGAAAAACTGCAAACCTTGATTTAATAAGTGTAAAAACCCAAATACTAAATCATTTCTGACATTTCTGTAATTGATTTTAAAAGAAACAGTCAGTAAATGTGAGTTATAACGTGTATAAACACCTGTTCCTGTTCCTGTTCCTGGCAGAGCGTTCAGATGTGCAGAAGTGTAATTCTCATGCAGACGTGTGGCTTCGGGCCTTTTGTCCGACCACGTTGGGCAGAGTCACATTACCAAAAGCCTCCTCTGGCATTTCTCCATTTTCCAAACAACAAACCCCCCAAAAAAAACCTTCATTATGAGCTTCAACAAGAGAGAGAGAGACGTGGAGGCGAGCCGTTAAATCAGACAGAACAAAGAGAATCAGCGAGCAGATGTTGTGAAGTGTAATAAAGAGAGAGAGAGAGAGAGAGAATACCCCGGAGTTCACGTCCTGCTGAAAACACTGCGGAGAAACTAAATATTCATCTTGTTCTTTTCAACTTGAATGTGTCATTTGAATCCCAGCAGGAGTGGATGCAGAAGAAGAAGAAGAAGAAGCAGACTGTAACCTCATTAAACTGCAGAAGAAGAAGGAAGAGGAGAGTCATCGCAGTAAAAGGAGTGATGAGATTAAAGCTCTGCAGCAAAGAGTCATTCATGATGACATCACCATCCTGCAGGACTTCATGATGTCAGTGTGTGATGTGTTATTGTGAATCATCATCAGAGACTCTGCAGCTCCTCTCGGCTTTACGGAGCTTTATAGTTGAGTTTCAGCTCGTTGTTTATCTGTCCGGCTGCAACTTCTACTGTTCTGGTTCACTCTCAGCGGCTCTCATAGCGTCGTTTTCAGAAGAGAAGAAGCTGTTAAAAAGCCGCTGTACACTACCTGCTCAAACAGACACAGTTAGCTGTAGACTAGCTGGTAGCATTTAGCAGCTACAGAGCCAGATATTTCCCTCAGGAGTTGGTAGAGAGCAGAAACAGAAGCTAAAAGACAGAGAAGATCGGACAGAAACACGACTCCACATGAATGATAATGTTGCTCCGTAACTGCTGGATGTGGAAATAAACAGCTGTTACTTTTTACTTATAATATACAATGACAAAAGTTATTTTTACAAACTATTCTGCTGATAATTAATAGATAAAAACACCACGTTAAGCCGTTTTAACCAGATTGAAACTATAAAGGACCAAGAGTAGGACCCTGAGGAACGCCACAAGTAATTATCAACGTTATCAAAGTGACGATAATGTTGCTCCGTAACTGCTGGATGTGGAAATAAAAGCAACATATCAACTTGTTGTGTTGTTGTTGAGTTGTTTTAACTACTTGTTTACTACAGAATCATAATTATTAATGCATTTATGTGTAAACATCATTAATAAAACAGCTGGTGAAGGTCGGGCTGAGTTATCGACTTTAAATACTGCTGAGTAGCTCAATCTATGAAAATACATCAGAATTTATCAGTTGTTTTTATTTTATATAAATAACCTGAAAATCATCTGGAAAGTAACTAAAGCTGTCAAATAAAAAGAAGTGTAGTGGAGTTAAAAACAGAACTTTAATAAATGTAGATTTAATCGTTATGTTTATTCTTTATGTTTTAAGTGCACTGAGCAGCAGAAACTCTCCTCATGGTTTCATGTCATAGTTTGTATTCTGTCCTTTAGTAAATGTGTTGATGTGTTTTAACAGGACGGGTTCATACAGGTTTGTTACCGTGGTTACGTCATCAATGAGAGTCTGAGCTGTCAGTGTGTTTATCGTGATGATGAAAGTACTTTAACTCGTTTTCATATTATTGGTTATATAATGCTGTTAATATATTTACTATGTTCAAAGGCCATTATGGAAGTTATTTGCACCAAAATGTATGTAATGTCTGTAATGCTGCAGTTTAAATGGTAAATTTTAAATGTGTTATAAACAACAGCTGCAGCGTCAGTTCCTCTCTGAATTCTGTCCAATAATATTGTTGAAATGAAACAGAAAGATCGTCAGTGATTTTACAGACAGGAGACACATCTGTGTGGGATTTACCTGCTTTAATGGAGACGTTTCACTCTGCTGCTGCTGTTTGGATCAATAACATCTCAGAGAAACTTTCCCAACAGGACAGCGTGTGTTTTTCTTATATGATGTCTTCTGTTTCACTGCAACTTTCTGATGTTTTATTTACGTGTCTGTTCTTTATGTTTCTGTTTATTTTGCTGTAAAATGAGTGACTTATGAAACATACCACTCTACTTTAAAGCCAACATATTCTTCACATCTCCAGCATCTATATTTACATTCTGGGGCTCTACTGGAATATCTTTGCATGATTATATAACTCACACTGTTCTACCTCAGCCTCAGCCTCCGTATGAAACAGGATGTTTGAGTCTCTTTAAATGAAAATTCCAGTATTTCAACCTGACATATCTGCTATAAGCGCGGCCGCTGTGGCTCTGTGTGTCCTGCTGACTGTGCTCTTCAGCTCGAGCTGCTGAGACTCTGAAGGAAAGTAAACACAGAAACGAGCTTCCTGCATCATCAACAAGGTAAACAAACAAACAAAAAGCGTTCACAGCAGGTTGAAGCCCTCAGTTTTGTCTTGCAGGCGGCGTCTCTACACGCGTTCACCTCCAGTTTGGGAACTTTGACCTTGTTCAGAGAGAAGCAGAGAGCAGAAACGTCCTCTTTAATGTGTGCTCGGCGTCGTCTTCACGTTCTGCTGACGTTCAGATGTTCCTGGTAGAAACATGTCCTGACCTGGATCATTATGAGGAATCCGTTCCCTCTCAGCAGTCGAGTCTCTTTTATGTTGGAGACCATAAACACACTCCACGCCTCGATGCTCGTGTGTGTGTGTGTGTGTGTTTCTTTCTTTCTTCTTCTCTGGTGTGTTTGCAGAGTGAGCGCCTCTCTCTGCTTTCTCATGTTAATCTCGGAGCTCGGGCAGCGGCTGCAGCTGCCTGCTGCTTTATCGCCGCTGCTCTCATCAAGCTCCTCTGTTTGCCAGCAGCCGTCGGCCCCATAATCAGGTTAAAGAGCCACGGACCACCGGGGGCCCCGGAGCCCGACCCCGCTTGCTGCTGACAGGAGGCCGCCAGCACCCAGAATGCAATTTCACGGAGAGGATTCACTGCTGCTGCTTTAATTATTCCTTCTTTTCTTCTCTTCTCTTTCTTTCATCTGTCCTCCTTTGTTTGTCCTTTTTTGTTCCCTCCTTCCCCCCCATGCCCTCCTTTCTTAATGATAATATTAACTTTTTTTATTATAAATACTTAATGACAGAGACAGTGTATAAAACTTATAACTTAACCTACATAGTCTGCAAAAAAAAAGTAAAGACAAATTATTTATGGAGCACATTTTTCAGTTGACTAGTGTTTCAGAGAGAAAGTTAAAATGAAAGAATAGGTAAAGAAATGCATAAAAATAATATAAACAATCTTACTGTAGTAATAATTAATTGGACTCAAACAAAACAGTGTTGCGGTAAAAACATAACATAAAATAAAAACATAAAATAAATGCAAAAACAACATTTTTGATAATTTTCCAAACCTCATCTGAAAAGCTTTTGTCTTGTTGGAAGGATCTTATAGTCTAGTGCTGGACATGAAAAACAAGAAAAGGAGACTCAGTCTAACAAACAGCCAGCTAACGTTAGCTTAGCATCAGTGACCGCACTCAGCTGATTCCTGGACGTAGCCTCACCAGCGAAGAAAGCCAAAATCAATCCAGAACTTCCAGATTCTGTTCTCTCTCATTAAAACTCTGCTGACGGATCAGAAGCTTTCTCAGTATTACATCGAGTGTCTCGCTTCATATGTTCAGATAAGAACGAGAGTTTTCTGAGAAAACATCTAATATTTTTGTTTGTACAATATTCATATTTTTTTTAATCAGCCTTTAATGAACATCATTACCCAGAAGTCCTGGAGGTTTGCATAGGTGACATTTACGCAGCACAGATGACAACTTCACTGATGAGAGTTTTATTGTTTGGATAATCCATAACTGATCAGGACAACAAAATGTCAAACTGTTCTGTTCTCTCAGACAGAAGATAACGTGTTGTTTGATAAACCAGGAGCCTCACGGCGAACCAAAGGCCTGAACGCAGGTCAAAACTCAAAGATACAAATTGAGGTCATAGATTTATGATTCGGGACTGATGAACTAAATCCTCTGATCCTCTGATTCACTGTCAGGGTCAGATGAGTTTAGGGACACCGTCCAGACAACAAAGACGAGTCTCTCAAATTGTCTCCCTGGCAAGGTTCTTGTCATTAAAGCATTTCCAGAAACTTTAAACAAATTGCTCTTTTGGTCTTCTCTTCTTCAACCTGAAAACTGTCAACTGTCTGCATCAGCTCCGAAAATCCACAACATTTATGGACACGAACCAAAACCACAACGGCGATGTCAGTAACTGCACTGCTGTTCTTCTTTTAAAGGATAATTCATATTTTCTGTGTTCTGCGTCCACAGACAGTTTTGGTTTTGTGGGCAGCTCCATGTTTACCAGCTTGAAACTGAACTGCAGCGTTTTAACATGAAAGATCTGTAAAATCTACTCTGAGTATAGAAACCGCGGCACACTGTGTTTCTAACATATTACTGATTTAACAGACGACATAAACCATGACGTAATGTCTTTATATGACTCCTGCTTACAGACTTTCCTACCAGCATTTCAGGTAAAAGAATATTTAAATAAAGAACGCTAATGTAGGCGGGACGGTGTGATGGGAGGTCTGATTGTTTATATTCTGAAGTATCAGATTAGCGTAGCATGTTTAGCGATTTTATTTGCAAATGCTCACATACACAAATAAAAAAATTTAAAAAAACAGAACGTTTTCTTGTTTTAAACCAAACCTTTATTTGATATAAATGTAACTACAGATGCTAACGTTTAAAGCGTTGGTCTACCGGCGTGCAGTTGGAGCTCATTTCTCTCCAGAACATAACGAGATGATCCTCAAACAAAGCTTCAACTTTATTATTCACCTTTTTTGTCTGGTGCTCAGAAGGCGTCCGTGATGAATGACGAGACACATTATTCCTAAACGCTCGGCTGCTCTCTGCCATACAAAAGCACCTCTCCGTTATAAATGACTCTCTGAATGTGTAATTATAGCAAAGCCGGGCCGAGGGGCTCCGAGCTAACAAACACCAGCCCAGCAGACAGCAGCATGTCAGACACGTTATTATTTTACAATTAGTTTGTTCATTTTTATTGGTGCGGGGAGAATGTTTAATAATGATGCAGTCTGAGAGGAGGAGGGACCGTCGAGAGGAAGATAATGAACACAATGCTTCTCCTGAATAGACGCTTAATTAACTCAATGAGAATCATTAACACTTTCACTCAGGGTCCACATGTGTGTTTCTGAGATAAAGAAGCACAATATTCACACCAATAACACTGAATTAATGTTATTTATGGAGCAGCGCAGAGGTTGAGATGGAGACAGAAGAGACAAGGGGATCCGTAACACCGAGGCCGAGAGAATTAAATAACCTTCAATGTCTCTGAGGGGAAATTTAAAGTACAATAAATACAACATTTACCATTCACAGACACAATACAATAAGGAAGACCTGTGTAGATCCTCCATCTATATCAACTCTTACATGTGATTATTCCTTTATGTTACACGTGTTTAATTTTTTATCTGAAACTGATTCAAACCGTTTTTTGATGATTGTTCTGCTGCAGCTCCCGTGTAAGAAATCTGCAGTATAAATATAAAATCACAGCAAAACAACAAGTACATTCATGCATGAACTGCACATGTCCATCTACAATAGAAGAAGTAGATAAGAACAGCTCCAGCATGCACATATTTCAGTGTTAGTGATGTTAAAGGCTTTGATGGACAGAGGAAATGAAAACAGTGTTACCTGCGTAGGGTAACCCTGAACCGTCTACCTGAGCGGAGGAGCTGATCTGAGATGACAAAGTCTCTTTGAACACATCAACAGCGACTCCTTAAAATTATAATCTGTAATGATTCCTCATTAAAATGTGTAAAAACAACTAGACCAGACAGAAGCTTCTCTCCTGAAACCGTCAGGTTGTTGTCACTCAGGTCTAGACCTATGTTCTATATGTTGTTGAGTTGTGTTCTTACATTAATGTTCAAACCCAGAGAAATCTGTCATTTTAATCAAAGTAACGGACCGTTTCATTTGGTGGCCTGTCAATGGCGTCATACCTCCTCTACCAAAGAGTATAGTGCACAAGATGCATGCGTCGGCGCCGTGTTTGTCCGCTACAATGGCGTCTAGCAAAGAGTAACTTACACACATACAAGATGATACATGGGCTTTGTTGTGTTTGTTCCACACAAACTGTTAGAAATGGACTTTTATTCAGTTTGAAGCCACATTTTCATGATAAATTTAGGTGGTTTTTAACTTGATCTTTTAGCTGTTGTTGTTTTGATCGAGACACCGAGCGGCTGAAATTACATGTTGTGAGTTTAAAGTAAACCAGTGATAGTTCCTCTACTGTTAGATGGAGCTTCACCAGAAAATATCCAGATGTGATTATTGATTCTGTTGTTTTTCTCGGACTGTTTAGTTAATTTACTCCTGAAGCAGATTTAGAGTTACTCATGTCGTCTGGGGGATAAATGTTTGTTAGCGGCACTAACAGTGTGAAGCTGATGGATCTGTGTAGTAACACGACTAATGAAACAAACTCAGAGCTCTAATTAAAGACAAACACGTCTGTCTGCTGACTTGTCTGCAATTAAACTCATTAACAGCTGCTAAACACTCCAGACAAACACTGAACTGTACTGTCAATCTGTTCCTGCGAGTTAAACTGTGTTTTCATGGAAAATTAATATTTAAAACTTGTGTATGTCAAATGTCAAATACGTAGAGCTTTAACAATCAATTATTCACAATTATTCTCCCGTTCAGTGCGGATGAACATCACAGGAGGAACGGGAACAAATAAATAATAAATAAATGCATAAACATAAAATTAAACAGAATAAATTTACACTCCAGGAGTCAATGGATCAAATTTCCATTTGAAATGAGATAAATAACTTAAAGTAATCATTGCACAATAAATCATTTACATATTGAGACTCAATCAATGAAACTGACAGATGACTAACGAGCCACAAAAATCTTCAAAATACAAGAAACTGAGAACATTCAGACTTTTTAACAGACTGTTTGATAAAATGTGAACAAACATGTCTGATGGAGAACAAGCAGCACGTCTGATGAGCTTTAATGAGCTCTTTTATCGTTTGTGTCGTCATGTTGGTTCAAAGCGTGTTTCTGTCTGTCAGATTGGCAGCAATGTTTCTGTAGAAGAAGGAAAATCATCACATGACAGTTTAAACACAAATATACTGAATGAAATGGAAGCGTAGAAAGAATTCAACCAGTAAAAATAATGATGATGATGATGAAGTTGGTCATGCTGGTGGGGTCATGGCGACCGAGCCACCTGGCTAACATCAACCTGTTAGCATTGCTAATGGCTATTATTGGAAACAGTGACCTTTGACCCCCAGTAGTGGCCCTTCACACAGCAGATGGGTCCAATACACACACACACACACACACTGGAGTGCTTTCACAGTTCGTAGTTCTTCAGTTGTTTTGTTCAGACACAGAGCTGCCTCAGACGTTGGAGCATTCTGATTGGTTGAGTCTGACCTCGGTGGGCGGAGCCAAAGACGTACTTAAATACTTGAGGACTGAAAAGAGAAAGGAAACAGCAGGAGAGGAACTACTTGATTTTAGACATAATGAGATGGAAAACATGTCCTGACATTAAAATAAGGGCTAGTCTTTAGTATCATATATGTAGAACATCTATATATTTATATACTATATATTTTCAGAATCATTTTATATTTTTATATTTCATAGCTTTTTTGCAGTAATTTATTTTAATATAATTATTGCACCTTCCTTTTGTGTATCTAACTTATATACTCTTTTTAACCCCTTTTTTTCTATTGTAAGCTTGATGTAGTTAAAGTATTGCAGTAAAGGTACATAAGTATTATGAGCTTGATGTAGTAAAAGTATTTATTGACATTTGGTGACTGCAGTTTGTCAGAGATCAGCTGTGCTTCTCTGGCCTCAGCTCTGAAGTCCAACCCCTCCCATCTGAGAGAGCTGGATCTGAGTGGAAACAAGCTGCAGGATTCAGGAGTGAAGCTGCTGTGTGCATGTTACTGTTGTAGCTGCTGGAGGTGGAGCTCGTTTACACTACTTTATATACAGTTAGCTAGTTTAGTCCAACCTAGGGGTCGGGGCCCTCCAAAGGGTCAGCAGATAAATCTGAGGGGTCGTGAGATGATTAATGCGAGAGGAAAGAAGAAAAAACAAAGTTCTGATACACAAATCTGTTTTCAGTTTCTGGACTTTTTCTTTAATCTTTGATTTTTGCTGAAATATTGGATCATTTGAACATTTATTGAAATGAAAGCATGTGAGAAGTTTAGAGGGAAAAATCACTATTTGGTGGAGCTGTTAACAACTCATAGACATGTGAAATGTGACCCCGACTACACACTGCTTTTTGTAAGACGTCAAAAGACAAAAAGGTTGGAAACACTGGTTTCATCTTTAACAATGTGTTGTATTTTAAAAGCTTGTTATATTATCCATTGTGTCAAATCTGCATCTGAAAAGTAACTAAAGCTGTCAAATAAATGTAGTGGAGTAGAAAGTACAATATTTCCCTCTGAAATGTAGAAAGTAGCATCACATGGAAATACTCAAGTAAAGTATAAGAACCTCTAAACTGGACTTAGTTACTTTCCAGCGCTGCTCCTCAGTGTCTTTGAGCTCCGTTTTACTTTCTCTGCACCATTTTCATTCAGTAAAGTCTTAAATTCAAGAGTGAAATGTCACTAATGAGATACTTTCGCAGCTTATTAAGAAGACGTATTTGTCTCATAACTGTGTGTAAACCACGTCTCTGTTGTCCAAACTTTTGTGCAGTTTTTTTACATGATTGCATAAATGTAGTCATTCAGCCTAACACTGTGTTCATGTTAGCTGGTTTCTGGTTGGGGACATGATGTGACCAACAATTAATGTCTTGGATGTTATTTTTTAAAAGATTTTCTGGAAATTTGTTTAAAATTTTTACTAAATTTGGACAGAAACTCCAGATTCAAACTCCAAATACTGAAATTTGTGACCTGGTGATCAAAACAAGATTTTTTTAAAAAGCTTTTTCATATATTTTTTTTCATTTTTGGGAAAACTTTTAAGGTCACAGAATGACCGAAGATCATTTCAGTGTTTCCACGTCACAGATTTCATGTGCTGATAAATCACATCATGGAGCAGAGAGAGTTGAGTTTAAATCTTCAGGGAGCAGATCCCCCCCCCTCCCCACCTCTCTCTCTCTCTCTCTCTCTGGACCCCCGCCATCTGCCACAGCTGTCGCTCGCCCCAACCGCCACTTTAATTGACAATGAACCCAAAGGCGCGGCGATAATTACAGCCGGCCGCTTGGCAACTTCGCCGGGTTTCAATTCCTCCCTTTCAGGATTCATCAGGCCCCATCTGCCGGGACCCGAGTCTGGCATCTGCCTCCTCCTCCTCCTCCTCCTCTTACTCCCCCCTCCTCCTCCTCCGCCTCCTCGGCCTGCTGGGGGTTTTGTGTTGGTGCTTATTAGCGAGCTGGCCTGTAACCCTCAGAGGTGAACCCGCCCCGAGCAGAGGGACTCCGACTGTTTGTTCAGTCACAGAAAGTCGCTGATAAAGAAAAGGCTCCTTGTGGGTTTCCTCGTTTTCTTTCTCCTCCTCCTTTTCTTCCTCTCTCCTTTCTTCACATCCTTCCTCTTTTCTTTTTTTTGTGTGTCTTCCTTTAAGAGAAGCAGAGCAGCTTTATCAGCGTCTGTGAGCTACTAGTAAGAACACATGAACACTGCAAAAAAAAGATTTAGTTTTATTCCTGCTAATTAAGTTTTATATTCTTCTCTAGAAATAGATTTTGAAATATTGCATGTGCTGTCTATCCTATGAACACTTGCACATTCCCTATCATTATATATATATATATATATATTTAAATATAAAATATGTTTTATAATATAAAATATATTTTATAATATAAAATAATAACAGTAAAGAAAACTTTAAACTTTAAACACACATTATGTAATTTCAGTCGCTCACCGTCTCAATTAAAACAGTACTTACAGACGGAGTGTGATGACGGTGTGAAGCAGCAAAGGATGATGGGAGTTGTTGTCTTGGTTGTTAAACCAGCAGCTTCAGTGGGATAGGATTACTCCAGTGTTGATGGTTCAGGATGTTTTTACCCGCAGAGGTCTCCTCCTCTCCAGAACAAACGGACCCGCTGATTACAGGTAAAAACACTGAATAAAGCAGTTTCAGCTAAAAAATCAGTGTTTCTCCACCATGTTGGGCGAGCAGCGGACTTCCTGGAGGGGCTGTTAGCCGAGCTGCTGCTAACGTTTGCCCAGTTTATTTCTCTGATAACTTAAGATCCAGACGTCCAATGACTAAAATTCTTCTTGCGGCTAAAAGACCAAGTTAAAAACCAGCTAAATTTATCATGACAATGTGGCTTCAAACTGAATAAAAGTCCATTTCTAACAGTTTGTGTGGAACAAGCACAACAAAGCCCATGTATTATCTTGTATGTGTGTAAGTTACTCTTTGCTAGACGCCATTGTAGCGGACAAACACGGCGCCGACGCATGCATCTTGTGCACTATACTCTTTGGTAGAGGAGGTATGACGCCATTGACAGGCCACCAAATGAAACGGTCCGTTACTTTGATTAAAATGACAGATTTCTCTGGGTTTGAACATTAATGTAAGAACACAACTCAACAACATATAGAACATAGGTCTAGACCTGAGTGACAACAACCTGACGGTTTCAGGAGAGAAGCTTCTGTCTGGTCTAGTTGTTTTTACACATTTTAATGTGAGAGCTTTAAAAAAAAGTTAATGAGAAACAGTGAATGTTCTGAAACATGGTGGGCTCCTTCTGTAGATATAAAGACTCCTTCTAAGGTGATTATATACTAATTAAAACATACCTATGAATATTATCTTCCCCTTAAATCTTACACACTGGCCCTTTAAGAACAGAAATCCAGATCAGTCCTCCTCCTGTTTGTGTGTGAACTAAAGAAGAAGAAGAAGAAAAGCGTGTCGTGTGTCGCGGCCTGTCGGGGGTTTGGTTGGAGGACGGAGGGTGTTTTGTTTCCCAAAAGCCTCTTTTCTTTTCCCCTGCAGGCTTCTTCTTTATGTTGGAAGCAGTCCTGCTGTTTGTGAACGCAGCTCGAGGCCGCGCTGTCGCTCAGCTGCTTCGACACAAAACCTGATCAATCTGAGCCCTCGTCAAACCTCAAACCTCAATTCTCTGTCTTATTTCTCTTTAAACAGGACGAGACGGAGAAATGAGGTTCGATCGATCCCCCTATTTTTTTTAAATCTGATTTTATATCATCTTGAATCTGGTGATGTTATAATTAAACAACATGGATTCCTGTTTGTGTTTATAGTTTAGTTATTTTGTGTCACAAGAGATAAAACTTGATGTTCTGATTGAAACTGTGTGGAAACATAATATCAGTCAGAATGACGTCGCTATTAATCGCTAGCTGATACAGAACAGTTACAATCAGCAAATCAATCAGAGTGATCAGAACAATAAAAATTAAAACACATTTCAACGTCACTAAGACTCAGAATGTCTCATCGACGTGGTTCTTACATCCCTGTGCGTTAAGATACGTGTGCAGGATTGAAAACTTAAATATAAAAACAAATATAACGACTAAAGTTAAATTTTCCACAAACCTTTAAAATAAAGCAAAGACTCCTCGACGACTTGTTTTACCTTTTACAAGCTGGAGGAGATAAAATACAGTAATTCACAATATTTAAAGCACAAAAATCCAGATATTTCTGACACAAAAATAACATTGTTTAACAGAAATATATATTTTAATAGAAATATTATTGATAACAAAGTGTAAAGCGTCTCTGGATCAATAAAAGACTATAAAATCTGGTAAAAACCAACAGAAACTAATTAAAAAATAAATAAATAAAGGCATGCAGGCATTAACGTGGTCATTTAAGTTTTTCATTAATTAGTTTTTTTTGTTAGTTTATGTAAAGTGTCCTTGGATTAGGAGAAAGATGCTTGAAATATAATGTGCTATTATTATTATTATTGTTATTATTAACTAAATGAGCTAAAAATAGATCCAGTAAAGATAATAAAGAGTTTTGTTTGTAACTCTGAATAGTTGGTAACAGATATTAAAGTCTTAACACAGATTATCAGAGTGTGGGATCTCAGCTGACCTCTCTGGGTCTGCAGGAGGAGGAGGAGGAGGGTGAAGGATGGCTTCACTGGCCTAAATCCACAGACCCCCGTCCCCCCCTCCCTCACCCCGTTCCTCCCCCCTCCTCCCTCCCTGCCTGAGTCCCACAGAGAGACGGTGATGGGAACGCGGGGGAGGGGTTAATCTGACAGCTTGGTCTCTGTTTGTGGTTTTTAGAAAAACCAACTGCTTCGCTCTCAGGCTGAAGATGCAGCTTCAGTCTGGACGTTTAAAACAAAACTAATCTGAACATGTAAAATCTCTCCGTTCTCAGTCGGGAATAATCCTAATCTGATGGGAGAGTAAGAGAAAAAAAATAACAGAGGCAATAAAATCATCAATAATAATCTCATTTTATTGTAATTTGACCCGTTCAGACTTTAGCCTGTAACGGGTTCATGTCTGGTTTATCCCGGGTTAATCCCTGGACTGTAAATCTATAATCTGATCCAAATTAATCCCTGATCTGTATCAGGATAATCCCTGGTCTATCACCTGTTAATCCCCAGGCTGTGGAGGGTTAATCCCTGGTTTATCCCAAGATAATATCTGGTTAGTCACAGGTTTTAGCCCCTTGTTAGTCTTGTCTATATCGCCTGTTAATCCAGAATCTATCCGTTGTATTGGGTTAATTGCTGGTCAACTCTTCCTTAATCTCTGGTTTATACTGATTTAATTCTTGGACCTGTCCAACTTTACTCCTCGGCCTACCTCCTGTTAATTCCTGACTGTTTTGGATTAATCTCTGGTGTAACCTGAGATTATCTAGTATATTTGGTCTACTACATGTTAATCCCCAGACTGTGGAGGGTTAATCCTAGAATAATATCTGGTTAGTCACAAGTTTTAGCTCCTTGTTAATCTAGTCTCTCTCCTGTTAATCTAGACTCTGTCCTGGGTTTATCCGTTGCTTTTCCTGAGTTAATACTATATCTATGCCAGAATAATCCCTGGTTTGTCTCAGTTTGCTCATTGATCAACCTGTTCATCCCACATTTATTCTGAGATAATCTCTGGTCTGTCCCAAATCAGTTCTTGGACTTTTCCAGGTTAATGCTGATTTCTCCTGGTTTAATCTTTGATTTATTTCGGGATTACTTTTTCCTGATTCAGAATCACTGGTCAGTTCATCATTAATCCCAGTTCATTTAAAATCTGTCTAGGATTAATCCCTGGTTTATCCTCAGATAATCTCTGGTATGTCTCCAAATTAATCACTGGTATTTCCTGGTTTGTGCCTGGTTTAGTCCTGGTTCTAGTCCTGGTTAACTCCTGATCTTTTTTGCTTTAATCTCTGGTTTTACCCAGGTTAATCTCAAATCTGTCTCTTTTTAACCCCCCAATCTTTCCCAGGTTAATGCCACGTTTGTCTAATCTTAATCTTCTGTCTCCTATTAATCCCTGGTCTGTTTTAGGTTGATCCTCAGTCCGGTATAAACTGCTTTAATTCCCCTTTTACTCTTTAATCTGCATCCTGTTAATCTTTGATGCTCTCTAGTTAATCTACTAGTCTCTTCCAGGTTAGTGTTTGATTAATCCTTAGTTTATCTCCTATTAATCCTGTTAATTTCCTGCTTTAATCCCTGTTTTGGCAGAATAACAGAAGAATCAGAAAAGTCGAATCACATTTTACAATCATGTTCAAACTGACTGGCAGTCGAACAGAAACTGAAATATCTGAACTCAGTTTGACAGTTTAACATCCAGCTTCTTCACAAAAGTATAATTTTCATTTCCAGACTCTTAAATCACACAAACACCTTCCTCCTCCTCCTCCTCTTCCTCTTCCTCTCGGAGCAGACGGGTCATCTCCTCACCTGCACCTCCAAAAATATTCCATCTGGCTGCTGAAAATCATTTTCTCCTTCTTTCTTCTTTGTGTGTGGTGACGGCGGCGGCTGCACGGTGGCGGCGTGTCGCGGTGGTCGCTGGTTAATTACAGCAGAATGAGGCTTTTCTGTCCGTCCGGCTGCAGAAATGGATTCAGACAGCCGAATCCATCAGCGGCTCATCTGGAAACCCGGACGCCGTTCCAGCTTTGACAGCTTCTGTTTGGAGGCTGTCAGAGCCGATCGCTCTGCCCTCAATCACACGCCGCCGCCGCCTTCCTCCATCTTATTTAAACAGACACCTTTCTGATTATCTGTAGAGCAGAGACGCGCAGGGTTTGGTGGGATATTGTTGCCTGGATGCCGTATTGTTTAATGTGCTGAGGAAATGTTTTAAACCAGTCACATGTTCCAGATGGATTCAGGACTTGGTTAGCTTAGTTTAGCTTAGCATAAAGACTGGAAGCGGGTAAGTGCTATCCTTTTTATGACTATTTCAGGTTACAGTATAGATCTGAAATTCAGGCTGGAAAAAACAACCTGTAGTTTTAATTTAAGATGATTTAAGATGATTCTGCCTCATTAGGAGGAGGCGGGTTGGGTGGATGGCGAGATAGTAAATAGACCATAAAACATAATTATTATGGGAAAGCGGCATATTACGCTCCTATTGGTCGCTCTGAAGTGCAGGTACAATCAATCTATGTGGTCTGGTTCCCATCCTTCCTGTAGAGGGCGCTGAAAACACTCATATGTGTCATTTTGCGAGTCATTGATTGGAAAAAGACCGATTGGATGATTCCTGTATGAGGATGTCTCGTCATATGTTTCAAAACAATTGTATGTTTACAGAGTTGGTTGTGAGAGAGTTAAAAATACTGTGCATTGATAATATAACACTATATATACATATATATATGTATACATTCAGCTCTGAGTTGGATATATTAGAGCTTTCAGAGATAATCTGAGCCATGATTCTGACTTGACGCTGTTTACAAGAAGGAAACTGGTTTTTATCTCCAAAATGACATTTTCACAACACTATTGCCAACTTTCACGCTAACACACTTTCACCTTCGGTTTCTCTCAGACAATGGTCGCACCAAAACACAGCAACAGAGAAGAACAAGCAAAAGGTCAAAGTCTCATAGAGTGTATAGTATAATGGTTAAAACAGTTGTACGTGAGGATGTAGTTTAGACTAAACACAAGTTAACCCTGTTTACCCGCCTCTCAAATTTGTTTCCCCAAGAAAGGAAACCCTTTTCATAATGTAGTTACGGTCATGTGGAGTCCTGGAAAATCTCTTCACCTCCTCTCAGTTTTCAGGTGAAGTGAAAGATAAAACAAAATAAAAGCCAGTAATGACTTTATCAAAGCATCTGTTCAACAAACAATAAGTAGAAAGTGATATTTTCAACAGCTTTGCCTGCAGTGTCTCATCCACAGAGCCACAGCACGCTGGTTAGACTACTGACTGATCAATAAGAGGTATTGACGAGAGTAGCAGTACCGATAACATCCTATTGATACCCAACGCTGACACATAATTCACATAAACCGCAACAACAACATTACAAACATGAACAGCGTCCATCTCTGCTCATATTCAGACTGTATTGGCTGCTTATGTGGCGGTTAGATTCATAAACATGTGAAAGTGTTTTGACCTTCTGTTCAGATTTAAATAAAGCTTTTTCCAAAACATCCTCCAGAGTGTGTAAATGTGAAAACACCGGCTTGGTGTTGTAGTGTGTACGGGGAGACGCTGCCATAAGTGTGTGTTCTCTTTACTGTCAACATGTTCTCCGCTTGAACTGTTTGAATCTGCTGCAATAAACAGAAACAGTATACAGTTTCTTCTTTGCTGGTTTTCTGTGGCTGACTTCCTCATCTGTCCTCCCAGTAGGAGGTTTTAATGCAGACGGAGGTATTTGTAGAAACTGGAACTCCTGCTGTGGATGCAGGTCGTTTTATAGACTCACAGCTCAGCGTCTGAACGTTTCACTCGCAGAGACCGAAGACGATCTCACTGCTAATGTTGTTAAAACTGGACGGAAACAATTAAAGAGACTAAAAAAAACCTGCAGAACCAAAGTCAGAAAGGAGCATCGTTTGTCCTGATTCGTTAGCCGCTGTTCAAGCAGCTGTTTTAGCGTCTTAATGAAGATTTAGTTTGTGTTACATCATTGTTTTTGGGTGTAGAGTGAGTTATATTACAGTGTGATAAAGAAAAATATGCAATCAGACTGTAAATATAACTGTTTGGATGTTTACTGTAGAAACACTTGGTTGGACGCCAACGCACAAATAAATCTATACCTCTTTGTTACTGCAGTTATAAACAGTAATGTGTTATATCGCTCTGCAGTCTGTTCCTCTGCTGTTGGACTCATCTCTCCTCTCTGTGTTTTAATATTTCCCAGTCTAACACATCTCCTCTTAATCCCTCCGTCTGTCCTGCTCAGACAGAATCACAGAATAATGATTCAGTTTCCTCTCCGCACGCTGCCTCGGCTTTTGATTTACAGCCATTAAAAGAGAGAAAAGGATGCAGAGAGAAGAGAAGCAGACGCATTGATTGGACGGTTAATTTCACTGGAGCTTCCTGTCTGGAACTCGATAACTGTGGATGAACATCTGAGGACGTGCAGGTAATCAGGACGGTGAGAATGAGGTGTGCAGTGTTGTTATTTATGAATATAATATATAATATACTGGATGTTGTGTGGCTTCAAAGCTGCTGATAAAGGTCCCGGCTCAGCGGGGAGTCCAGGGAGGAGGGAGGGGGTCTCCTGCTGCGGAGGGGGGAGGCAGTGTAGCTGCTCTCCCAGCATGCCTTTGAAAGTGGTCACATGACCCTTTGAAGGTGACGGAGGAATCCAAAGTGCAGCATCAGAGGAGTGACGCGGGTGAAACATCCACCCGAAGACGACCGAAGACGAGAAGATTAACGTTAAAGAAAGCGACTTTAAAAGACTCTTTATTTGAGGAAATTACAGTTTTAATATATTGAGATTAAAATTGTTGTATTTTAGATTGAAATGTTTCAGTTCATCGTGTTTAACCTGATCATCGACCCGTCTGCTCACCTGCTCCTCGTTACCTCCACAAACAGAAACACCTGCCCAGCTGTCATGTGACAGACTGACTGACTGCCTCCGATCTGCAGCTCTGATATATCTGTTTATATATATTATATATATATTATATAGTGGGGTCCCAAAGACCAATTAAGAATATTTAATATATGCAACACATATATACAACAACATACTGTATGTATATATATGTACAGCACATAATTTACAAACCTTCATATAATCATAAATATAAATATATATGCACACATACAAATATAGTTTACTATTATATAGTAAATTAACATATATACACATAACTGTGCACATATACATAATCATAAATATGTAATAATATATCAAATGTACTGTATATTTATATATATAATTACAAATAAACATACAAACAGTACATAATCATAAATATGTATACATATACTTAAAAAATAAAGACAAATATACATAATATATAATCATACATATATATATAAAAGTATAAGGACATATATACATAATCATACATATCCTTAAAAATATAATCATATATATACTGTATATTTATATATAAATAGACATACATGTACAGTATAGACTACATAATAATAATCATACATATTTATACATATACTTACATATATAAAGACAAATATACATAATATATAATCATACATATGCTGCATATATATAATTACAAATAGACATACCTATACAGTATATAGTATTGATAATTATACATATACATACTAGCATAAAGACATATATACATAATCATACGTGTCCGTGAGCACATGCGGCTCCCCGTCAGCATGTCAGGTAGCTGGTGTTGAATTTCAATGATCATCCATAATGCATGGCGGGGTCTGCTGCCATGGCAACATAAATCCAAGGTTACTGGGCTCCCCGACGCATAATTGGTCGCCGCGGAAACGGTGCTGCTCTAAATTCTCCTCATGGAGGGGAGACATCCATCAGAGCCCCCACTAATCAGCCCAGTGCTCCCAGTATCACACTGGGAGGATAAAAAGAGCTGGAAACGTGTGTTTTACTGGTCTGGTTCTGAGCCGCATCGCACTCTGAAATACATGAAATACATCAACATATGAAACACATTAACATATGAAACACATCTCTTTTAGTGACTGAATACTAAATTAAATAAATATACATACATATTTCCACTGGTTCCCAGTCTGATGGATGAAATCAATCAGTGTGATCGGACGATCACGTCTCACCTGCTGGAAGATTTCAGGCTTATTTACACTCAGGATCAGTTACAAACTAAACTAAGGTCATTATATGTCAGAAAAATAATAATAAGTTTAAAATAATCATTGATTAGAGTTTTGACTTTATTTTGAATTATTTGCACTTTTACTCTGAAAATTGATTTTCCACATTTTGACTTTTTTCTGGTACAATTTCAATTTCAATTTCAAAATATTACACATTTAACCTCAAAATATCAAATTTTCTATCAAACAATATTTTATCTCAAATATTACACTTTATCCTTAAAATGTTTCTAAATTAATATTTTTAAAAAAATATCTGAAAATTTTACAATAATCTAAAAAATATTAAACGTCCTCAAAATATTTTTTTAAATTTCAAAATATTTTTAAAAATATCTAAAGTCTACTACAATTTTTATCCAAAAAGATAATATAATAATCATAATAATATTTCAATCACAAAATGTTTCATTTAAAAACATTTTACCTCTAATATTATAACATATCCCATAATTCCTTAAATGTGACAACTTTTTCTAATATTATGACTTTTTATAGAAATTTTTTAACGTCTTCGTCTTCTTGCAGTTCAGATCTGACACAAAAATCTCTGTTATGTGTTCAGTGTTTCTTCTTCCTGCTGTTCAGCAGACAAAAGAAGTTTTTATTTGTTGTTGTTCCTCCGTGTTTCCACAGTAAACATCCAGAGTTGTTGCTCCCTGCAGTAACGAGGCTGCGGCTCCCTCAGGACGCCAAAATCCCCCCAACACCCCCCCACCTCCCCCTCACCTCCTCTTCACCTCCTCCCAGGCTGTTTAAAGGCCGTGTTCACCATTGTTTGTTTCTTTTTTGAAGTTTTTATATCATTCTATATTAGTAATGTTCCATATGCTGCTGCTCTGCTAAACAAGCTAACAGACGCACAGACGGAGCAGTCACTGTAGCTGCTGCTCTGCTAAACATGCTAACAGACGCACAGACGGAGCAGTCGCTGTTGCTGCTGCTCAAAGTTTAAAACATAAATTCTGAGCTGTCCTCCCACCAGTAAGCGGCTCTGGTGGCGAGCAGAGTCCTGTGTTATTTCCTGCTGCCGTCTGCTCCGTGTTACATCGCTTTTATATCTGTTAAATATAAAATTTCAATGCTCTAACGTACAGTGAGCAAGTATGTTATTATTATTATTATTATCATTATTATTATTATCATTATTATTATTACAGAGCTGTCATTGAGTTCATTATCTGTCCTGTCAGCACTTTTCACAGACTGTGACCTCACTGACCTGTGGGCTGATGGGAAATGGTGTTCATTAAAAGCTGCTAAAAACTGAAATATTAAATAAAAAACGTTATATTTTGAAACTTTTACCGTCTTTATCTGGACAAACAGAGTGAAGCAGACATCGTCCTGTCGGAGGGGAGATTTAGCTGGATGGTTCTGGTTCTGAGAGGTCTCACTCTGCACCAAAAGAATATTTGAATCTTCAAGACAATAGATTAGAGCTGCTGGTTTATTTATTAGCTCAAACACCGGGACTCTCTTCACTGTGTGTGTTCTGTCAGCTGATCAGGAGTATTGATCAGGTCTGAACTGAACCCGCCGACCCTCCCGCCGATCGATCCGCCAGAAAATAAAAACAGCCTCTGTAGAAACATCACGGTTCAAAGATACAGGTGTTCCTGTTACTTTGTCCACCCCCTGATCATGTCCTGGCCTGCCTGCAGGGGTCAAAGGTCAGAGCCTCATTAGTCCTTCAGTAAACAGACCTGAGGACGGCCGGCTGTGACGCTGCTCCAGGTGTTTCAGAGCAGAAGTTCACACCTGGAGCTCAGCTGTCACACATCTGGAGGAATCATTTACAAATTAACTCACATCAGATAAACTAATAATTATTTATCTAACATGAGATAAATCTGTATCCACTGATTGTTTACTTTCTGTTGAGCCACGAACTCGACTCAGAGATCAATAAGTTAATAAAAACACACGTTGGACTAAAATTATATAACTTACTGTCTGGATTATTGAACGCTGTGAGAGTGAATAAGTTCAGCGACATAAAGCTCCTGAGATCTGAACACACACACAGATATCACTGCAAACAGCTGATTCATGAGTTTAATGGAGACAAGTTGTAATATTTCAAGAATAAATTGGACTGAATGTAAACAAAAACGTGTCTGAAACAGAAGCAGCTTTAATGCAGTTTTGCTCTCCTGATGATTTTATTGTTTTTGTTAGAGCACTGGTGCTTTACATGGATCATAAAAGGTATTAAAACAGAATATAAAAGCAAGACAAGTAAACAGACATATAAAAACAATTAAAAAGTGTTAAATTTGGAAATAAAATGGAAAAAAAAGAAGCTAAAAAGGAAATAAAACAGATAAAAGAAGAGAATAACACGCTGTCTGATTTCTGTTCTGTTAAAAACAACACGTTGGGTTTCAAACGGAGATGATTTGTGTTTATTTGCATATAGAGAGATCTGATCATGAGACGTCTGCATATTCTCTATTTTACCTTCATTTAAAGCGACTTCAGCCGTTTTCACATTTGACTGTCTGGACAATCAGGTTCTCTTTCACACATGCAGCTCACAGCAGGAGCCCGACGGGCTGGTTTGGTTCAGGAGAGCCGAGCAGGAGGCAGGAAGTGACGGGAGAAGTACGCTGCATTTAGCTTTTCATCAGAAATAAAGTGACTTTTATTTTACGAGAAATCACAGGAAGTGTTGTGCTTTCAGGTCAAAACTACTGCTGTGTTTATCTGACACCAGTCACGTATAAAATAACATCCTGTTCAACGGTTGTTTGATGAAATGTGCTGAAATCTGTCGGGATAAAGTTTGTTTCAGATATTTGCTCCTCCGGTTAACATACGGAAAGTTTCAGGGTTACAGTTCATGTGTGAAAGGAGCTTTTATCCTCAAAACAAACACTCAGATATTCACACAGAATTTATCATTAAAGGCTTGACCACACACACACACACACACACACACACACACACACACACACACACACTCTATCAGGATCAGCCAATCAGCTCTCAGTCTTTTCGTATGCGAGCTGATAACACCTCAGCTGCTTCCCTGCTGCTGCGCACATGAATGAAGCTCACACACACACACACACACACACACACACACTGGGATTATCACACTTTACTGCACTTCCTAAAAAAACCCTCTGCCTTAAAGGGTTGTTTCAAACTTCACGATCACTTCAAACAAGAGTTTTATCAGACAGTTTCAGCTTCTGGACGCTTCAGATCATCTACAGTTTATTTAGTTTATTTAATGAGTGTTTGCAGTAAATGTAAAAAAACATCCTGTAAATTATTTGCAACTCATTCGGTCTTTACAAACAGAAATGACGTATGTGTTTATTTGCATATAGAGCTGGAAGTGAGATCGATCACAAGTGGTCACATGACACTCGTGCAGACACACAACTGTGTCCATCGTTGTCCAGAAATGTGCTCGGATCACCAAAGACAGACGTAGCAACAGCAGCTGAAGGTCGCTAGCTGAGCTTTAGCAAACTCCAGTCTGATGCTTCGCTCATCATCCTGTAAACTGTGACCACAGTAAAGTTACGTTCGTGCTGGACGGCGGCGGCAGTAGCGGCGGGCTCTCGCTGCAGCTTCCTGCTGATCTGATTTAACTTCCTGGTGCAACGCAGTGACGAGTTCGGCCTTAAAACTTAAAAGGACGAGAAGATAGAATTTAGTGATTTTACAGCTCCAACATCACCCTGATCATCCCAAACATCAGCCTTCTAGTTTTCCACAATATGAACTCTTTAACTCTGATCGAAGCTGTTTAAAGGTTTAAAGCTCACAGAGTGAAATTAATGATGATTAACTAACGAATGAAGAGTTTCTGTCGCCTGCAGCATCACTCCTGAAGCTTCTCGTGTTTCCAGGCAGATGTTCGGCTTCAGGTCGACCAAACTCATCATCAGGTAGAAACACACACATGAAAAACAGATTTTTCTGTCAGTTTGTGTTTGTAAGAAATTAAGTAAAACTTGAATCTGTCTGCAGGTTTGTAGTTTGAGCAGAAAGTTTTACAGCTGATCAGGTGAAATGATTTAACTGTTTTAATAATATTTTACACTGAACGTCTGTTTTTATTCCTGCAGGTGAGTTTAAGCTCAGAAATTCATTTTTTCCCACATGAAACATGCAGTTGGTGATAAATAGAGTGATGTTTTAGTTTGACTTTAACTCTCAGTCCTGAACTGACTGACTTTGTTTCTGTTTGTTTGTTTTTGGACCAAAAGAACTGAAGACACTAATTTTATTTCCATGAACTAAAAGTCAGTGAACAGCCGTGTTTCCTGCTGTATTGTGATTGTTGTGTTTCCTGTGAGCAGCTGGCTGATATCTGATCTCAGGTCAGGTCAGTGTATGTTAATGACGGCGAGGAGGAGCCGCTTTTATCACCACATCATGAATGTGAAAAAGACCTCCAGGTCAGATTTACATCTGAGGAAGAAGCCGAGCTGCTGACCGACTTATCAGCCGTTAAAGTTTAACTCTTACAGCCTGTTTATATTCTGAGCCTGGTCTACTCATTAAATCTCACCAGTCATTAATAAACTAATGATTCATCCTTAATGAAGCTTTCACAGAGCAGAGAGAGTAAAACATTCACATCCACTCTATATTCTGATCCAATGTTCCCTAAAACATGATAGTTTTAAGGACTTTCATTGAATTTGAAGAATGCAACAACATTTTTTGAATAAACATGAACATGAGCTGCACAAAAATAAATATTTATATATATATGTATATATTGTGGGTCACTTTCAGAAAAGTCATAAAAAGTCAGGCTAAAAGAAAACACTGTTTTTACTGCTCAAACATACACAAATGGCTCAAATGATCAGTAGGAACAGCATGTAAAGATTTAGTTAAATTGATGTTCATCTCAGTGAGGACCTCTTTCCTCTCTCGTCACTTTAAAGACGACTCATATTCTTCACATCTCCAGTTATATATATTTATATTCTGGGTCTCTACTGGAATAAAACCTCCTTATTTATCCTCTACTGGTCCTTTATGCAGCCCCTCAGTTCAGCCTCTGTCTGAAACAGGAAGTTTTAGCTTCCTGTCTCTTTAAGGAAAGCCCCGCCTCCTGATGAGCCTGCTCTGTTCTGATTGGTCAGCTTTCAGGAAGCTTCCTCCGGCTCCGGAGGCTACGTAAACAAACTATAGTAGCAGGATTTCACTTCTTTTTCTCCTTCTTTACTCACAAATGTTCAACTTCATCAAATCAACACATGGAAACACCTTAGCAACCACCCTAGCAACCACCTTAGCAACCACGGCTACAGAGCAGACAGCTGTTTATGAGCATGTGTGATGAGTTGACATCTTGTCAGTAAGGAAGATTTCATGAAAAATGATGTGTTAAGGCAGGCTGAAGCCCTGAGTTTTGACTTGCAGGCAGCGTTTCTACACACGTTCACGTTTAACAGCTGACATCACAACAGGAAATAAATAACAGAGAATCACTAAAAGCTGAATATGAACACTTTAAGGTGAGTTTGGACAGAACACAAGTTTTCTCCTCGTGTCATTTGGCTGTTGAAGTTTGTGTTTCTGCCACCAGACCAGCTGAACATTAACAGAAAGCCGTCCAGCAACACACACCGACGTCTGAGAGAGTTTGAGTTCAGACTGAACTCAGAGCTCGATTCCCTCCAGTTTCTCTACTTTTTCCTCTCGTCTCTGATATTTTAACGATGACTCATAAAGCTTCAGGATACACGCAGATTATTTGCTCATGTTGAATTTAATGGTTGCATTGATCCTGCATGTAATCGTCTGACATTCACTTTGTGTTCTGTCAGTCAGAGTTTAGATGTTTGGTGTCGAGGTGCAGCCGTGTCAACGTCAGGTATCCTCACAGTGAAGCAGCTTCATTCTGTTTACAGTCACAAAATCAAGTATTCAATCATTTTAGGGCGAAGACTTGGTTTAAGGTTAGTGTGAGGGTAAGTCTGTGTGTGTGTGTGTGTGTGTGTGTGTGTGTGTGTGTGTGTGTGTGTGTGTGTTTCAGCATGTGGTTCCCATTTAAATTTCTCTGCAGGTTAAAAGCGTCTCAGACAGGAAATGAGCCTCCAATTAACCCTGCTGATGAAAAAAACCACTGAAAACAGCTGGAATCAAACAAACAACTGAGTCCGACACAAACGCAACCAAGTTACAGCAAAATATGTAAATTTAAGAAAAGACCGTTAATGAATAAACAGAGTGCAGGACAGTTATTGGTTTGTTTTTAATTGCAGCTTTTTGAAGGAAACCACAATTTTTTGTTTTTAAAGACGACTAAATCTTAAATAAATAAATAAAACGTTGAGCAGCTCTGACGTGAAACATGAAGATGAGAAGTTTCTTCTTTTAGTTTCTTTTCAGTTGATTTCTTTTTCTTTTTGTGTAACAGCTGCTGATTTATTAACAGTTAATGTATTAAAAACTCTTATTTTAAGTTTCTCCTGCAGTTATTCTGTTTTAAAAAAAAGAAGGTATATCTGAAAATGCATTCATTGTGTGTGTGTGTGTCCTGTCCATAAAACCAAAGTGTAATTTTGTGCCAGTAAGTAAACTGAGAGTAAATAACTGGGATCCTGCAGATTTACTGGAGTCAAACTGGTTCCAGCTGCTGCAGTGTATTCATGTAAAATAACAACAAATAAAAACACACAAACAGACTTTAGAGAAACGACAGAAACGGTTCTCAGACTAAACACGGTGTCTGAGGAGGAAACGCCGACCCCGCCGCGACCTCTCACACTTTATTTATCACTTTACAGACTTCCTGTTGGATCGAACCAGGCGGCAGGTAGCTTCCTGTCGTACGGCGACGGGACCGGTTTATAATCCAGTTACATCACTGATCAGTGAACAAATATGCAGTTTCATGTTTTAAAAAGTCATTTCCTAAAACGGGAGGAAATAGTCCATTAGTTGGGGACTATTTTCAGCGGTGGATGAATCCATATTTGGGGTGTTTCTGGCAGCAGGATGGTGTGTGAGTCAGAATAAACTACTAAATAAGTGTGTTTTAGTTGTCAGTGTAACATTTAGGAGCTCAGGCGACATGATTAATAGTTTTTAAAGGTTTTCCAGCGGCATGTTCTGGCAGGTCAGCGAGGTCCCGGCCTGAATAACAGCAGCTCTGATGCGTCTGCGGCTCCTGTCGACTCCTGGTTTGTGATGCGTAATCAGCTTTTTGAGGAGGATCCAGATGCAAATGAAGCTGCTGCAGTTAACAGGAACACAAAGGAAGAAACAGCTCCTCTTTCATTGTGGACGACAAATGAACCGAAACACCAGAAACATTCAGCTGCTAAATGTGGTGAAAACTCTCCTGATCCTGTTAGAGAGAACTTTACACTGCTGATAAAACTTCTTACATTTCAGACATGTTCCATAAACATAACATAACAAGTTAGCTGCTGGTAAACATTTAATAGTGTTTGTTTAATAGAATACAGTTTATTCTCTAAGTTATGGGACAATAAATAATCTCTAGTTACCTGATTAAAGCTCTAATCTGTATTTATTCCTTATTAAAATGTGTAAAAACAACTAGACCAGACAGAAGCTTCTCTCCTGAAACCGTCAGGTTGTTGTCACTCAGGTCTAGACCTATGTTCTATATGTTGTTGAGTTGTGTTCTTACATTAATGTTCAAACCCAGAGAAATCTGTCATTTTAATCAAAGTAACGGACCGTTTCATTTGGTGGCCTGTCAATGGCGTCATACCTCCTCTACCAAAGAGTATAGTGCACAAGATGCATGCGTCGGCGCCGCGTTTGTCCGCTACAATGGCGTCTAGCAAAGAGTAACTTACACACATACAAGATAATACATGGGCTTTGTTGTGCTTGTTCCACACAAACTGTTAGAAATGGACTTTTATTCATTATTTGAAGCCACATTTTCATGATAAATTTAGCTGGTTTTTAACTTGATCTTTTAGCCGCAAGAAGGATTTTAGTCATTGGACGTCTGGATCTTAAGTTATCAGAGAAATAAACTGGGCAAACGTTAGCAGCAGCTCGGCTAACAGCCCCTCCAGGAAGTCCGCTGCTCGCCCAACATGGTGGAGAAACACTGATTTTTTAGCTGAAACTGCTTTATTCAGTGTTTTTACCTGTAATCAGCGGGTCCATTTGTTCTGGAGAGGAGGAGACCTCTGCGGGTAAAAACATCCTGAACCATCAACACTGGAGTAATCCTATCCCACTGAAGCTGCTGGTTTAACAACCAAGACAACAACTCCCATCATCCCTTGCTGCTTCATACCGTCATCAATTACATATTTAACAGCATTTACACTCTTGTTACTGAATATCTTGTGCTCGTGTGTTGTTGACCTCCTTCTTGTTCCTCCTCACATGACTAATAACAGACGACCTGCAGGAAATCACTGCTGTGTTTCAGAACCTCCTCCTCCTCCTCCTCTTCCTCACCATGACTCACACCATCCATCATGCTCTCTCTCTCTCTCTCTCTCTCTCTCTCTCTCTCTGTCTCTCTCTCTCTCTCTCACCTGGTGACTCAGGTGGAGGTTGGAGGTGTTCCTGCTGTCGTGATGAAGAGGAGGAGGAGGAGAAGCGCTGCAGGTGTTTCGGTTGAAGACGAAGGCTCCTGTGGAGGAAGGAGATGAAACACGAGTCTCATCTTCACCTCCACTGCAAAACATCTTCATCCCAACAATTTACTGAGTCATAAAACTCTTATTTTCTCAGCGAGTGAAGAACATGAGCTGCCAGTGGAGCGAGATAATTAAACACAAACTGATTTAATCACTTATCAGTTATATTTCTGTTTATGTATCAGTTGTTATTACTATTAAAGTCAAGTTATTATGACTCTTTCAACTGGAATCTTGTATTTAAAAAAGTGTGTTTGAGTTTATTTTATAACAACAAGAAGGTTAGAAAAGCTGGTGGTGGACGTGGAGGATTCTGCGTTTAAGGTGGAAAATGTGGAACATCTTTTTAAAGGAGCGGTCTGACAGTTTTCTGTTAGCTTAGTGTAGCACAGAGACTGCAGGAGGAAATCTGTTACTGTGGGGAAAGATAACAGATTTTATCTTCAAGGGGGAGGAATTAGATTTGGAGCTGAGAGGGGAAACAAACACTTTACTATAAAATATAAAACTCACTAAAAGAAGAAGATGTGAAGTTGTGTTTTGGGGGGATTCTAAAGAGATGTTTCTGGTGTTTGAGCAGATATCAGATCTTCATTAGAGTTATTTTCTGCTGCTGCAGCTTCATGACAAACACACCGTCCACTAGTGTCGAGATAAGAAGGAGTTCAGCTTCCATACATCCTCTCAGCAGATTCAGCATCTGAACTTTAATCTGAAGAAGACATGAAGAGGAAGAACCGAGAGCTTCCTCAGCAGCTCCACTGAATTCTTACTAAATTTATCTTTTCTAATAAAAGCTCATAAAACAACAAACCTGCGGTCAGTGTGTTGGATTAAACTGTTCACACTAATCTTCCCCACATGTTGTTATTGATTGTTCATAACTTGTGTATCTTGTGAACGCCACATCGTTTTGTACAAAAAACAAGACGTTTGTTGCTTCATTTTTTAATGTCTAATAAGTTTAACTTTGTGATTTTTAGTATATTTTTGAAAACAATCTTCTTCTGCTGTGAGACAAAATCAAGTCAAACTTCTTGAGCTTTTCCAGAGCTTTCAGCCACATCTCAAAGTCTTCATGAGAAGCTGTTGAAATATCTAGAAAAACAAGAAAATGGACGTCAAGTTGGGATTATTTTGTCACACATACTGCTCAAGCCTTCCTCTTCAGTGTTCGTTGACTTGTTTGTTCTCATTTTTCTAAAGATTTTTTTTATGATGAAATAAAAACAGGAAGATTCAGTCAGCTAATCCTAAACGTCTCCTGCAGCTGATCTGAAGCTCTGCAGTCAGACTGTGGCAGTAAAAGCTCATTAACATGCAGCCGGTGTGTTTTAGGAGGGTTTAGGTGTTGACAACAGCCCCCTCCCCTCTTACACACATGTTAAGTGCAGTGAGGAGTGTTGTGAGGTTTTTTACGCTGCATGTGATGAACAGACATTAACTGCAAACCGTCTGAATAACGAGTGAACACATCGGTCTGCAGGATGAAACATTTCACTCATTTCTACAAAATGAAAATATCCCAAAAATTAACTTCCTGTCAGGAACAATGTGAAGAAATAAATCGAAAGACATTTAATACACGATCATGTAGAAAAATGATTCTATTTAATTAAGAGTTTTTCACTTGGTTTAAGAAAGTAATGAATTATATTTTTAATGTTTCTATTCATTTCATGTCTTTTTAGGGGTTATTGAAGCACATTGTGTTGCATCTTTTGTATGAAATATGTTATATAAATAAAGTTTTATTTGTGTTATTGTTATTGACTCAACACCAGACTCAGTCGTTTTATTTTTCATACCTGCACAGTTCAGAGTAGATTATCGCTCATAAAGCTCAGAAACGTCTGAATAAACTGTGGAGTTCCTCAAGGCTCCGTCCTCGGTCCTCTTTCATTTCCATCTAAACACTTTTAATTTGCTTTTTTTTAAAAAAATGTAATGTATCTTTAATGTATCTTTTCACTGTCAGCCTTTCTCGTTTGTCAAACTTATTTATATTTTTGCTTGTGGCCTTCATCCTCCTAAATGAGGATTTCTCAATTAATGCGTTTCTATAAAGGTTCTTAAATATCATTAAAAGCACTAATTTATGTGGTTTTGTAGTGGTTTTTATGATGTCTTATTTTATATTGTTGTATGATGCATCTTTTTGCTCTACCTAATCTTTCCACACACAGCACTTAAAGCTATTTATTTATACTATTCTTTAATTAAAGTGTTTTTAAAGTATATCATATCAAATAGGCACATTTTTTTCATTAAGACATCTTCTGTAAAAACCCAAATACCACTTCTTAGTTGCACTTTTCCAGATAATGGACCAAATATGGCATCACCCCTTCTCGGACACTCCCCTCGCCTCTCTGTTAGTCGGGACAATGATTGGCCTGAAGTCACATGACCATGTCTCTATTGGCTGATATGTGTCTGGATGTACATGATTGGTTGTCTTTTATATTTTTATATTTTATTTTTACCTTACCTACTCTATTTAAATGTTGTTTGCAATGTTTTATGAAGACTCTGCTGATGTGTTGGTCTAACAGTAAAGTGTTTTGGGGTTTTTTTTTTCACGTTATCTCCATTTGACTTCCTTCCTGTTTGATATTATGTGCTCAATGCTTTTATTGTGAAGCTCTTTAAACGTTTTGTTTTTCAAAGTGCTCTAAAGTGCAGCCAATCAGAGCGCAGTGTCATCTGCAGTCGCGGTATAAATATATTTCATTAGCTTCAACACGTCCTGTTTTTCTGTACAGCCGGCCTGTTTCTCCCTGAAGAGCTCTCACCTCCGCTGGCAGCAGCTCGACCTTTGACCCCTGAAAGCTTACAGAACAACAGCCCCCATTAACACAGTAACGGCTCGGCTCATCTATGTGAATGGATGGAGACACACACACACACACACACTCTAATCAATAGTCCACATTAACAGCAGTGATTGCCCTGCACTTTGTTTTCACATGTAAAAATCTAATTTTACTGCTGAAGGAGCTTCAACAGGAACGAGTCTCTCTGCAGCCCCACAGATGCAGAAACATTTAGAATAAATGTTGTATTAAACTGAACGGCAAACAGAAATAATGACACTAAAAACATTGTGAAATAAGTTTATTGTGGCTGAGAACTGATGGGAAGTTCTTAATAACCTCTGTTTTAATGCTCAGTGAACAGATCTGCATGTATCTGACCGGTGTATTGATCCATGTGTTTCTGGATAATGCTGCGTTTTGTTGCAGTAAAATCTGAGTTCAACGCTTTTTGCCGGACGATCAATGTTGTAGGTGTGATTATAGGAGAATGGGACACAATGAAGTCAGAACAAAACAACCACAAAATAACAAATTATGGATGAAATAGCTTTTCATGCTTTCAATAATAAAAATTGTCCTGACCTGATTATTATATAGACACTTCACAAAAAATTCAAATATCAACAATGAACCTTTAAACTCAACAAATGATGTTTTATTTCCATCTTTTTTTCTACAAAGATCTCAGGCAGTCGGAGGGTTGTTGTGATATTCTGTGTGCAGCCTGAAACACAAAACCCGGGACAGCAAAGTCCACCGAGCGCTAACTGCTTCTCGTAAAGCTTATTGCTGTGAGCGCACGTTAATTGGTGGATTACAGACTGGCTTCAGTCTTACTGTGTGTCCACTGGTTCGTTCTAAATTAACTGAACATTTGTTTGGAAACAAGCACTGTTAGAGGACGTTACGGCGCTTCCTGCTTAATTATCTGAGTTTGTGGTCTTTTGTGGAGTTGCATATTCTTTAATTAACTTGTGGTTGATGAGATTATCACACTGCAAACCTTTATTCCTTTATATAAAACTGAAGATGGGAGGAATCGGAGCGTCCAGGGAGATTATTGATAGGATGCCTGCTATCAGGTTCATCCGGCTGTGGTTTTAATTGAAGTGTTTGCAGTATCTTCACCTACAAAACAACAGAACCAGACAGTGAAGGCCGCTCAGACCACTCAGTACCAAGTTAGTGGAGAGACACAAACACATTCAAATGTCCTGATTTATATTTGTCACTCTTATGTCTCACAGAGATGAATAAACACCAAGAAAGCACCACATAGAAAGCAGAAACTATACAGTACCAACATGAAAACAGCATCGAACACTGTTTGAATGTAATATCTGATGCCTGTTAATGACTGATTATAATAAAGTTTTGTTTTATGATCTACAGACATGCAAATAGACGATGAATGAGAACATCCAGATGATAAAGATCATATCACTGCAGGACATTAATGAGCTCATTAACGGAGGTAAAACAAGCATCTGTTTCCACCTCTCTCTCTCTCTGGTCGCCCTCTGTTGGTTGAAAGCTGCAGGAGGTTTTTTTTTTTTTTTTGGAGGAAACCTGGTTGATCCACATCAGGACGTCCTGGATTCAGCCTGGGAATAAACTGTCTGGTGAAGGTTCATTCACACACCTGCTGACAGAAAACACTTTAAAAACCCCTTAAAACCCTCCTCAAGGACTCCTCAGACATCCTTAAGGACATTCAGAGAACCCCCAAGGACCCTTACAACCATTTCCAAGGATTATTGCAGGACTTAAAATGCATTTAATTTCCTGGAATCAGCTCACAGATCCCTGGAAATCTCTGGACACCATTTTGGGAACAAGTAGTCAACTGCACCCTAAAAACAAAATGACACATTTTATATTTAATTCAGCATTTAATTGTATTATTTTCCTTTCCTCAGTTGTTAAGATACTCCCTGTGTCTTTACTCAACATAAAAAAAATGATAAAATATTTGAATATTCACAGTATTTCCACTCCATCTTATCTTTCATGTCACACAGGCTGAATTTGCTTATAAACTGTCACACAAACAGGGTGAAAAAACGTAGAAGAAGTGAGGAAATTCCGTTTAAATGTGTTTACTATGAGCCGGAGGCTTTGGTAATATTGATCCTGTGATTTAATACCGCTAAACACCAATAAAAACACATTACTTTCACTGTAATGATTTATCAATTGAAATCGAATTGAAGTAACGGCTAGACGTTGGTGGGCGGGCGCGCCGCGAGGGTATAAGGGCTGTGATTGGCTAAGAATCCTCTGGAGGCGGGAAGGCTTTGGAGAAGAGGAGTGGTGATTGGCTGAGGGCGGTAACGCTTCGCGCATGATCAGCCGGTTAATAAGACGCCGGTTTGGAAGTTTGAATAGAGAGAGATGCTCTCGGTGTGAAGAGGAGTAGAGGCTGGAAAACACGAAAAAACGAGAACTAAAGAAGTAAAAACGAGAAATAAAGTGGTGAAAGTATTAGGGGGGAAGTTTCAGTCCGTTTGAAACATAAATTCGGACCATGGTTCAGCAGACGGAGCACGGCGGGGCGGGGATTAACACCGGGTCCCGCGAGGTGACCGACCCGGACGACAGAGAGCTTCTGGCGGCCTCAGCGTGCAGCCCGGTGCCGCTAAAACCGGACTGGTGTAAAACAGCGTCTGGTCACATCAAACGGCCGATGAACGCGTTCATGGTGTGGTCCAAGATAGAGAGGAGGAAGATCATGGAGCAGTCGCCGGACATGCACAACGCCGAGATCTCCAAGCGGCTCGGGAAGCGGTGGAAGATGTTAAAAGACGCCGAAAAGACGCCGTTTATTCGGGAGGCGGAGCGGCTCCGGCTCAAGCACATGGCCGACTACCCGGACTACAAGTACCGGCCCAAAAAGAAGCCCAAGACGGAGGGCTGTGCCGCGTTTGCTGGAGGGAAACCAGCAGCCCAGTCCCCGGAGAAAACTACAGTCAGACCCGGGAATAAAAACCCCGCCGCCGCCAAGAAATTCTCCAAGTTGAAACCCAGTAACGTTAAACCGGTGCTCGGTCCCGGCAGAGCGGGCAGCCACCTCCCACAGCACCCGGACCCCCGGTACCGGTACGTGCTGACCACCAGCTTTGAAACCAGCAAGCTCGTTAAACGGGACTTTACCGACTCCGAGGAGGAGGACGACGACGATGAGGAGAGTTCTGAGGAGGAGCAGGAGTTTAAGGCGGAGGAGGAGGACGAGCCGGCCCGGTACAGCTTCGCTAAGGTCCCGGCGGCGGAACCGGAGGGAACCGGCATGTATGAGCCGTCCGGTCGGCTCTTCTACAGCTTCAAGAACATCACCCGGCAGGGCACCGGCACCACCTCCTACCCGGCCTCCCTCTCTCCAGCATCCTCCTCCCGCTCCGGCTGCGGGTCTTCCTGCTGCGGGGAGGACCTGGACGATCTCCTCCCGGCGGAAGGCGCCGACTTCTCCCTGAGCCTCCTAGCCGGCCTCCACGCCTCCTCCGAGCCGTGGACCTCGTCGTGCAGCTCGGCCGCGGGGAACCTGAGCCTGTCGCTGGTGGATAAAGACCTGGACTCTTGCGGCAGCGAGGGCAGCCTCGGCTCCCACTTCGACTTCCCGGACCACTGCACCCCGGAGCTCAGCGAGATGATCGCCGGGGACTGGCTGGAGGCCAACTTCTCCGACCTGGTGTTCACTTATTGATCCACGGGAGGGAGGAGGGAAGGGGGGTTATCAATACCAGACCCGAGCAGATGGAAGGATTATCTGTTTTTTGTTGTTTTTTACCCGCCTCATCTGCTCCGGAGCCGGTTCTGGAGCTCCAGAGCCAGTCAGGGACCGGGGGGGTGGGGCAGGTGCTACCCGGGCTCAGTGAAGGGGGAGGCGGATCCCCGGACTTGAACACAGCGGTGTTTCTGCAAAAAAAAAAAAAAAAAAAAGAATGAATGAATTTAAATCACCTCAACAGGGTTTTATGGATTTAGTTTTCAGTTGCTCGGGTGTGAACCAGGACCCGAACTATGCATTCCCGTCCAGACCCAAAAATGACTTTAAATAACACTACTATCAGGATGGTAACCCCCCTCTCCACCCCTCCACCCCCCCCATCCCCTCACCCCACCCCACCCCACCCCTCCAGCACCAGGACTATAACTGCAGGACTGTTTTATGTGACTCCCCACCTTTAACCTCCCTTTTTTTATATTATTTTATTATTTCTGGCTCCCTCCAGGTGTGTGGGGAGGGGAGGGGGGGGAAACATCATAAAAATGTTGAGTTTAAAACCCTTAAACCCCCCCACAGGTATGACAGGAAGCATGTTTGATATCTACATAACCAAACATACCTCATCTTTTTAAAAAAAAACACACAAAAAAATCAAGAAAGTAAAACTATTTTCAGGCATATTTTTGTACAGTCAAAGGGAATGTCAAAGGTGTTTTCAGGCACTTCTTCTTCTTCTACCACTTTTCATTCTGACTGTTTTTTGAAAGATTATTATTATAATTATTATTATTATTATTATTATTATTTGTTTCTGAGCATGTGAGGGTTCAGATCCCAGCGGCCTGCCTTTGCTTTAATGCCTTGCTGTTGTTGTTTTAAAGGAGCGACAGACACACAGTTTGGGATAAAATGGTACCAGAGCAGGATTGTATATGTTGTGTAAAATAGTTGAGATTTAGGAGTTTATGTATATTTGGTGTGAGTGAGTCCCTGATAGCAGGAGAGAAACTGGATTTTCTGTTACTTTTTTTTTTTTTTTTTTTTTTTTTTTTGTATCATCAGCGGCACATATTTGTTTTTTGCTCATTATTTTTGTGCAATATATAAAAGAAAAAAGAGGAAAAAAATAAAAATAAAGGACCATCCCCAAGTTTTTTTGTAGCAGAAAGGGGGGAAGACTGCGATGACTTTTTGTCTGTATGTTGACGACTGAATAAATCAGCTGGAACTGAGTCAGGTCAACTGCTCTCATCTGGTTATTGATCTCTGATTGGATGTTTTTTTTATTTTAAAAGAAAGAAGTGGACCAGAGCTGCAACAATAAGTCGTTCTTTTAAGCAAAAATGCCAAAAAATAGTTGTTTTTTTGCTTTTATTTGTCATAAATGAGCACAAACTGAACATATTTGGGTTTTTAATAGTTAATCAGACAAAATAAGACAAAAAAATGTCATTTTCAGTCTTGAAAATTATAACAATAATCCTTATTTTTCATCCATGGTGGTTTAAATTGGAGGTTCAACAGGGATTCCAGGATCTGTCAAGTACTTTCAAGGGTCTTTATGTGAACTTAAAGGTTTTTGTCCCAATTGTTTCCAGGATCCTTGAGACAGCTGGAAAGGTCCTTGGAAGGCCTCTCGTGTCCAGGTGTGCAGAGGAAAAGGTCAATAGTTGCCATGGAGATAAATGAGACCTGGAAAGGTTTTTGGAGGTGAACAGGAGCCTTAAAGGTTTTTAATTATGGAGATTTTAACACTCAGGAGTCACTGAGTTCATTTGACTGTCCTTGAAAAGTCTTGAAAACCTCCTTTAGAGAGCCTCCTATTGATCTGTGATTGATTGGTAAAGTCTTTCACCAGAATAATAACCTGCTGTTTGTGGTTTCCTGCCTCAGATGTTCAAAACCTTCAAACATTTTGATCAGAAAACAAAAAGTGCACTTAAGTAACCAATAATCAATATTTGTTTATAACGATTCATAATTCAACATGTCACAACATTCAGTTAGTTCGAAAAAAAAAACTAATTCTTGAGGAATTTTCAAGGATTTCCAAAAGTTTATCAATACAACAAAGTTCCTTGAAATAGTTCTGCAGGTCCTTGAAGGTCCTCTGAGTGTTTTTAAGGATGTTCCAGGAATCCTTGAGGAAATTCCAGGTGTAGAAGAAACCGATAAATAAACCGATAAGCTGAGTTTGATCTTGATCTAAACTTTAAACATCTGCAGGAATGAAACTCACTTCTTACCTCAGAATAAGACACTTGAAAGTTTTGGGATGTTTTTGGGATATCCTTGAAAGTCATAGAATTAAAAAAAAACAAAACTTACACTTATTGAACTGTGATCAATCAATTTAGTCTTATTAATCATTTTGCATCACACTTATCAACTTAAACAACCTTTTATTTTTTATTTAACTTGTTTGCACATTTAAAACGTATTAGATTTGTACAAAAAGACGCTGACGTAGTAAAAAAACAAAACACTTTTACCTCCATATGTTCAGCTGTACATGAATTAATATGAAGCTAAAAGTTTATACAAAGACTTCAGCTGAAAACTCAACACAAGATAAGCAGAATTATAATAAATCAGAATAATAAATGAAGAGTAGAAGGAGTTATGTGCTTTTAAAACAGCAGTAAAAACAGTTAAATCTTCTCTAAACTGCTGACGCGTGTTGAAAACAACAACAAGCTCAGACGAGTCGTCCAGACGTCTGATGATAAATCAGATTATTTTGGGATGTTTTCTCGTCTGACACCCAAACACTGCGACTCTCACACCAGCGTCAGCAGTCTGAACGGCAGATTTAATCACCTCGCGGCTCCGATTTAACCCTTCTGATGGGAATAAACCCGGATTAACCGGAGCAGGTTTAACTGATCCTCTTCAGCGTGTGTTTGTGTGTTTGAGACGCGTCTGAAACATCAAGAATCAGAGTTTGTGTGTCAATAAAACACAGAATAAACTGCATGAAAGACATTTGTAAACAATCTGACAGAAAGATCTCATCTCCAGGTCCACTTATCAGCTTGTTCTGCAGCTTTCTACCGTGTCACATGGGCTTCATCAGCAGATGTTTATCTCAAATGTGTAGATGTTCAAACTTTAGATATTAGTGAGCACTTGTGAGGAAAGTTTGAACTTCTGTAGCTCAATAAGAGCTGAGCAAACTGCACCTCATCATGAAGACCATGTGATGTGGTAGAAAGCTGCAGAACAAGCCAGTAAGTGGACCTTGAGTTGAAATTTTTTTCTGTCAAAAATTTTAAAAACATTTTGTTATCGAGCTGTAGACGTTCAAACCTTCCTGAAAGTGCTCATAAGTATATAAAGTTTGAACATCTGCAGTTTAATGACAGCAGAGCAGACCAGCTGCTGATGAAGACCATGTGAAGTGGTAGAAAGCTGCAGAACAAGCTAGTAAGTGGACCTTGAGTTGAGATTTTAAAAACTTGGTATCGAGCTGCAAACCTTCTTAAAAGTCATAAGTATATAAAGTTTGAAAACATCTGCAGTTTAGTGACAGCAGAGTAGGACGTCTGCTGATGAAGACCATGTGATGTGGTCGAAGTCTCCAGAACAAGCCGAGTAAGTGGAGACTTTTCTGTTTCCGAGGTTCAGAGTAAACTCTGAAGCTCAGTTTGATCTTTAATGTTTTCAGTCAGTCTGCAGGTCGCAGTTAAAGATCTCTGTCTCCTGTTTGTTTACATTACCCAGAATGCAAAGCTGCGGCTCGATTGGAAGTCGCCGCTCCATCCGAGGGGAGTCTCAGGGGGGTCGGGGGGGGGTGAATGGGAGCAGCAGCAGACCGCAGGCTCAGCATGTTTTCTCAACTGCTGCTGATTATCAGGAGGCTGAAAGTGACGAGACTAAACAGACGAGCCGTCAAGAGAAGAAGAAGAATCTGAGTCACAGAGTTCACGGAGGCGCAGCGCGAAAATACGACGTCTGACCGTGAACTCAACCAGCAGTCAGGTGTCCATATGAGCAGTGAAAGAGGTTTTCCTGGCTGTAATCATTCCTCCTGTTCATACTGGATATTAAAAGATCTCCTTCATCCACAGTGTGTCCAGATAGACATTTAAAGTGTGTGTGAAGCTTCTGTTCAGCTTCAGCAGTCTGAGTTAGTCATATCAAGTGGATATCTGACACATTTACAGTCTTTTTAGCATCAAATTCTCCTCTTTGTGTTTCCCTGCTGAGCTGCAGGTGGAAGTATAGCAACAAAAAGAGGGACTTTGGCACTAAAAAGACTGTAACGTTGAAAGATATCTACTGGATTTGACTCATTTGGACGCTGAAGCTTCATATTAGCTTCACATAAACTTTTAAATACATCACCTCCAGCAGCTACAACAGTAACATGCACACAGCAGCTTCACTCCTGAATCCTGCAGCTTGTTTCCACTCAGATCCAGCTCTCTCAGATGGGAGGGGTTGGACTTCAGAGCTGAGGCCAGAGCTTCATATTAGTTTCACATAAACTTTAAATACATGTTTGTACAGAAGGAGGACTGTGGATTTAGTCCTCCATCACTTCCATGGTAAGGCCATTATGAAGGACCTTCTGATGGTCAGTATGAACAGGAGGAATCATTACAGCTCCTGATTTGTTGTTTTACAGACTGGAAACTTTGTGAACTCGTCCTTTGATGCTGAAAGCCAAAAATTCACTTTGCAATCAGAGTGAACTTTCAGGGAGTCATGTTTACACTTACTGTTTATAAAAATGATCCATTTCACTTATTTTTACTGATTAATTCATTAATATTTTGATTCTGCTGGTACTTAAACCACAAAGTGTTTCTTCTGTTCGTCTCGTTAAACTTGCTTCTCTTTCTCCTTCAGAGCTTCACTAACAAGGAGACATATTTGAAAACACTTGACCTAAATATTCAGAGACCGTATCTCTCAGCTTTGAGAATGTGTGTGTGTGTGTGTGTGTGTGTGTGTGTGTGTGTGTGTGTGGTGTGTGTTAAACTTCACCCACTGTAAGAAGAGTGGATTTATCTTGATTCTGTTTTTAAGATTTGTCCTGATGTATATATATAAATATATATAACATCCATTAACACCACATACCACAGTATTAATAGCCGGAGCTGGTTTGTTATGCCTGTAAGCTTTTTAAATACATAAAACTCAACAGTAAAATACATAAAAAAAACTGCACAAGACTCAACAGATACACTACAGACACATTATAACATGAACCTCAACAGGAAAGTCAAAGCAGCACAAAACACAAACAAATATATCATAAATAAAATATATATCAGATTGTTTTCTCCTGATCACATGATCAATATCTCTGTGTTTATTTGCTGTACAGCTGAAGCAGGAAGCTGTTAGCCAGTGTAGCTAGTAAACAGCTAGCATGATCAACATGTTCGGTAAAGCTAGTCGATGTTATTCTAGTTTATCTGCTGCTAGCTGATGTTCAGGCAGTTTAAAATACAACGATGAAATGATTAATTAAAACCCTGAGTGTGAAACGATAAAATATGTTAAAATGATGATGAAGAATGCTAACATTAGCTGGCAAGCTAATGCTAACGTTAGTGTGCAGAATATGTAGATGATAGCTTGTTAAAGGAACATATAGATCCTGGATGTGTTTAGCCTCGTTTAGCACAGACGCTGCTAACCTCGCTCCATCATAATAAGAAATAATCACCTCCATGTCTGATTCAGATATTGTTTATGTAGAAACAGAAATGTAAAAAGAATTATTGTGGTTTTAGCAACAGTTAGCATTGGAGCTACTTGTTGACTAACAACCGCTGGGTGCTCGCTCGTTAGCCAAATACAACATGTTAATCACACAAGATTAGATCAGCCAGAGGGACGATTTGTGAAACATAACACATAACCTTAACCGTAACCTAACCTAGCGAAGCAGACCCACACACCAGAATATGACAACAACATCAGGACTCCAGGGAACAATCTGTAGGCCGATGCAACAGAACCCCCCAGTAGGACTTTGAACCCTAACCATAACATAACCTAACCCTAACCACACTGCAGAGAGCTCGTCTCTGTCTGATCTGACATTTACCAGCAGACATGAAGTTATTTAAAGTCTCTATAACCAAGAAATTCACTCAACATTTTCCAACATGTTGATGTTTTCTGGAAACTGTGAAAGAATTTTGTTTGTTTGAGTGAAATCAGACAGAGATTTTCTTTCAGAGGGAGATTTCTTACATCTCATGCAGCTCAGAGTTTCTCTGTGATGAGTTTTTAGATTAAAGGTCAGTCTGAGTTTCTTCACAACGTTATATTATTATCAGCGGCGGCGGCGGCAGCGTTGGACAGTGACATCACAGTCTGTGATTGACACGCTAATATGAGCCGAGCGCTGTGATGTTGTCGTCTGTGGATGAGTTTAAAGCTCCGGCTAGGTCATCTTTAAGGCCTCGATGACAGAAAAGCTCATTTTAGCTTCAGCAGAGGACAAAGAGTCTGTGTTTACTGCTGTGAGCTCATCGGTTCAAGTTTCTATCAAATACCATCAACTTCACTGGAGGGAAAAGACAAAAAAAGACTTTAACTTGGTACCAAATGTTCCTGAATGTATAAATATAATCACATAAAACATATATTAAATTATATAAAAAGGTTTTCAGACACAAAATATCAAAGAAAACTAAACTGAAAACGATAAAAACGTTAAAGCACTGAGGAGAAGTTCTGTTTCCGAAGCCTGAAGGGGGAAATAAAAGCGAGGCAGAGGAACGACGGAGGACTAATAAAGACATCAAACAGAGTTATGACTGAAGACAAACAGACACACAGTTTAAATCAGTCTGCTGCTTTAAAAGTTAATGAAGAAACACTGAAGGAGGTAACGAGACAGGAAGAAGAACCCCTGCGAAAAAACAAACAGTTAATAATAAATCCACATGACGTAGCTGATTCAATCTTTTTCTCAGATCCAGGAAATAATCCTGAAAAGACTGAAAGATTAGAAAGAAACTTGGTGAAATCTTTGGTCGTCCTAGATCCACTCTGTCGGCCGCTACGACCCCGCGACTCCAAACCAACCAATCAGAAAGTGACAGGAAATGACTCAGAGAATACGCTGGCTGGAGTTTAACAGGGTCAGATGAACCATAACCTCGTTTGTGTAATTAACACAAAACGGATTACGGTTGGTTCTTGACTGGGAAGACCTCCAACTCCTTCATTTCTTCTTCTGTGGTCTCCGCTATAAATCACTTTTGCCCTCTGTGATAAATAACAGGATGGACTCTCCCACCTCTCCCACAGGATGACTGTACAGAAGTGTCTTTTCACCCAGTAATGATCCTAATCCGTCTTATTATATCTCACAGTTTGTTGTGTTGTTATAATGTTTAGAGTTACAGAGAAGATCTGAGGCTCTTTAAAAATGCTTTAATACTTCATGGCTGCTTAATCACAGTTAAAAACATGTTTCAGCCATCACGGCCTCATCAGGGTAGGAGTACAAAATGGCCTTTAGGCTGCTTCCTGTATATGTTGGCAAGTAGTCACATGATTAATGTGGACAGGTGAAGTCACATGACAGAGTTCAGCAGAGGAAACCACACATCTGAACATTTACATAATATCCAGACAGAAAAAAACAATATATTAAAAAAAACACCCAAAGTTTTCAGTAGACAGTTACTGAAGGAGAGAAGTGATTATTGTGTAACTTCTAAATGTTTAAATCCAGAGTGATTCTCCTTGTACCTGTTACTGAGTCTGCTGTATGTTCTCTGATATCTTCAGAGTGATGCGGCTGCCGTGTTCATCCTCTCTGTAATATAGATCCGTTCAGGTTCTTACAGCAGGTTAATGTTTGCTCTGCTCTCCCACATGGACACTCCAGTCTGAAACCACATATGAGGTTTTGCAATTTATAGATGACTTAATGTTTTATTTACGACCTGATGTTATATCAGTAAAATAGTTTTGTTTTGGTCATAAAACCAGAATGACTGCAGTTTGCTGCTCTGATCTCTGCAGGAGGGAAGTGACTCTTCACCAACATCTGGAAGAGCTTCTCCAACACAACTGGGTTTTTATTTCACTGAGACAATGAAGCTTTGTTTCCTCTGCTGAGCTGCGTCTGTCATGTGACTTCACCTGTCTACATTAATCACGTGACTACTGATCATGTGACTACTTGCCAACATATATCAAGCCCCCAGGAACAGCAGCCAAACCGTGTAATGACGACGTCATGGACACTATTGGGCCCAAAAATACTCACATTGTGAGCATCACAACCCACAAAACGACCCGTCTCACTGTCAGAATTTGATCCGTTCGGTCAAAAGTCTAGAAGAGCCACACGATTGACTTGTTTTTATCCCTGTTCAAGTTGATGATCCAGAAGATCCGTCTTATTTTATACCTGGAGTTCGAACTTTTTTTGGCTTCATGGACTAATGAGCAACTTTCATAGGAATGAACGAAGCCCCGCCTCCGACGCTGTATCTCTTTATACATTCACGACATATACAGGAAGCAGCCTAAAGGCGATCATTTTGTACTCATCCTGATGGAGGCTGTGATGGCTGAAACTTTTAAACTACAACTAAGCAGCCATGAAGTATTAAAGACTTTTCTACACCAGTAGGATCCTCAAACACAGAGCAGCGTCTGACTGGATGTTATAATATCTGTCTTCACCTGTTGTTTATAACAGTCGAGTGCAGCGAGTGTTGCACCAACGAATCACACTGGACTCAGGACAAACATGTGTTTTTAGAAAACAAGGAAAGAATAAATATAAACAAAGTGTTGCTGTTTCTTCTGTAGTTTTACTCTTTACGCTGCACAAACCAACCGTTTATTCACCAGATCTGCTCTCGTGCCTTTTCTCAAATCAGTTATACCTTAACATGAATGTGTGGGAGTCTGTGTGGTATCTGTAAAGATACAAGATCAATATCATATCAGCATGAATTAATGTCACATAAATATCTTACATGAGCTTAAAGCTGCCGCGAACGTTTTGCTTGTATACTTATTTTATTTACTGTGTTTCATCTGTTCTGGTTTTATGTGTCTGCAGGTTTGGTTGAACTGCTGCAACATTCAGAGAGAGAAACAGTCCTGCAACTACACACACACACACACACACACACTCTGTGGAAAAATCAGACGAGGTCAGACGGGGCCAAGCGCCTGCTTCCTGTCGCTCATTTCCCACCTCCCTGAACTGACCTCAGGCTGTGTGTGTGTGTGTGTGTGTGTGTGTGTGTGTGTGTGTGTGTGTGTGTGTGTGAAGCAGAGCTGAGCAGGAAACTCTCTGAGGACACAAATCTGTTCTCATCAAGAAACACTGAACGATATTCAAACGTTACGTGTTTCTTTGATGCATGTTGTAGGTGGCGGTAAAAGAGCGTCCATCACTGTGAACCTGAGTGTCAGTGATCAGCAGACAAGTGTTTTCATGTATGTGGGAGGGATCAAACCACGTTTCTGTGCTACATTTAACATTTAATCAGACATCTTCTGCTTCTAGTGGTTCTCTGTTATTTATTTAGATGTTAAACATGTGTAGAAACGCTGCCTGCAAGTCAAATATCAGGGCTGCAACCTGCTGGGAACACTTCATTTTGTTTGTTTGTTTCTACCTTACTGGCAACCACCGTAGCAACCTTATTTGCTAAAATGGTTGCTAAGGTATTTCCATGTGTTGTTCACATTGGTCACTTAAGTAATATTGCACTCGAGGGTGTGCTTTCAGTGGCGCTTTGTTCCCGACCGCATCACTGTCCTGCCAACAATGGCGTTAAAGCGCACCCTCGAGTGTGATTATACAACATTTACTGACAAAAGAAAAGATATAAACAGAATGTATGTAATGTGGGTATGACTAATACCTGGAAAACAATCACTCACGCCAGTAGAATCCTATGTAATGAAGCCTAGTTTACTACTCCAGCAGGTAGACCGACCCTTAGTAACGCCCTAGCAACAGAGACGCTTTCTACTCCCTGCTGATGCTTTCTGGAGATTGCGGCATTTCCCAAACTGAATAAATATCTCACATATAAACACAAAACTGCTTTGCTAGCTCAGTCTCGTTCTAACTAAAATATCAGCTGAAAAATACAATTTTTCCATGGACAGATTTAGCTACGATGTCTGCAAATTTTTTCCGCTAGTAGCGCTGTGTCACTGGTTTTGCGGTGTATGGGGTTGCCAGGTAACAACGAAGAAGTTGAACATTTGTGAGTAAAGAAGGAGAAAAAGAAGTGAAATCCTGCTACTATAGTTTGTTTACGTTGCCTGCAGTGCCGGAGGAAGCTTCCTGAAAGCTGACCAATCAGAACAGAGCAGGCTCATCAGGAGGCGGGGCCTTAAAGAGACAGGAGCTAAAACGGCCTGTTTCAGACAGAGGCTGAACTGAGGGGCTGCATAAAGGACCAGTAGAAGATAAATAAGGAGTTTTTATTCCAGTAGAGAACCAGAATATAAATGTAGAGGCTGGAGATGTGAAGAATTACCTTTAATGAGGCAAAAAGACAACAAAGTACAAAAAGAAAACAAAATAAATCAAAACAATTCAGAAAGTCAATACAAGGATACTGATTATTTTCTCTATTAATCAATTAATCATTTGGTCTATAAAACATTCAAATATTATAGAGTTTACTGTCAGAGAACAAGAAGAAAATCAGAGAATATTCATAACACAAGAAGCTGATTTTTGCTTGAAACATTCCTTCAACAATAAACCTTTAATGTCTGTTTTATTGTATTTTAACTGGATGTTACTGGCTGTCTGTTGTCTTGGTCTCTGAATCTTAATGAGATGTTTCCCTGCTTCAGTGTCTTCAGTGTTCAGTGTGTTTATTTCTGCAGGTGAAGCAGGATCAGCAGATCAGCGGGTCGTTTTAAACACAGGAAGGATTCCCTCTTTAATACGTGTTGACTTGTGTTTCATTCCCTCCTCCTGACGGGGCCTCAGACCTCTAGAGGCCTCCGTCAGGGGCCGCCGCTCCCAGCAGGCTTAGCTTCATATCCCAGTGAGCGGCGGCGAGTCTGCTCTCAGACACATCAGATGTGTGGATGAATAATGCATTGTGGGTAAAAAAAAAAGCCACATAATGAGAGGGGGCCTCCAGGGGCCACCGCAGCACAGACTCCTGCATCCAGCTGTTGTTATAGATTCATCTGATCCTCGTATTAATCCAGGAGGAGTGATGTGTTCAGGTGCAGTGGGAGCAGAGAGCGCTGCTGCTGCTTGGAGGTTTTCTACCAGAAATAAACCTGATTTTTGTTTTTATTATTTTTTATTTTTATTACTTTGATATTTTTTCACCTTTTAAGTTGATATGTTGAACTTGTGAGCAAACAGCTGCTTTATTTCCACATCCAGCAGTTATGGAGCAACATTATCATTCATGTGGAGTCGTGTTTCTGTCCACCTGGTGAATCTAAGTCCAATCTTCTCTGTCTTTCAGCTTCTGTTTCTGCTCTCTACCAACTCCTGAGGGAAATATCTGGCTCTTTAGCTGCTAAATGCTACCAGCTAGTCTACAGCTAACTGTGTCTGTTTGAGCAGGTAGTGTACAGCAGCTTTTTACAGCTTCTTCTCTCTGAAAATGACACTATGAGAGCCGCTGAGAGTGAACCAGAACAGTAAAAGTTGCAGCCGGACAGATAAACAATGAGCTGAAACTCACTATAAAGCTGCAGAGTCGCTGATAATTCTCTGCAGGTTCATCACTACTAGCCAATAACACATCACACACTGACAGTAAATACAGATGGGATGTTGGTGTAAATTTGCTAGCTACATAATTCTACTATAACTAGTCTTGTCATCACATCAGTTACAAAACAAACAAACAAAAAAAAAACACTTTGTGTCAAGGAGAAAAAATGACTTTTCAGCAAATATCCCATATAGTGGTTTGGTCCCTCTGACTGATATATTATTATATATGACATCATTAGATTATTAATACTGAAGCATCAGTGTTAGAGCAGCATGTTACTGTTGTAGCTGCTGGAGGTGAAGCTAGTTTACACTACTTTATATACAGTTAGCTAGTTTAGTCCACTGGTTCCAATGACTCATTGATGAGGACATATTTGGACTATAAATGACATTTTATCTGCATATTTTATTCTTTATTGACATTTGGTGACTGCAGTTTGTCAGAGATCAGCTGTGCTTCTCTGGCCTCAGCTCTGAAGTCCAACCCCTCCCATCTGAGAGAGCTGGATCTGAGTGGAAACAAGCTGCAGGATTCAGGAGTGAAGCTGCTGTGTGCATGTTACTGTTGTAGCTGCTGGAGGTGGAGCTAGTTTACACTACTTTATATACAGTTAGCTAGTTAAGTCCTCTGGTTCCCAACCTAGGGGTCGGGGCCCTCCAAAGGGTCAGCAGATAAATCTGAGAGGTCGTGAGATGATTAATGGGAAAGGAAAGAAGAAAAAACAAAGTTCTGATACACAAATCTGTTTTCAGTTTCTGGACTTTTTCTCTAATCTTTGATTTTTGCTGAAATATTGGATCATTTGAACATTTATTGAAATGAAAGCATGTGAGAAGTTTAGAGGGAAAAATCACTATTTGGTGGAGCTGTTAACAACTCATAGACATGTGAAATGTGACCCCGACTACACACTGCTTTTTGTAAGACGTCAAAAGACAAAAAGGTTGGAAACCACTGGTTTCATCTTTAACAATGCGTTGTATTTTAAAAGCTTGTTATATTATCCATTGTGTCAAATCTGCATCTGAAAAGTAACTAAAGCTGTCAAATAAATGTAGTGGAGTAGAAAGTACAATATTTCCCTCTGAAATGTAGAAAGTAGCATCACATGGAAATAAAAAAGTAAAGAACAAGAACCTCTAAACTGAGTAAATGTTACTTAACTACAGATGATCTACTGGCTCAGTAAACAAAAGACAAACATGGTAAGAAATACATAAAGTGCACATTTAGTCTCATCTGTTTCATAACACCTGAAAACACACTGAGGTGGAAACTCACAGCGTTTTAACCCTAAACCTTCACTTTACATCATAAATACTCTTCTGTGTGTCGTTCTGCTGGAGCGACGCTGTACTCTGTATTTTATTTTAAAGGACTTGTTGGTGTTGATTAATTTTATCTTCGGTTGTTGAGCAACAGGAAGCAGATCAGACTGTAAGAAGCGGATCGCTGCTCTAACAGCGAGGACTGTAACCTCTGTCTCTGCTGGAGTTTCAGGGAGGGGGGGCGGGGGTTACTCTCTTCCTGGGTGTCACGGTGAGATCAGTCGTGGGCGTCGACGTCATGCTCAGCTGCTGCCTCTAATGAAACCTTCATGGTTGGCCGAGGAGGAGAATGTAACACAGACACACACACATACACACACACAGCCGTGATAACAGAGGTTTCTGTCTGCATGTCGACTGCTTTTCAACAGTTTAAATATGTGTGTGTATGAATATGTGTGTGTATGAATATCTGTGTGTGGATTCTCTGTTCCTGGTCTGACACTGATTTGAAGGATAATCTCGCTCTCAGTGTTGGAACATTTATAAAACACTTTGCAGGATGTAAACAGGAAGTGTAGCTTGGATTCAGTGAGCTGTGACCATATTTGTTTACATTTTTTCTCCGTTAAAGCTCCTGTGAATCAGCTGCTGTTTGCAGTTTAACATGATGCACAAACAACCATCACTGATATTTGTGATACTGGAGAAAAAGTTAAAAACGTGATGATTCTCAGGCTGTTCTGCAGCTTCTTCTTCTCTGGTGGATTTATGGAGGTTTATTGGTGATGGACATCAGAGATAATGATCCTCAGGAAGTGTAAATCACACTGAATGATATCAGTATGTGTTTCATGTCTGTGTGTTCAGATCTGAATGAGTTACGACTCTGAGGACGAGTTTGGATGCAAATTGCACCTCATGTCTCTGATGTCTCTCTAAATACTTACACTGATCATCTCTAAATGAATCACCCTCAACTGAGCAAGAGCTGCATCTAACAGTCATTTTCATTATCGATTAATCTGCCAATTGTTTTCTTGATTAGTTGATTGGTTTATAAAATATCAGAAAAAGATGAAAACTGTTGATCAGTGTTTCCTAAAGTCTAAGATGACGTCCTGAAATGTTTTGTCATCTTCAGTTTACTGACATAAAGAAACCAGAAAATATTCACATTAAGAAGCTGCAATCAGAGAATTTGAATATTTTTTTCTTAAAAAATGACTCCTAACAATTAATTGATTATCAAAATAGCTGGCGATTGATTCAATAGTTGGCAACTTATTGATTAATTGACTAATGGTTACAGCTCTAGTGTACACTCAGTCCTGCTTTGCCTCTATGAATATTGGACCTCTAACACTGACATCCAGATACAAACACGCCTTAAGCCTCAGTAAGAAGTTGAGTTTACACACTAAAGCAATGAATAAAATATTTATTTTACTCAATAAAGATATTACATTATAAAAATAACTCAATAATAATTGATTATCCAAATAGTTGGCACCTAATAGATTAACTGACTAACAGCAAAGCAAAGCAAAGCAAGCAGGTCTTTATTGGTTCAAAAAGTGGGTTTTTGTTTTACTCCATAAATGACAAAAAACAAAGCAAAAGTGATTAAACTGAACTCTAAAAGACAGAAATCATCAAGATGAACTACAGCAACAGAACAACTCTTTTCTTAATAGAGAAAATAATCAACAGATGAATCAATAATGAAAATAATCAATGTATTAGTCTGCTGGTGTGTCTGCAGCTGCAGCTACAATAACCTCAACTTTAAAACCAAGTCAGAAAATAAACTGTGAACTGTGAAGGTCCTGAAGTGAAGAACGAGTCGCTAACAAGGTTTAAAACTCAAAGCGGTCCTCACAAAGATAGATACACAGGTAAACACACACACACACACACACACACACTCTGGTTACCTGAAGGAGACGATGTGGGAGGAAGAAACATTTTTATTCTTCAAAAGCAGAAATGTTCAATAATGTCAAAAAAGTTAAAAATAAAATGTTAAAAATGCATCAAGACTTGAAGAAAACATCATATTTTGTGTATTTTGTGACTTTAGCGGCTCCAGCTTGAATCAGACTGTTGGCGGTTGTAGATATTTTTTACAGTGTGGTGTGTTTGAGGCCTCTCTGTGTTTCTGGAGTTAAATCTGATGGTTTTTAATGGGAGCCGGTCTGGAAACCATTCACACACACACACACACACACACACACGTACAGTAGCGGTGTTAGCGTCAGGCCTGGCTGCTTCGGTTTCCTCTCATGTGTTTATGGAACATTTGCTCTCAGATTATTTCCTCTAACAGCTGCAGATGTTTCACCTCCTCGTCTCTTCTCAGAAGTTTCTTTAATTTAACCTCTTAAACCCTGTTTCCCCTTTTTTTTCCTTTACTGTCGGTTACCTGCAGGGATCAATACTGAGTCCACATGTTATTAACGCTGAAACAGACGACTGCCTTCAGATGTCAGCATGTTTACACACTGCATGCAGCTGAAGATGTTTTTATATTTAACTGAACTTCGGTCAGCGGAGATAATTTGTGTAAAATCAGTGAAAGGTTTTGCACAGTTTGGTTTCATTGCTGAGAGAAATTAGTGCCGAGAAATGTGTTTAAAATGTATAAAAAATGAATCTATATGCTGACATTTACTGAAAACAAGAGGAGGAGGAGGAGGAGGAGCAGGAGGAGGAGGAGGAGGAGGAGGAGGAGGAGGAGGAGTTGAAGGGTGGATGATGGAGGAGTTTTTAGTGGTTTTTGTTGTTTATTTGTGGAGCCGCTCAGACAGCAGATGGAGAGCAGAGCTGAACTCCTGCTGTGTGTGTTTGTGTGTGTGTGTGTGTGTGTGTGAGTGTGTGTGTGTGTGTGTGTGTGTGTGTGTGTGTGTGTGTGTGTGTGTTATTATTGACCTGCTGCTTTATTGTTTCTTTTTATTTTATTTATTCTTTTCATCCTTTCGGCTTGAATCTTATAAACACGTCTCACAATAAACGTTTACATCTTTTAGTCAATTATTTACTATTTAAATCTATTATTAATGTTATTGTTATTAATATATTATATTTACTAATTTTATTGATTGCCAGAAACATTTTTTAAAGGTCAAAAAAAAGAAAAGGTCCTGAGTTTATAGACAATATTAAACAATAAAACAAACATTAATATTCTCACACTGCCGCTGTGTGAACAGTAAGAAGCTGTATGTTTCAGATAAATCAAACAAAAACAGATTTACTGCAAACATTTACCAGATTCCAGTGTTCCTGTTTCTCCTGATGGACAGTGAATGCAGCACGATGGAGGACGAGGGGTCTGTCCCCGTTTCCTCGCCGTCTGAGACGTCCTCGTCCCGTCTCGACATGGAGTCATTTCCCCCTGATGGAGGGCTTTGATTGGCTGCTCATCACTCACAGCTGAGGTCAGAGTGTGTACCAGAGGTCAGAGGTCACAGTGTTGGTAGGTAGCACCTTCAGATGGGATGTCACCGAGCGGAGATGAGTGTGGACGGATGATGATGAAGGTCTCTGTGTGTGTGAGGAGGAGCTGCAGCGAACACTCAGAGATCCTTCCTTTAATGAACATCGTTACCCAGAAGTCTTAGAGGTTTGCAGCTAAACGTCACGGTTCGACAGAGGAGACGAGTTCAGACACGTCTGTAATAACAGCAGGACAGATTCACACGGCTCAGATTACAGCTGCAGACAGGAAGCACAGAGGAGTTTATATAATAATGTATAGCAAGTGTCAAATGATCCCTGACAGGGCGATGCAGGACTGGACGGGGTTCATCACTGCACATTATCCTGATTATTACACATCTATTCACTGAATAAATCAAGAAAAATATCAGTTTAAATATGATTTTATTGTTTCAACTAAAAAAAATAGTCTAGTTAGTTTCTACTGTTGGAGCAGCGTCTGTTCCCAGATAGCATACGGAGGTGGGCCACTTCAGGAAATGATGCGGCTCTGCTGGTCTTCTTCTGGTCCGGATGAAATGGATGTGAGTCTGAAATGATCCACAAGTAAAATAGCAAGTATGGCCCAAATATCCCAAATCAAATGTGGACCTTTTTTGGTAAAGATGTGGTTCTCTCAGCAACCCAGTCGCTAGAAGAAAATGTCAGCATTGAATGTTTCTGCAAAACCACAGAAACGTTGAATATCTACATAGCATAGCAACATTTCTACCTGTTGAATAAAGATGTTTCATGGTGTGACGACGCTGTGGTTCAGGTCTGGTTAGGTTTAGGCACAAAGGGTTTAGGGAAAGATCATGGTTTGGGTTCAAATAAAAATAAAAAACGGCTGATATCTCGATAAAAACAGCCGCTTTTGTCGGTTGAAACAGGAAGTGGACGTTGGTTTCAAGGTGGTCTCGAACCAAGAAACTCACCAACCATCCACTGACCCTCCTCCTCCTGATAAGATCAGCTCAGATAGATCACATGAACTACGTCACTGTAGAAACGTTGATATGATTTCACGTGTTGAATCGTAGATATTCAACGTTTCTCTGGTTTTGCAGAAACGTTCGATGCAAACGTTTGATTCTGGCTCTCAGGCTGCTCTCAGGTCTGTGTGTCCTGGATGTGGGCCAGTTCTGGTTTATCTGGATTGTCCTTGATTGACAAACAGTTTTCTTGTGGCCCAGATCTGGTAAACAGGAGCCGACCGCCCAGGTACGGTGATTCCACGCTGTATGTGGGCCGGAAAGTGTCGGTGTGGGCTGGATCTGGGCCACAGCGATTCTGCTATCTGGATAGCAACAAAAAAAATCTGTTCAGCAGCACCTGATCGAGATTTTCTGCTCTGTAGATGTTATTAACTGACATTAATCAGCCTGTAAACGCTGCCATACCGCCTTCTGTTTGGTGTTTATTTCATGTTTGTCTCAATATTGTTGATTTCTCTGTCGTCCTTCCATGGTGTTTTCTGACGGAGTAACGGAAAGCTAACGTGTTTTTGCTAAAGGTTTGTTGGCAATTTTACCCAACCTCGATTGGACGTTGTCCTCCGGGATGTCTCCATAGCAACGGTCAGTTATTCATGTCGGTCGTCTGCTGTTCAGAAATAACAGTTTTGTTAAAATCACAAAGGTTTAAATGTCTGCTGTGGTGGAGCCGAGCTGCAGGCTTCATTTTTTCACACAAAGACCGATGAAAGAAACGCTGAATGAGAGATCGTATTCAGTTACAGAAGCTTGACAGGAAGTGATGTCACGACTCTGGCTCTCTGTAGTGAGTTTCAGCTCATTGTTTATCTGCAGCTTTACTGTTTTGGTTCGCTCTCAGCGTCGTTTCGTGGCCGCAGGAGGCAGCTGTTTACAGAGAAAAAGCCCTAAAACGTCACTGAACGCTACCTGCTCAGCTGCAAATGGCAAACAGACACAGCTCGCTGTATTTCTAGTTTCAGAGAGGAATGAGCGGCTGCTGCTCTCACAGTAATCAGAGATATCAGAGGAAACACTGATCAGATGTTTGGCAGCAGATCAGAGGAGGCAGCGTTCGCTCTCAGCTGGATCGTCTCCAGGCTGATAAATCTGTGGACTCTGTTCGGGATAATTGAGACAGATATTACAGCGAGATGAACTCGAGCATTCTGGGTAATGAAAACACAAGGTCGAACAGAGGTCACAGCGGTAAAAACACTGAAATATATAACGAGAATTACCTGCAGAGAGCCAGAAACTAGAGGTTCAGAGGTCAAAGGTTGCAGCAGATATTAAGCAGTGAGAGAAGAGAGAGGAGTGAGAGTTCCTGTCACTCTTTAACTCCTCTCTGCAGGTGTTTCTGCTGCTGCGGCTGTAAAACAGGAAGCTGCTTTTCAAAATATGGAAATGAACAAATTATCAGCTCAAAGCTCGACAGCAGGGAGCCGACGGAGAGGAGAGGAGGGTCATACAGGGACAGGTAACAGAGAGGATTGTGGGAGCAGTTTGAGGTCTTTGGGGTTTCTCAGCTCAGCTTTTTTCTGTCTGATTCAGCCGTTCAGACTGAAACTGTGACTTTCTCCCACAAAAACTCATCCAGAGTAATAAATCAGCTGCACAGTGAGGGTCTGTGTGACGTAATGTCACCTCTAACTTTCTCAACTGAGCTGCAGTCATTAACCTGCATTTACGTTGTTCTTATACGTCACTTAAAGCCGCATTAAATGGTATTTATCAGTTGGAATAATTAAGTTTTATATCAGTTTGGTCGCCAGAATAAAACGTTGGTACTGTATGTTTCTACAAACCAGAGAAATGTTGAATATCTACAATTCAACACGTATAAAACATCATCAACATTTCTACAGTGACGTAGTTCACATGTGATCTATCTGAGCTGATCTATCCTATCAGCAGGAGGAGGGTCAGTGGACAGTTGGTAAGTTTCTTGGTTCGAGACCACCTCGAAACCAACGTCCACTTCCTGTTTCAACCGACAAAACCAGGTGTTTTTAGTTAGTTTTAGTTTTAATTTGTCCTGAAGCTGCAGATTTCTTTTGTCCTCTTTCTGCTGACTAACATATCCGACCTCATTCTGTGGGTGATGGTGGTCTTTTCCTGTTGAATTATTAAGAGTTTTTTATTTTCATTTGAACCCAAACCATGATCTTTCCCTAACCCTAACCAAGTGGTCTTGATGCCGAAACCTAACCAGACCTGAACCAACAGCGTTGTCACACCATAAAACATCTTTATTCAACAGGTAGAAATGTTGCTATGATACGTAGATATTCAACGCTTCTGTGGTTCGCAGAAACATTCAACGCCAACGTTTTCTTCAGGCGACTGGGTTGGTCATGGTGTGACAACGCCGTGGTTAAGGTCTGGTTAGGTTTAGGGAAAGATCGTGGTTTGGGTTAGGGAAGCAAATGTCCCAACATCTCACTAAAAACACCTAGTTTTGAGCTCTTTCTGCCATCTAACCATCCAAACCTCCTCATAATTAACTGAGCCCATATCTGAACTATCCCTATGATACATATAGTAGGAATGTTGATATTAAACGTAGAGATTCAGCGTATCCGTGGTTTGTAGGAATGTGCGATGCAGACATGTCATTGAGATGTCAGTAGACGTTACTGATGCTGTGATGCAGTTTTGAGTTTTAACAGTTTGTTTACCAGTGGACAGAGCTCACATATCCTGCACATTCCCAGCTCTATATTCATATTCTGGTGCTCATATCTTTGAATGAACTTTGCTACTGTCACCGCAGTAAAGGATCTGAACACTTCCTCCACCACCGGCTGACTCTAATGTTGGAATAAATCCTCCTCAGTTCGTGTCCAGTCTGAGTTGAACCTCAAACATCAGCTCTGAGCTCCTGGTTGTGTTTAGCAGCAGCTAATGACAGACTGAGCAGCTGTGCAGCTTTTTAATCCTCCCTCTCATTTCAGCCTCTTATCCTCCATCTGACTCGGCTTCCTCTCTCGGTGATTTGCATATTTTCACCGAACCTTCAACTCTGTTATCTGTAAAACACAGCGAGGTCAGCGGCTCACAGACGTTAACGTGATAATTTAACAGTGGGTCAGTTTTATCTGAAGCATCTCAACAAAACAGCAGGAGTTTTATTTTTAGCTCTGAAAGTCCTCATGGTCAGAATATTTAGCTTTTATCCTCTGCTGATGCTCAGACTTTATCTCCCGCAGGTCGTGCTTTCCTACATTCCCCATAATGCCCTTTGCCATCACGGCCTGGTCACACCAGAAAGTGGTGCAGCGAAAGGAATCCGCTAAATATTTGAGTCGAGAGTTTTGATGACAAAGTGACGACTTGTTAGTGACAAGCTAACCGCTAACTTGCTGCTTTCGCTTTTCCTGATATTTTGTTCAACATTTCATCAAAAAAAAAGTTACAGAAGGGGGGAAATTGATCTGAAATGAAGCTAATAAGCGTTCTATGGTATAGTTTATAAATTCACCAACATTTTTTTTATTTTTGAGGATAGAAATAAGAATTAAGAACATTTTCTTGCAGATTTTCTGTTTTGGAAAACAAGTGATTTAAGTCACCTTTCCTTTTATGAAGTTCAACATCTGGGAGGATCATTGGAAGTTGAAGCTACTGTAGTTAGCCTAGCCTGCTAGCATTAGCACTGAACTCATTAGCGCTGGTCAGTCACATTAGTTTCTCTGTGCTGTTCTGTTTATTTCCTCCTGAAAAGCTAACAACCAGTGGACTAATTGTTTCTTTAGGTTTATTAACAACACTCATATATGTTAAATTACAACATATAAGACTGTTCAAGATAGAGTCCTGGACTTATTTCCATCTTTGTCTTTCAGTGTTTCACTGTTCAAATTTGTTAGCCAAGCTTGGTTGCTAACTGAACAATAAGTTCACACTGTTTATTGTAAAGTCTTTTAGTATCATGGCCGTCTGTCAGTTACTGTGTGTAAAACAGTTTTTACTCCGTCAGTGGACCTGAAGTTATTAGCAGCACAGCTAATAAGCCACGATAGCCTCCTCTATTCTGGACTCTCACAGGTCGATCAGCTCGATCAGGATCATGAATTCACAGGTGAAAGTTTTCACAGATTGTTTTTAAGAGTCCATTGGAATGAACGAACTTCAAAATGTGAAGATTTTAAATGCAGATGTGAGCAGGACTCTACAGAGAAACAAATCCTTCTCTTTGTGTGTTGCTGAAACCAACAGTTTTATTTTTAACCTTTATTTATTGTCTCTTTTGCAGGAACACCCTGATCACACAGGAAGCTGCTCGGTACGACCGCAGTCTGACCTGCTGCCTCTGAGCAGCTTCACCGGAGCAGCTGGGGTTGAAGGCCTTGCTCAAGGGCACCTCAGTGGTGGCAATGAGAGAGATTTATCCTGCTGGTCTGGGGCTTGAACCCACAACCTTCTCTCCAACCTTTAGGCCATCACAGCTTACTGTTGATGTTTCTCATGTCGGCTTTAACAGCCAGGAGAGTTTCAGACGGTCAGCTGACTTTGTTTATGGAAGAAATGAACAGGACTGATCTGATGAACTGCAGGAACAGCAGATAACAATCCTCACTTCCCTCTCTCCTCTGTAGATAAAACCTTTACATATTAGATTTATCCAGAGAAACGTTTGCATGTTGTTGTTTCACCTTCAGTGTTTGTTTAAACAGATTTAACCCTTTACATCCTGTTCATATTATAACTTTCACAGTTTCTCCTCATAATGAGTCTCTGTACCAAACGTCACTCATAAATATCTCATCAGTCATTAATAAACTAATGATTGATCCTTAAGGAAGCTTTCACAGAGCAAAGAGTTTATTCTTTAGTTGTTTATGGAGAAAAACTTTCACAATCACCCTATATTCTGATCTGATGTTTCCTAAAATACGACAGACATCATGGTTTCAAGGAATTTTACTGAATGTGGAGTATGCAACATTTTTTTGGATAAATACAGTCAAAGTTATAAAGTTTTTACTGCTCTCAAATGTACAAATGGGTCAAGTGTGACAAAACTGGTGTAATTTATGATAAAATACAGTGTTTAGAAGAAAAGAAGGATGTTTTTGAATTTTAAAACCTCAGATATAGAAAGTTTGAGTTCAGAGTATATTCTGTTTTCTCCCTGTTTCTCTGCAGGATCATGTTTCTGTGTGTGAGTTGAATATCCCTGCTGACTTTGAACGCAGCACCGCGGGGTGAAACCGGATCCAGGAGCCGGGCCTTAGCGCTGCTTTGAAGTGACACCGCTGGGTGTAAATGTCACCGCTGGCCAGAGGTGAAGGCGGGGGCGCCGCCTTAATAATTCAACAGGAAAAGACCACCATCACCCACAGAACGAGGTCGGATATGTTAGTCAGCAAAAAGAGGACAAAAGAAATCTGCAGCTTCAGGACAAATTCAACATTATTGGTGTCACTTTTTTAAAAACTTTCTCTGAATTCACATTTTTTAAACAATCTCCTCCATGTGACTCAACACAAGAGTCAGGACTCTACTGGACAATCACATATGTTTATGTTATAAACATCAATTTCTAATGTTTCAACTTTGTTTCTGACAAATCTTTTTTGTTTTTTGTCAGTTTTGTGGACAGTTCTAGATACGACGGTTCCCATGAGCCTCAGCTGCTGTTTCTACTAAAATTTCAGGCAGAGCAGAAGTGAATTTAAAATGAATCATGCTCATCATGGTGACTGTATTCATCCAAGCTGAACTGTCCTCTCTGTACATACATGGTGTCATTTTTTCAACACAAACTCAGCAATGAGCCTAAAAAACTCAGTAATGCATCTAATTCTTCTCATTTTGTGTCAGTTGAACAAAGTATGAAATCCCCCCCAAAAAATGACACAGACGCTTAGAAAAGTGTAGAAATCTTTAGTGAGAATCACTGATAATATTCTTATAGTGCAGTTCAAGATTGTGAAAGTATTCATTTACTATTAATACAAACACAAACAGCAGAAAAATGTAAATATAGGTGTGTGTTATGCCTGAAAAGACAAAAACCAAACAAAATACAGGAAACTGTAAAATATATAATAATTCCTAAAATAAAAAGCTCTGGAACACTTTCACCTGTTTTCACCCTAAAATTTAGTAATTTTTATTATTTTATTGGGAGGCGAGTCCTCACAACATCCCTAATACCAGTACAAACACACACACCTGGATGTCAGCTGATATTTGGCTCCACCTGGTGGAGACTTTAACACATTACAGTCTGTTTGATCACATGGTGTGACAAACTGTTTCAGCCACTAGATATCCTGGTAACACCAGGAATGACTCAATCTCCCATCATCCTCTCTGTCTTTGAGTCTCTCTGCAGTGACAGAAGAAGAATTCTTTAGTTCAGCTATAAAAAATATTCTGTTACAGGTAAAAGTACTGCAGCGAAAATCCTACTGAAGTAAAAGTACACAAGTTCTGTTCCCTCAGATACACTTTTAATGTTTAATTAATTATTCCAACTTTATCTCCTCATTTTGTTTGTGATTATTTGTGTCTCAAAAGACTTTCATGTCACTATTTATGTTTATAGTATACTGTATAGCAGAGCTGCAATGATTGGATGATAGACGATTAAGTGATTAGTTGCCAAACATGAAATTAATCTATTTTGATAATTGATTCATCATTTTGAGTCATTTTTTACAAGAAAATTTCCAAATTCTGATTCCTCAGCAAACATGAGCTTAAAAGACAATATTTACATCACCTGCAGAGGCAAGAAAAACTAAAGGAAAGCAACACATACATGTTATTATATACGTACATGTTATTATATACATACATGTTATTATCTACATACATGTTATTATATACATACATGTTATTATATACATACATGTCAGACACATTACATCAGATAGAAACATACGTTGATGTTAATGATTGAACACAAACTGAGCTGATGTCAAACAGACTGGGATGCCTGGTGGACATGTTCAGGAAAAAGTTCACTTTAAGATCCTGATAAAATGGAATAACTAACAGCCACTAACAGCTACTAGATGCTGCTCCAAGAAAACTTTACTGAAGTCAATCAGAGTCAACACAGTTTTTAAACATTAATTCAGCCCAGAGGAGATCATTTCACTACTTCTAATAGAAACTATATTCTGACATTAAAGCACAGTCAGTGATCCAAATGAAACCAGAGTGAAACCTCGTCCACCATCAACATTTAAACACAGGAAGCTGCTGTCACTTCCTGTTTCTATTGTTCACTGGTGAACAGAGTGAACAGTGATTTCAGCAGCTGTCTTCAGTCAGCAGTGTGACTGTTTGTCTACACAGGAGGAGACTTTCCCTCAGACAGAGGACAAAGAGACACTGAGCAACCAGACCAACAGACCATAAACCCAGCATACAGAGGCTGAGTGAATGTGGTGTTGAAGGTGTGGAGGTGGATCAGTGTGTCAGAGGAGACTCTGTAGAAGGACAGAGTGCCAGCATGACAGTCCACATACACTGCTACTCTGTTAGAGACAGAGGAGGAGGAGGAGGGGATGTATGTATCTCTGTTATTGTGCCAGACATAGTAACCACCATTATCAGAGCACCTCAGACTCCAGGACTGATCATTAAATCCAAACAAACAGTCATTACTGTTTCCTTTCCTGCTGATTCCTCTGTAACTCACTGATATATTAACTCCTCTTCTACACTCGACCTCCCAGTAACAGCGACCAGTCAGATCATTTCTACACAGCAGCTGAGGCCAGTAGTCAAATCTGTCTGGATGATCAGGATATGACTGATCCTCTATCACACATGTCACCTTCCTGTTGTTGTCAGACAGTTTGAGGTTTCTGTGTGCTGTGTTTGTGTCCAGAGTGAGTTCACAGAAATCTGATGAAGAGAAGAAGAAACAACACAGCAGCAGTTTATCATCTGACACACCTGATGGATTCATTCTTGGTCCAGATATCATCAGATAATTCATCATTCATTTGGAATTCAAAAAACTGTTTTGGTGTCAGAATCAAATAATGAAAAACCAATAAAACCAGCCTGTTTTTAGTTTTAGCCAGTTCATTTGATTGTTTTTATAGTTTTTCCTTTTTGGATTGAAGAATGAACAGGTCTGCAGACATTCAACCAGGTCACGCTTTTCCTTTTTTATTACAAACCACAAACTAAAAACTAAATCAGGTGATCTATTCCTTTTTTGTTTCCAAGCAAAAAACCAGAAAACCAGTTTAAAACCGTCAAAATAAAAGCCAAGAGGATAAAATATGGGTTGTATAAAAAGTAGAAAGCTGCTTGTTCTCAGTATTCAGAGTTAAACTGGATGTGAATCATTCACAGAAAACCTGCAGCGTCTCGTTTGTGTTCATGTTCAGTAAAAGTTCAAAGTCAGTCTGTCTCATGGCATTTATGACATACTCATCAATTTTGACATATTTTTGTGACTTTCAAACTAAAGTATTTCAGTTGGAAGTAGGTTTGTACCTGCAGCTGCTTTTTCTCATTTATTATTTATAACACAACATTTAATCACAAGATATGATCCTTGTTTTTATTGATTTATTTTAATATTAGCAGTCTGGTGGGAGCAGAGAGGACACATATGAGTATTTTCCTCACTGTAGATTTGAATAAACATGAAGGTTTCCTTGATAACTCAACAATATGAAAGGTTATGACCTTCTGTTTGAATGATTTCACCTTTGATTCTGAGAAATCAAGTATTTTTGTCAGTTTTGCTTTTGTCTTCATGTCTTTAACATTTGTCAACATAAAAACAGCAACGTGTCGTCAGTAAGTCAGAAATACAACATGTTGATGTTAAAGCCATCAGTCATCATTATTTGTCCTCCGACTCTGAGAAATCCAGTATTTCCTGTCAGGGTGTGATAGCAGAAGGCTAGGGAAGAGTCAGTTTGCTTCATTCTGTTTCAAACTGCTGCCGTCCATCACAACCTGAATCCAAACATCATCTCTGCTCAGAAAAGCTGTTTTATAGCCTGACACTGTAAAATATGAAGCTTCTCATTTCATTATATATTGACAAGAATATTTCATATAAAACCATCTCTGTCTTCCTCAATGAATACAGAGTCATATAAAGCAACCAGCGTGTGTGTTTCGGTCATTGAATCTCTACATTTGTCACTTTCCTGTTTTTCATCCTCAGGTAGTTTCTGTTCTTAGTGTCATTTAGTTTCAGCATTGTTATCATACTCACAATGTTTAAAGAAATAGATATTTCCTCTTCCTCTGAAAGAATAAGCAATAATAATAATGATGTTGTTCAAAAATAATAATCATACTGGATCAATACATTCACAAAGCTGATCTGGAAAATCATATTTCATCACAAATCAAACCAAAGAAGTGTCTCTCAAACTCCTCCACCTCCAATCTAGCAGCGGAGCCCTATCTAGCTCTAGTAATACATCCATGGTCGCAGTGAGGAAACACTTCCTGTCAGCAGGTGTTCCAGTCAGCCAATCACAGAGCTTCAGATTCTTTACTGCAGTTTATGGCTGATCCACTTTATTATACACACACATTATTTTCTTTACAGTTTAATGTACAGAACAGCACATTGATCCTGATCGTTACCACCAACCTGCAGTACTATATAATGTTATACTGACTATATGTTACGGCTTCAGCTGGCGCCATCACCATAGTAACAGCCGCTGAGGATCATGGGTAGGCTAATGTAGCCGCTTCCGCTATCGTCCAAAACTGACAGAAATCCTTCATTTCTCAGAATGAAAGGTGATGGTGTGGTTTCCCTCATTGAATCTCTACATTTGTCACTTTCCATGTTTCATATATTGAGTGTAAACTGTGTTGATGGATGGTTGGTTTAAATATCATCATATAAATGTGTTCCTGCATCGTGATTAACTGTTGTGTGATGTAGTGGTTATAGTTAAAAATGAATGAGACGAAATAATACAGGGACTCTTCTCATCATCCATCTGTCTCAGACATGCCGTTATTCAGTTTAAAATTGTTCATCGTCTGCACTGGACGAAGGCTGGGCTCTGTAGGATCAAAGCTGACATAGACTCCACTTGTGAGCGATGCAAACGGGATCCAGCTGCTCTCTTACACATGTTCTGTCCAAAGCTTTGCACTTTTTGGCGGTCTATATTTGAGACCTTTTCTAAGATTTTCGGTGGACGGCTTACGCCATCTCCATTTATTGCACTTTTTGGTGGAGCTCAAACAGACTCTCAGTTTGAGTTGTGGGAAAAAACTATATTGGCTTTCTGCTCTCTGCTAGCTAGGAGGCTGATATTATTGACCCAGCACCTCCAACATACAGCCGCTGGGTCAGGAAGTCATGTTTTATATCAAGTTGGAGAAGATTAGATACACAATCAGGGGGTCCACTAGAAAGTTTTATAATATTTGGCAGCCCTTCTTAATGTTTGTTGAAGATATGGAAGCAGATAATATAGTACTGTAAGCCTCTGGTGCTGCCCTGTCATTAATATATTACTATTTTATTTACTTTATTATAATTTTCTTTTCTTTTTTAATCTCTCTCTCTTCTCCATCTTTATGTCTGGCTATGAAACTAGGTCTAGGACTGTACCTCACAACGCTGTCAGTCTGGTTGGGAGATGGGGCGGGATGTGGTCCTATTTTTGTTTTGTTGGACCTGTGTCGGTTAACTGGAACTTGAAAAACTAAATAAAAATACCTTGTTCAAAAAAAAATAAAGGCGTATCAGGAACAACTTCCTGTTGAGGCGAGGAGCGAGGAGACATGAAATAAGAGACTTGAGATGTGCCCATCATCACTGGTGGGCGGGCCTTCAGCGCCCCCTGGCTTCTGATTGGACAGTGTGTTCTATCAGTTATGTTTGCACTGTCCCCTTCAAAATAAAAGTTCCACCTCTTTGTCTTTAGACTGTAATGTCAACACAAAATATAACAGACAGACAAACCTTTCACTTTTAATAATTGATGATTATAATTGATCAAAGAAGGAAAACTTACTAAAGTGAGTCACATTAATAGCTGTATTTTGATATTTGAGTAGATTATATTATAGATGTAAAACACATGACAGTTGGTTTGTGATTGTGGAGAGCTGTGTGTGTGCACCTCTGATAATTAAAGACAAATTGAGGCTTTTGTGCTCTCTGCAGTTTTTTCATTATGAACCAATCTGTGTGATGAAATGTGGAGAAAAGCCTGAAACATGGAAACTGCTCAGTTCACTCAATCAGATGCAAAACAAGACAAACTGCACTCAGCTGCATCTTTTGTGAATAAAACTTTAAAACAGGGCAGATTGCAGCTGCAAATATTCATGATGGTTTTAGCAGCACCATCCAATCTTTGTGGATTTGAGCTGAAATGATTTACAGTCACTCAGCTGCACATGAACCAGCAGTACAATAAAACGCTGTTGCATTACTTTATGCACAAACTGAATATATGAAAATGAAAGACAGCGTTCATTTAATATGAAAAACTGTTTTATTGTCATTATAGATTATAAAATAAAGTTATGTGTAACATCTCTCAGTAAGAACATAATAAATTATTATTCAATTATAATCATCACTTATTAAAAGTGAAAGGTTTGTCTGTCTTTTATATTTTGTGACATTACAGTCTAAAGACAAAGAGATGGAACCTTTATTTTGAAGAGTACAGCACAAACATAACTGATAGAGAACACTGGCCAATCAGAAACAGGAAGACGCTGAAGGCCTGCCCACCGATGACAATGTGGTAAATTACTTTGGTCAGTAAGAACAAAAGACAAGAAATCAAACTGAATTTGTGTTTAAAATTTAAAAAACAAAACAACAACCTGTTTCTGGTTTTGTACCTTGATCAAACCAGAAACTGACTGTGTGCTGTTTAGTTGTCATGAATCAAATTAAATCCACACTTACACTTCTTCACACCAGGTTTTAACCTCTGCTCTCCACCATGGTCCAACCTGGAGGAAGAAACACAGTCAGAATGATTTTCTATCCAACATGAGTCCTAACTGCTGTTCAACATGAAGCAGTGTTCCTCAGTTTGTCAGAGTGACACAGAAACAGGCTGCAACTCATCTGTCTCAACTGTCTGCTGGATTCTTTCACTGAAGTCTGAGAGGAAAAGACATGAAGAAGAAGATGTGATGTACAAATATGTCCTCAGACATGTCATACAGGAAATCTGTGATTTGGGCTGAATAAATAAAATGAATGAATATTAACTTGAGTTTAATACCAGCAGTGGACTGTGGGGTCACACACACACACACACACACACACACAACATACTGGCGTTCTGGATTCAGAGACGTGACGGAGATCAGACTGATCAGAGCTGTAAACTCTGTCATAAATACAAAGACGTTACCAGGACAAGCGGAGGATATTTCTCTCTGTTTGACAACGTTAAAAGTTGAGTTAGACTCATTTTAAAAAATAGAGAGAGAGCAGCTGTGGTTGAGTGAGCTAGAGAGTGAATGGAGAGAGGGAGCATTAGTAACGTTAGTGAGGAAGCTGGTGAATCAGATCAATAAAACCTTATTTTCTGATTGTTTCACAGCGGTTACTTTCCAAAGCACAAACACACCTGCATCCCCACACACCTCCTCAACCCTGCAGCTGTATGCTGCACCGCCTGATGTGCTCTGAATACGGGCTAAACAACAGCGTCAGCTCCCGGTCCCGCCATGCCAGCTGTCACACACATAGACTGTATATAAAGATTATATTTATTATATTATATATTATATTATTATAAATATATACAGTCTATGGTCACATAGAACAGCGAGGTGGATTACAGGCGCAGTATTCCTGCTTTGAACGGGCTGTAAAAGGGGCTGAAGTGCACTCATTCAAACAATATGAAACTACGTCATTAAGAATAAGTCCATTACAAAATCACCTTCTGACACCTGTTAACAAATGTACTCAAAGCAGCAGCTCAACAAGCTGAAACTATGCTAACCTCGTTATTTCTCCCACACATGCATCAGCTAAACTGCCAACCCGGTCTTCATGATGCTCAACTATCAGACAACAAGAAAGGAAAGATTTTCTGAAAGATAGAAATGAGGCCATATTTCTGACAGCAGCAACGTCGAGCATCACCAACAACAATCTGAATCAACTCTATAGATAATTAATACAGCAGGACTCACCGGTCACCTAAAAACTTTCTGTAATGGCGACCTGTGTGAGCCACAGCATGAAGAAATACCTGCACTCATTGATTGATGAGTGATGATGACATCACCTGAGGCCTGCTAGCAAACCCTGGGGGTGTCCTAGACACCACAAATCAATTTACACATCCAGTTCCAGAAATCAAACTAAATCCTCAGTTCAATACAATAATTCAATATTTAAAGGAGATTTCAAGGTGAAGATTAAGGAGTAATTTTGAAATTAGAGAAAAATTAGTGTTTTATTAAATGTTATTATTAAATTATATTCATTTGTTCATTAATTTGATTTGAATAATAATAATAATAATAATAATAATAATAATAATAATAATAATAATAATAGTTGAAAGACACAATAAGAAGCAACAACAAGTAAAATAAATTAATAAAGTTCATGATACAAGTGATCTTCTTTATAATAAACAGTAAATATATTATTCATCAAATAACAGATGGACTCTCCTTCGATGAGTTCAGGGACAAAAGAATAACTGGACCTCGACTAACTAGCTTTTTCCAGAGGTTTCACTCACATCACATGATCTTCAAGCTATTACATCCATGATGAAAAATGAACTATTATGTTCAGTACTGAAGTTCTTTACCTGAGAGTGTCCAGTCTCCAGTGTGGATCCTTCAGTCCAGCAGACAGAAGCTTCTCTCCTGAGTCTCCTGGATGATTGTAACTCAGGTCCAGCTCTCTCAGATGGGAGGGGTTGGAGCTCAGAGCTGAGGCCAGAGAAGCACTGCCTTCCTCTGTGATCAGACATCCTGACAGACTTGAAATATAAAAAAGTTGATAACATAATGTTTTTAATTATATAAATATCAGAGTCCTACAGATGTTATGTTAATGTAAATGTAAATCAGCACATAAAATGATCAACTGTATGAAAAATGTCTCAGCTTTATTGTCATTGTTCAAGACAACAAAATAATAGATGCTGTATCCTGACCTGAGAGTTTCCAGTATACAGTGTGGACTCTCCAGGCCAACAGACAACAGCTTCACTCCTGAATCCTGCAGGTTGTTGTTACTCAGGTCCAACTCTCTCAGACTAGAGGACTGGGAGCTGAGAACTGAGGACAGAGCTGCACAGCTTCTCTCTGAGAGGTTACAGTCACTCAGCCTGAAGAAGAATTAATGATGAGCAGAAGGTGTTATAATGTTATAATGTTTCGTTTATCGTGTTTACAATAAATATGTTTGAAATTGTTCATATATCCAGCAGTTCATCACTCACAGAACTTTATTTGAAGCTTTGACCACTGGCAGCAGCCTCAGAAGAGCCTCCTCTGAAGCAGAGTATTTCTTCAGGTCAAACACATCCAGATCTTTTCCTGATGACAGTAAGATGAAGACCAGAGCTGACCACTGAGCAGGAGACAGTTTATCTGTGGAGAGACTTCCTGATCTCAGATACTGTTGGATCTCCTCCACTAGAGAACGATTATTCAGTTCATTCAGACAGTGGAACAGATTGATGCTTCTCTCTGCAGACAGATTCTCACTGATCTTCTTCTTGATGTACTTGACTGTTTCCTGATTGGTCTGTGAGCTACTTCCTGTCTGTGTCAGCAGACCTCGTAGTAGAGTCTGATTGGTCTGCAGTGAAAGACCCAGGAGGAAGCGGAGGAACAAGTCCAGGTGTCCATTTGGACTCTTTAAGGCCTCGTCCACAGCTCTCTGGTAGAAATGTTTTAGTTTAGGTTTGTCTTTAAAAACTTTAGACTTCCAGGATGTTGTTTGTTCTTCTGACAGCAGATTGACTCCAGAGTTGATGAATGTCAGATGGACATGAAGAGCAGCCAGAAACTCCTGAACACTCAGATGGATGAAGCAGAACACCTTGTCCTGGTACAGCCCTCTCTCCTCTTTAAAGACCTGTGTGAACACTCCTGAGTACACTGAGGCTGCTCTGATATCGATGCCACACTCTGTCATGTCTGATTCATAGAAGATCAGGTTGCCTTTCTTAAGCTGCTCAAAAGCCAGTTTTCCCAGAGACTCAATCATTTTCCTGCTCTCTGGACTCCAGTGTGGATCTGTCTCAGCTCCTCCATCATACTTGACATTCTTCAGTTTGACCTGAACCACCAGGAAGTGGATGTACATCTCAGTCAGGGTCTTGGGCAGCTCTCCTCCCTCTCTGCTTTTCAACAGATGCTCCAGAACTGTAGCAGTGATCCAGCAGAAGACTGGCATGTGGCACATGATGTGTAGGCTTCGTGATGTCTTGATGTGGGAGATGATGGTGTTGGCCTGATCCTCATCTCTGAATCTCTTTCTGAAGTACTCCTCCTTCTGAGGGTCAGTGAACCCTCTGACCTCTGTAACCATGCCAACACACTCAGGAGGGATCTGATTGGCTGCTGCAGGTCGTGTGGTTATCCAGAGGCGAGCAGAGGGAAGCAGTTTCCCCCTGATGAGGTTTGTCAGCAGCACATCCACTGAGGTGGACTCTGTAACATCAGTCAGGATCTGATTGTTGTGGAAGTCCAGAGGAAGTCGACACTCATCCAGACCGTCAAAGATGAACACAACCTGGAACTCTTCAAACCTGCAGATTCCTGCTTCTTTGGTTTCAGTAAAGAAGTGATGAACAAGTTCCACCAAGCTGTACTTTTTCTCTTTCAGCACATTCAGCTCTCTGAAAGTGAATGGAAATGTGAAGTGTATGTCCTGGTTGGCTTTGTCTTCAGCCCAGTCCAGAGTGAACTTCTGTGTTAAGACTGTTTTCCCAATGCCAGCCACTCCCTTTGTCATCACTGTTCTGATTGGTTCATCTCTTCCAGGTGAGGCTTTAAAGATGTCTTCTTGTATGATGGTTGTTTCTGGTCTGTCTGGTTTCCTGGATGCTGTTTCAATCTGTCTGACCTCATGTTCATCATTGACCTCTGCAGTCCATCCCTCTGTGATGTAGAGCTCTGTGTAGATCTGATTCAGAAGGGTTGGGTTTCCTGCTTTAGCAATCCCCTCAAACACACACTGGAACTTCTTCTTCAGGTTAGACTTGAGTTTATATCGACACTCTGCAGCACGAGTTCCTGAATGAACAAACAAATGAAATCGATCAGATGATTCCACAGTAAATTGGTTGAATGTTAACATTAAACTGCAGATGTTTATATTTTCCTCCACTATTAAATCTATGCAGCTCATCGGTTGTTGACAAACAGTTTCTGACTGTTTTCAGCTCAGAAGAATTCATAGATCTGATGCAGATGTGTGCATCATATTAATAGCAGAGTTTGAAATATAAACCTCTCCCATGTTGCCTTCATCATGTTAAGGCTGCATTCACACCAAATCCGGCGGTGCAGTGAAAATGCTAGTCGTCCTGTTCATTTGAATGGAGGCAGTGCGGCTCGCCTGTGGTCATTTTGCAGAGCTGCACCAGACTGCAGCCGGACAAATTGAGCCGGAGTCAACTTTAGGAAAACCTCAACCCAACATCACGCGGCGGTGGCCAATCACGTAGGTCGACGATTAGACCAGAAGAGGAAGGTTGTTTATTTAGCATGTAGCGTTGTAGCATTTCAGCATTCTGCTTGGAACTAAAGATGATTGATTGATTGATTGATTGATTGATTGATTGATTGATTGATTGATTGATTGATATTACTTTATTACGAAGATGATGGAGGAGAGACTCATCGCTGCTGTGAGGAATATCCCAGAGCTGTACAACTTTATTTGAGTGCTTCTTCTTTTTCTTCTCTTTAGTTGTTTCATGGCAAACTACTTTCATACTTTCAACTAATTTCATACCTTCTGGACTGGGAGGATTAGCAGTTTATAACGTGACGTCACATTAATGGCCCACGTATCCACACGCCCACAAATCTGCACTGACTTGCGGCGTTTTGCCGCACCGCCGGATTTGGTGTGAATGCAGCCTTAATCTGTTAAAATCCTCTTACTTCTCTGCAGACAGTCAGCCAGCTCCTCCTGCTTCATTCTCCTCAGGAAGTGCAGTGTGATCTTCAGAAATGCTTCTCTGCTGCTCCTCCTCTGCTCTTCATCCTCATCATCCAACACCTCCTCATCCTCACTCTGACTCTCTAAGCATTCTGGGTAATCTGGACTCACAACCTTCTGGATCTTCTTCAGCTCCTTCTTCACAAAACTGATGATGTTCTCCTCCAGCAGCTGGAACAGAATAAAATGTAAATGTAACTGGTAGAAGTCAACATCAGATCATCTGTGACAGACTGAAAAGCTGCTGGTCTACAGAGTGCAGCATGGAGACTGTTAGGACCAGAATGGTAGTTTAGTATTTAGTCTGTGGCTGTTGTAGTTAGCAGTAGTAGCTGTGCTTTACATTTACACACCATAAATATGGAGTCCAGCTGTGTTTGATGCTGCTGGACAGACTGACCACTGAGAACCTCTGAGCTCTGCTGATGAACTCTGTGAAGAAAAGATGAAGTCTTAGAATAAATAATGACACTCAGTGTTAAAGATGTTGAGTTCTATCACAGTGGATCCACATAAAACACTCAGCTGTTCTGTCTGACCTCTGATCATTTGACTCTGTAAAGACTTTGTACCTCTGTTTTAAAAACTGTTGTACAGATAAAGTTTGTTTGTTTTTGAAAAGTGTATGTTCGATGAGTGTGTGTTTGTATTCATGAAGACATTGTATGTAAAAACAATATTAGTTAAGGTCAAGAATGAATCTCCACAATCAATCAAACTTATTAGCAGAGCTGGATAATAACAGACACAAACATTTTACAGTCTGACCTCTGATCAGCAGACTGATGTTCATGTCTGAAGTTAATAGGTCGACCCATAGACCAGTCACTCTTCAAGGACACACAGCTGGGTTCAGGGTAGCTTTGTTTTTTCCGATGGATCCTGGTGGAAACAAAACACTCATAAATGCACATGTTCAATATAATTCTTCTCAGACAAAGAATGTGTTATTGTCAACATATTAAATACAAAGACTTCATACTTCTTTTATGAGAACATTGTGTGTAAAAACAGTTTCAGTCACTAAGGTCAAGAATTAATTTCTACATCAATGACATGTCTTCTTATTAGAGTTGGATAATAACAGACACAAACATTTCACAGTCTGACCTCTGATCTGCAGACTGATGTCCATGTTTGAAGTAAATAGGTCGACCCATAGACCCGTCACTCTTCATGGACACACAGCTGGGTTCAGGAGAATCTGGTCTCTGCTGATGGATCCTGATGGAAACAGAGAAATGATAAAAACAAGTGTAACTTACATCTATATATACTAATATTGGCTCTGCAGCACCTTCCCCTGATTTGCATGACTGTAACATTCCCACTAATGACCTCACTCTAGACACAAAGTTTTGAAACCCTTCAGCATGTCCATGAGCCATTTTAGGCAGATTTAATACGGTCTGGATCTCCTTTAGGGCCAATTGATGTGGTTGACCTTACTGTCACTCTAAGGCTGTCAGTACTTTGGTGAAAGGTTGTGGGTCATGAGTAAAGGATAGTGCAATATGACGAGCAGAAGGGAGATGTAGATGATCTAATAGGATATGAAATGTGTACAGTTCAGGTTCCTCTACTGGTAGAAGGTTAGTGAAAGCCATCTTCAACATTACAAACTCATGAGTGTTGTTATGGAAGAAATAAGGGAGTGAGGGTTCTTCAACTTCTGATAGATACCTTGAAGTCAGTCTGCTGTACAGGAGTCACAGGTAAAGAGAAGGTTGGATTAGGGGGGATTCTAGTAAACTGTGTGGCATATGAAACTGGAGCTGGCTGGGACACAGAGTACTGGGGCTGAGGCTGCTGCAATGGTTGCTGAGGTTCATGCTGAAGCTGGTATGAAGTTAAATTACTTGGATGGTCAGCAGATGGCTGTGAACTGGTTGATGAAACTTGAGGTGTAGGGAGAGGTGGAGGTTGTATTGCATACGATGGGCGGTAGATTCCCCTGAGCTGGTGGTAACTGACTGTGAGGACCATGGACTGCTTGAGCTGTGCTGAGCCTCTGGGATGATACTGGGGGGATATTTGGTGAGAAGACACATGAGAAGAAGAGGATGGTGGCATTTGGATAGGAGCTTGAGATGTTGTTAGAAATAAAGGAGGCTGAATTGCAGACATGTGGTTAGAAGGGATAATAGATATCAGAACTGAGCTGGACAGCATAAAGGAGCCAGGCCCATGAGGTGGCAAGGCTGAACTTTGAGATATATAGGAGGCAAATACTGGATTTGGTGGCACATGAGCTGATGAGGCTGAAGGTAATGGACTTGATAGTTCCTAGAGTTGAAGCTCTGGACCATATTTTATACAGGAAACTGAAGCAGGTCTATGTCTATGAGTGTCAGAAAATATTCTTTTTCTACCTTATTTTCTGTCTTATTTTTTGAGTTTTTCCCTCATTTCTATCAGAACTAACAACACTGGGATCATTAAATGAATCCTGAAATGTGGGACCACAGTGACATCACTAAAAAATAAATCTGAAGAGTCAAGAAACATGAACAGTCAGACAATCAGTCATAACTATCATATCAATATTAAAACATACTGAGATCTGATAATGTGGTGCTGTAGTTAATGTTTTTAAGACTACAGAGAAAAGAATGAGAAGTGATTAATGAGTTCATGACAAAGACTTCAACATTTTATAAAGTGTGATGGAGAGAAACACAAACAAAGATTTTATATTCTGACCTCTGATCAGCAGATTCATGTCCATCTTTGAAGTTAATAGGTTTACCCATAGACCGATCACTCTTCATGGACACACAGCTGGGTCCAGGTCCAGCAAAATTTGGTCTTGGCAGCTCTGGGCTTCTACACAACACACACAGAGCTTTGAGTGTGAATAATGATGGTGGAGTGATGTGAGTGGAGAACAGTGATGGACAGTTAGAGATCCTCATCTCACCTCTGAGCTTTGGTCTGGCTGTCATGTTCCCCACACAGAGAGCTTTTAGAGGGAGGGACTCCCTCCTCTCTGTCCTCACACTGATCCATAGCAGAGAAACACCTTCACACAAACACAACAACAAGCTCATTCATTACAACAAGCTGCACATCACAGAGCCACACTGCTGTCTATCACACTGTCATTCTTTATTCTACCACCAGATGGAGCCAAAGTCAGTCATTACTTTCAGATTTCCACTGTGGATACATGTTGAAGAAACTGCATTAACTAGATTCCTTTTTATACACTTGTATTTTTGTCCACTAGAGACTCATATGCAGCAAGTTATAGTTCACTTCTGTTTAAAAACTGACATGATATATTTTTATTCAGCTGTGTGTCAGAAAGAAGAAAATAGTCAGCAGGTGAATTCAGATCCACATCTGGTCACAGAGTGGTTCTACCTTCACCTGTAGAGGAAACACAGAGAGAAGCTGCAGCTGATTCTCCTTCATCAGTCCTTCATCATCAATCTGAGGACGCTGTCACTCTCTCATAACTTCACAGTCAAAGTCCAAAACCAGAAAGATGATATTAAAGCAGTGAACCTTGCAGCAGAGTTCAGCTCCAAACACACAGGAGGAACCTGCCAAGACTCTCTGTGAGGACATTAAACAATCTAACCTTAACCCAAAACCATCTTCAAACTCTAATAATTCAACAAAGTACAAACAGTCTGGATGAATTAAATGTCCTCACAACAACTATCTAATTCCAGTCTCACCAGTTTATGTTACACACTGGTTCTAATGGGAGTTCTTCTCAATAGCATCACTACTTTAGTTACTCAGTTGCCCAATAATTGTGCACACATGGATATTCTCCTAAGAAAGCCAAAACCACACGTTTACTTCCTTAAATATTCGAGTTTGAGGGTTTATTAATGTTTTGGATTGGCTGAGAGCACTGTAGTTGTTCAATAATAACATTTATCCTCAAAAATACAATTTGCCTAATAGTGTAGCTGATAGTTGTAATGTTATACAGGAATATATAATCACAACTTCAAAAGCAGATAATTTAACCAACATGATCTCAAATCCAGAACTATTTGAATGCAGAAGGTGATTTTTGCTCCTCAAGACTTAAAAGGACCATTTCAGTGGAGACTAGATGTGACTGTGACCCCCCTCAGAGTAAACCTGCACCTCTCTGGATGACACAATAATCATAATGATGAAAGCAGAGATCATTACACAGTGATGCGTCCTCATATTTAAAATGAACTCCATCTAAAGTCTGAATCAAAGTATTGTGTAGAGTCTGAACGACATTTAACTGTTAGTTAATCAGACTCTTTGGTTCTGTGAGGAGAAGCTCCGCTCTGATCCATCAGCGACACGTTCCGTCAACCACATCTCTGATCTTTACTACTTGTTTTATCAGCTGCTGACAATATTAATGATTATTGATATAAACGGCTTAAATATACTCACCTGACTGACTGTATGATGATACGTTTATTTGCTATAAATGAATCATAACGGCGAGTTTGCTGCATTTGTCAGGCTCAGATACGTGATGGTTTCGTTTTGTAGTTTTGTTGCCGCGTGATCAATTTTATTTTTTTCCTAAAAATCACATTTAAAGGCGACACTAAAGTTAATACAGCTTTATAGAAGTAACGTTCACTTCATAATCCGATCATTTTTAGGACATTTTAAGGCCTAATATTCAGATTATTGGACTTCAAACTTTTTAATGAACCCGGAAACTCTGAATGCAGCAACAAATCATCATAACTCATCACTATAGCAACCATCTCTACTGTTATCAGATCATTTTAACACAAACATGATGAAAACTGTTGGTTACGTTACCTTTACATGCTGAAAATCATCTGAATCAAACTGATGAGTGAAGATGAAATTAATCTGCAGCTTCAACACGAAACCAACCAGAAGAAGAACAAACATGTGACTGACAGCAGGAAGCTTCATGAAAACGTTTATTTAACCAGGAAGTCTCCTAAGATTCAAATGTCATTTAGAGGGAGACCTGATCATTACAAGGTTACAAACATGATGAAATACAGAATGTCAGAAAGTGATCTGTAAGGAAATCTGATAACAGAACAGCAGCTCTGAACTTTGGATAAATACTATATATAGTATAGATATATATAAGAGTATATCACAGTATAAATCTTTATCAGTTGGATCATAAAGTCTGATGTTTGACTTTTATTCCAACAAGGAAATAAAAAGTGTTGAGATCATTAATGCAGTCTGTTGTATCTCTGTGATATGTGCATGAATAAATTGTTCTTTCTGTTTTCATCATTATGATTCATTATTATAACATCAGTGTCCTCAGACACACTGGAGACAAACATTAAACTCTGTTTAACCAGTAAAACCAGTGAAACTAAAAACCTCTTTTTAAGAGTCCTGGCTGAGAGCAGCAGCAACAACATAAAACACACAACACATAAATATATCATGTCTCATAAATACATAATAATAATAGAGTGAAAACACTGCAGTACAGTCATATAAAATATTACATCCTGAAGAAAACAACCCAGCAGCTGTCTGGATAAAACTAAGAGAAATAAAATGAATGAATGTTGATACAGAGCCGCCTTTAAAATAAATACTGTTTATATTAAATACTGTTTATAATAAATACTATTTATAATAAATAATGTTTATTATAAATACGGTGTAATATAAATCCTATCAGGGTGCAGTACAGCCTCCGGCCTGCAGTGGTGCTGTGACAACATGAATCTCAGAGCGGAAGTGACGTTTACATTATTGTCTTCTAATCGTCCACTCACACATTCAATGTATGTGTTTTACTCCCAAGTTTCATGTTTTATTTGTTTTCTGATTCATCACATAGTTAAAAATCTGTTAATTGTCGGTCTGATCAACAAAAGAACAACATAAACAAAGATTTTTCTTTTCATGATGTTATTTCCTCCATTAAACTGTTTCTAGCTGACAGACAGACTCTGATGCCGTCCATGTTATTAGTCTGACAGAAAACTGTTATTGTTCAAGCAGAAATGTTCAATCTTGTCTGGTTTCAGCTTCTCAGATGTAAATTTAAACTCTTCAATAATCTGCAGAAGAATCAAAGCTTGAAAATAAAAGTGGAAATCAGGAATCACTTTGTTCACTTCAAAGATTGATGATCACTGAATGTTGTTTGTCACTGTTTTTTCCTGAGCTAAGTGAATGCATCACCGTTCAAATGTCCTGACTCCAGCTGATTCTGTCTTCAGTTAAAACTGTCACCTTCAGTTTAGTGCTGCGATCAATAATCAATTAATCTATCAACACAAAATTCATTTGATGTAATTTTAAAGTAAAAATCTGCTGGTTTCAGCTTCTCATGTGATGATTTACTGCTTTTCTTCACCATACATGACAGTAATCTGAACATTTTGGGGTTTTTCACTTTTTCACTATTTTCTGACATTTTGAAAAGATTGATCTATTAATTGATAAAATGATGGTTATTTGCAGCTGTGGTTCAGTTCAGAACAGAACCAAAGTAAGCTCAGCTGTCTTATTTATCACATCATGAGAGTTTCTGAGAGTTTCAGTCTTTAATCTGCTTTGTTTTTGTAGCTTTTCTCTTTTTCTGAGTATTTCTGCTGAGGGAGACATTAAAAGTGACCTTTGACCTTTAACAGCTGATACTGAGAGGATTATAAAATGAACTATTAGTGCTGATCAATAATTACACTTAGTGTGTTTGAAACATGAAAAAATATATAAACATATATATAATTCTAATAATACTATATATTACATTGACTTTTAAGTCATGATGTGGAGTCACAACATGTACATAATAAATATAATTTATGGGTTTTCTACATCGCCAGGAAAACAACCTGTACATTATGAATACATTTCTTAATACATTTCAAATATTGAAACAGAACACACCTTAGACCAACAGTTGTTTTTCATGTGTTTATTTATATGACAATCTGCCCTTTCACCCTCAAATGTGATTAGAGAAACTGCCCCATAAAAACCTTTTACATGGACAAAATGAAAGAAACTTTAGGAGGAGCAGCAGAAGTGGAATGTCTCTTATGGGACAGACAGAGGAGGGAAATTTGGCTGCAGGTCTTGCATGTTCTCTGAAAATATACAAAAACAAAGAAATCAGTAAGACAGACAACATTATGGTAGCATGAATTAACTCAAATTAAACTCATCCACATGGATACATTTGTAAATGCTCCTTACTTGTCTATATACAAATATATATATATTCAACCAGCAAGTTTTTTCTTGATGTGAAATGACACAGGCATCTATCAGAAGATAATAAGAGGGTGTAAAAGAGGCATCATTGTGAAATAAATATTTCTCAGCTTTTATTTTAACCAGAAGAGGAACAAACATGTAACTGACAGCAGGAGGTTTTTAAGGTCTGGTGATCCACAAACAGTCTGAACTCCCTGCATTCATCTCTAACCTGAAGTGTCTTTAAGGAAATCTGATGACAGAACAGCAGCTCTGAACTTTGGAACAAAAGTTAAATATTAAAAATATGAATCTTTATCAGTTGGATCATAAAGTCTGATGTTTGACTTTTATTCCAACACTATTACATGGAGCAGGTCTAGACCATGCTCTTTAATTTACAGAAAGAGAAGACCAACAGTTCCCCCCATGAGCAGCACTTGGTGACAGCAGGAAGGAAAAACTCCCCTTTAACGGGAAGCAGACCCCGACTCTGGGTGGGCAAGAGAGAGAGAGAGAGAGGGAGAAAGAGAGAGAGAGAGAGATTTTTTTGATTTTTAAAACAACATTTATTGACCACTATGCGATCTGTACAAAAACATGATAAGCTACATTAAACCATCCGTTTTCTTTTTTTACATCTCAATCATCCGTTTAACTCAACACATGTCCAAAGCATAACTGTCTGTTATTTACTGAGCAGAGCACTCCCCCATAGCCCCAAATCCACTGGAACCTCTCCAGATCATGAACAGTTCTATAAAAACTAAAATCGACCAGCAGTCTGGACTTCACCATCCTGACAAAAACAGGAACAACATCAATGTTTAGCTCTTCCTCCACCTTCTTCCTGCGGCTCACATACACCGCCATCTTTGCCTGTCCTAAAACAAAGTTTAAGATTTGACATTTGTTTTTCTGTTGGCGGGTGTATTTAAAACCACAAATAAAAATGCGCTTCCTAAAATGTTCTCCAAAACTGCTAAAGATGGTCCCCAACAACACAAACAGCAGTCAGACGAGTACATTCTGAGAAACAGTGGAACACCGTTTCTCTCTGGCTACAGAAGGGGCATTTCTCCTCTACAGCAGCATTGATAACGGAGATGAATGAGTTCACTGCCACAATTCCATGTAAGATTCTCCACTGTAAGTCTGCATGTTTTTTTGTTAAAGCAGGTTTGTATAAAGACCTTGATGCTGGTTTGAAGTCAGGGTCTAAGTCCAGATAAGTCCTCCACGGTGTTTCGCTACGTCCATTCAGTTTATTCTGATTCAGAGTTTGTACCATCAGTTTATAAAGGGTCTTTCCTGAGGCATCCTCCAAAGAAGCTCCCGCGTGGTCGACGGGTTCCAATAAAAAACCAGAACAGTTTTTAAAATCTGGAAATAATCCAATGGCAGGATAAGGGTCTGTGCAGTCTGGCAGTAGTGTGCCTTCACAAAAGTCGTTTAACAGAGAGCATTGATGTCCTGTCAGCTTCTGTTTCCAGTGCCTCAACAGTTGGTTTACAACTTGTGTTGATCTTGTTCCCATCTGAGTAGCCAGTCCCACAGGATCATGCAAGCGAGGTCCTGCCAGCTCCACCACCTGCCCCAGAGTTGAAACTCCTGCAGTGTAAAGGAGTCTGGATAGCGCGGGTCCACCCCAGCTGGGAAAATCCAGTAACCTTCCAAACAGTACCGGCTCTTGTAAGAGCCAGTATAGAGATTCACCCTGTTCCTGCCTCTGCTTCTTCAGCGTAGTCCATACTGAAAAAACACTTTTATGAAATACCGGCAGGGATGTAGTTCCCACCTTCTTGTATTCTGTTAAAAACAGTGACAGACCTAGTCTCAGACCACCAAATCGCTGCAGGATTCAGCCGGATAACGTTCTCCAGACGAGGTTTGTGGGCCGAGTGAGCAGTCTCTGTATAAACTGTAGGCGGAAGGCAGCCCCTCTGCTGGCCAGATGGACCAGACCCTGTCCGCCCTCTTCCTTGGGTAAAAACAGCACACTCTGAGGTATCCAGTGCAGCTTGTCCCAGAAAAAATCAACGAGAACCCTTTGGATCTGCGATAAAAGAGAGGCTCGAGGATCAACACAGGCTAACCGGTGCCACAGCGTAGAGGAAACCAAATTATTAATTACTAGGACACAGCCTCTGTAGGACATTCTTGGCAAAAGCCATTTCCACTTCATAAACCGACCTTTGACCTTTTCCAAAACATTATCCCAGTTTTTCTGCAAAAAAGTTTCATTGCCCAGAAAAACTCCCAGATACTTTAGCCCTCCTTTTTTCCAGACCAGACCTCCAGGTAACCTGAGCCGATCCACCAGCTGATCTCCCACCATGACAGCTTCACTCTTCCCCCAGTTTATTTTAGCAGATGATATACTTCCACACTGATTAACAGTGTTCACTAATACATCAATGTCTTTCTGTTTGTTAACCAGGATGATGACATCATCCGTGTATGCTGACAGTTTGAAAGAGTCATCGCAGTCGGGAAAACAAACACCAGTCAGATTATTCCTAAGTTTATGGAGCAGAGGCTCGATGGCCAGAGAGTAGAGCATGCCTGACAGAGAGCAGCCCTGTCTGACCCCATTCTGAACACTGAAAGGAGCACTCAGACCTCCATTAATTTTCAGAACACTCGCAATGTCACTGTACAGAACCTGGATCTTGGCTATGAAACCTGGGTTGAACCCGAAAGCAGCTGAAGTCTGCCATAAATACTGGTGTTCAACTCGGTCAAAAGCCTTTTCCTGATCTATTGAAATCAGACCAGTGTTTATTGCCAATGAGCTAGAGACCTCCAAAACATCCCAAATTAAAGTGACATTGTCACTTATCAGCCTGCCGGGCACGCAGTACGTCTGGTCAACGTGTAGGACAGAAGCCATCGCCTCTCTGAGTCTGGTGGCCAGGACCTTGGACAGAATCTTATAGTCCGTGCAGAACAAAGAAACAGGCCTCCAGTTCTTCAGCTCCTGTAGATCTCCTTTCTTGGGCAGTAGGGTGATGCCCTCCTGCAGCTTAGTGGCAGCTGCCCTCTCTCCAAACTGTTTGTGATGACCTCCAACAGGTCTTCACCCAGCACAGACCAGAAGGATTTAGAGAAGTCAACAGGAAGACCGTCGATGCCTGGAGCTCTCCCACTCTGTAAGCTCATCAGAGCAGTATACAGTTCGCTAATGGATATCTGAGCCTCCAGCTTTGCATTGGCTCCAGCATCCATCTGAGGAAGACCAGTGAGGAAACTGCCACACACATCCTGATTTTCTGTTAGTTCACTCTTGTATAGATCCTTATAAAAACTCACTGTGTATTTCCTAATCCCAGAAGAATCAGAAATCGCAAAGCCACTGCTGGATCTCAGAGAATGAATAATCTTTTTCTGCCCGTTTTTCTTTTCCAGACCAAAAAAGAATTGAGAGGGGGCATCCATCTCTGTGACATTAAGGAACCTTGACCTGACCAGAGCTCCCTGTCGACTTTTTAGACTTGAGGGAATTTAAAAGCCCTCGATCTCCTGTAGAACCTGCCAAAGTCTGCAGATCTACCACCTGAGTCTCCAGGTCCCTCATAGATCTGGTTATGTCTCTAGTGACATTACGATTGAACTGCTGACACAGCTGTTTAATCTGTGACATTCCATAATCCCACCACTGAACAAAGGCAAAGTCAGATTTACTTTTTTTTTTTACAGCCAAAAACACTCAAAAGCTGCTCTAAAAGCCTTGTTGTTAAGCAAAGCGGTGTTAAAATGCCAGTAAGCACTCTGTAAATGTACATTCTTTATAAAAACACAGCCAAAAACCAGACAGTGATCAGAGAAGCCTACTGGGTTAATGTGACATCTTTTAAAAATGCTCATGTGATGTTTAAACGAATACAGCCAGTCCAGCTTGGCCAGAGACAACACATTGTCTTTAGAATGACTCCAGGTGTACTGCCTATGACTCTTATTAAAAGTCCTCCACACATCTGTTAACTCGCGTGTTTCAGTTATCTGTCTGAACCTGCGTGATGAAGCAGGATGGGGTTCTTGGTGGTTTCTATCCAGCTTTGGATTTTCAGTACAGTTAAAATCACCTCCTAAAAACAAATACTCTTCAGAACTGCAGTTCTTGATAGTGTCAGATAAAATATCTAGTACTGCTAGTCTATTCATCCCGTATGTTGGTGCATAAACATTAATGAAAACCACAATAATATTTTCATATTGAGCTTTAACTTTTAATAAGCATCCCTTTATTACTTCCTCAACTTCACAGGAAAAAGGCAAGAAGCTCCTAGAGAAGACAATCCCCACTCCTCCACTACAGCTGGACTTATGGCTCAGGATGACTTCCCCATTACATCCTCTCTTCCAGTCATTTTCATTATCTACTGTACTGTGTGTTTCTTGTATCAGCATCACATCTAACTTTTTCAGCTCCATCAGCTTAAAGAAAGCAGCTCTTTTGCCATCATCTCTTGCTCCATTCATGTTTAAGGTGCCTATTTTAAAGTCACACATGGAGAGAGAAAAGCTCAAAGGAAGGACAACAGTGCGTAAACATGTCAGAAAAAATGAAAAACAAAAGTATCTTCGTCTAAACATCATCATCTTCACCTTCAATTTGCGGTTTTATTCTTAGCAGCACTTTCTTCAGACGATAAACTTCCTGCTCTGTGAGACTATCATCACCAAAGTTTCCTGATTTCCTAGTTAGAGGCTTTGCTGACTGAACATTTTCAAATCTGGAAAGTGATCCTCTACTCTTACAAGCCTAGATCCCTTCGTTCCCCGCAGGAAACTCTTAATTTCAGCAGGAGAGTAGCGACTGTGCTGCTCCTCCTGCGTCAGAGAGAAATCACTCTCTAACTCTGCTGCGTTTTTTCTAGCTTTTGTGTTTTTATTGACTCTGGTGATTTTTGCGCTTTTCTGGACAAGCTCTGAGTTTTTCCTTTTTTGTGAAATATTGTATAAATCATCATCTGACATGTCTTCATCTTCTATGAAGTCTTCATACATTGACAGATCATCATTTACTTTTTCCTTGTTTTTACTTTCATTTCCAGTGATTGTGTTTTCTGAACTGTTCTGGTTCTGTATCTGATCACTGCTATCAGCTGGCTCTTCATCGCCAGTAGACACAGGGAGATCACTGCCTACAGTAGGTCCGCTGAGGCCCGGCTCCCCGGCAGGGTCCGGAGCCTGTACCCGCTCCGGAGGCCGCGGCTCCCTGTCAGGGTCCAGAGAACAGGAGTGAAGGTGTCACCCTTTTCCACCACATAATTTACTTTGGTTGTACTATCAAGGAAAATGACAATGGCCCCATTCATGCTGGAAGCAGACCTGACACTGCTGCAACCAACCATCTGTCCAACCGCTAAGGTGGCCTCCTCTACTGAGCATTGCACTGCCGGTATGAGTTTGACAGCATAACAGCGTGTCAGCTTCTCAAACTCCGCACCACCCTCCACCACGAGCATACTGCCCAAACAACCCGGTAGCTACGCCACCACAAACTACACCCAAACCCCAGACAACTACCCCTGACAGAAAAACTGTGTGAAAGAAAAAGAAAAAAATAGACACATAAACCAACAAAAAAAGGTAGAAAGTTCACTCACTCTGAAGCACAACCGCTCTACACTCCACTCACTCTGCCATTCATTCAGTCAGAGAGAGAGAGAAAGAGAGAGAGACAGAGAGAGAGACAGAGAGAGAGACAGAGAGAGAGATCAACATATATTGGTTATGTACAAATAATGTAAGTTAAACACACAGTAGTTACAGCAACTTATTTTGGTTATGTACAAATAATGTAAGTTAAACACACAGTTGTTAGTTGACATAGAGAGAGAGAGAGACAGAGAGAGAGATCAACATATATTGGTTATGTACAAATAATGTAAGTTAAACACACAGTTGTTACAGCAACTTATTTTGGTTATGTACAAATAATGTAAGTTAAACACACAGTTGTTAGTTGACATAGAGACAGAGAGAGAGACAGAGAGAGAGATCAACATATATTGGTTATGTACAAATAATGTAAGTTAAACACACAGTTGTTAGTTGAAAGAGAGAGAGAGAGAGAGAGAGGAGAGACAGAGAGAGAGACAGAGAGAGAGATCAACATATATTGGTTATGTACAAATAATGTAAGTTAAACACACAGTTGTTAGTTGACATAGAGAGAGAGAGAGAGACAGAGAGAGAGAGATCAACATATATTGGTTATGTACAAATAATGTAAGTTAAACACACAGTTGTTAGTTGACATAGAGACAGAGAGAGAGACAGAGAGAGAGATCAACATATATTGGTTATGTACAAATAATGTAAGTTAAACACACAGTTGTTAGTTGAAAGAGAGAGAGAGAGAGAGAGGGAGGGGGAGACAGAGAGAGAGACAGAGAGAGAGACAAAGAGAGAGATCAACATATATTGGTTATGTACAAATAATGTAAGTTAAACACACAGTTGTTAGTTGACATAGAGAGAGAGAGAGACAGAGAGAGAGAGATCAACATATATTGGTTATGTACAAATAATGTAAGTTAAACACACAGTTGTTAGTTGAAAGAGAGAGAGAGAGAGAGAGGGAGGGGGAGACAGAGAGAGAGACAGAGAGAGACAAAGAGAGAGATCAACATATATTGGTTATGTACAAATAATGTAAGTTAAACACACAGTTGTTAGTTGACATAGAGAGAGAGAGAGAGACAGAGAGAGAGATCAACATATATTGGTTATGAACAAATAATGTAAGTTAAACACACAGTTGTTACAGCAACTTATTTTTGTTATGTACAAATAATGTAAGTTAAACACACAGTTGTTAGTTGACATAGAGACAGAGAGAGAGACAGAGAGAGAGATCAACATATATTGGTTATGTACAAATAATGTAAGTTAAACACACAGTTGTTAGTTGAAAGAGAGAGAGAGAGAGAGGGGGGAGAGACAGAGAGAGAGACAGAGAGAGAGATCAACATATATTGGTTATGTACAAATAATATAAGTTAAACACACAGTTGTTAGTTGACATAGAGAGAGAGAGAGACAGAGAGAGAGAGATCAACATATATTGGTTATGTACAAATAATGTAAGTTAAACACACAGTTGTTAGTTGACATAGAGACAGAGAGAGAGACAGAGAGAGAGATCAACATATATTGGTTATGTACAAATAATGTAAGTTAAACACACAGTTGTTAGTTGACATAGAGAGAGAGAGAGAGACAGAGGGAGAGATCAACATATATTGGTTATGTACAAATAATGTAAGTTAAACACACAGTTGTTACAGCAACTTATTTTGGTTATGTACAAATAATGTAAGTTAAACACACAGTTGTTAGTTGACATAGAGAGAGAGAGAGAGACAGAGACAGAGAAAGAGTGAGAGATCAACTTATATTGGTTGTGTATAAATAATGTAAGTTAAACACACAGTTGTTAGAGCAACTTATTTTGGTTATGTATAAATAATGTAAGTTAAACACACAGTTGTTAGTTGACATAGAGAGAGACAGAGAGAGAAACAGAGAGAGAGACAGAGAGAGAGATCAACATATATTGGTATGTACAAATAATGTAAGTTAAACACACAGTTGTTAGAGCAACTTATTTTGGTTATGTATAAATAATGTAAGTTAAACACATAGTTGTTAGTTGACATAGAGAGAGAAACAGAGAGAGAGACAGAGAGAGAGATCAGCTTATATTGGTTATGTACAAATAATGTAAGTTAAACATACAGTTGTTTGTTGACAGAGAGAGAGAGAGAGACGGAGAGAGACAGAGAGAGATCAATATATATTGGTTATGTACAAATAATGTAAGTTAAATACACAGTTGTTAGAGCAACTTATTTTGGTTATGTACAAATAATGTAAGTTAAACACACAATTGTTACAGCAACTTATTTTGGTTATGTATAAATAATGTAAGTTAAACACACAGTTGTTAGTTGACATAGAGAGAGACAGAGAGAGACAGAGAGAGAGACAGAGAGAGAGAGATCAACTTATATTGGTAATGTACAAATAATGTAAGTTAAACATACAGTTGTTAGAGCAACATATTTTGTACAAATAATGTAAGTTAAACACACAGTTGTTAGTTGACAGAGAGAGAGAGAGGGGGGAGGAGAGAGACAGACTGAGAGAGAGAGACAGAGAGAGAGATCAACATATATTGGTTATGTACAAATAGTGTAAATTAAACACACAGTTGTTACAGCAACTTATTTTGGTTATGTACAAATAATGTAAGTTAAACATACAGTTGTTAGTTGACATAGAGACAGAGAGAGAGACAGAGAGAGAGATCAACATATATTGGTTATGTACAAATAATGTAAGTTAAACACACAGTTGTTAGTTGACATAGAGACAGAGAGAGAGACAGAGAGAGAGATCAACATATATTGGTTATGTACAAATAATGTAAGTTAAACACACAGTTGTTAGTTGAAAGAGAGAGAGAGAGAGAGAGAGAGGGAGGGGGAGACAGAGAGAGAGAGACAGAGAGAGAGACAAAGAGAGAGATCAACATATATTGGTTATGTACAAATAATGTAAGTTAAACACACAGTTGTTAGTTGACATAGAGAGAGAGAGAGAGAGAGAGAGAGAGAGAGATCAACATATATTGGTTATGTACAAATAATGTAAGTTAAACACACAGTTGTTAGTTGACATAGAGACAGAGAGAGAGACAGAGAGAGAGATCAACATATATTGGTTATGTACAAATAATGTAAGTTAAACACACAGTTGTTACAGCAACTTATTTTTGTTATGTACAAATAATGTAAGTTAAACACACAGTTGTTAGATGACATAGAGACAGAGAGACAGACAGAGAGAGAGATCAACATATATTTGGTTATGTACAAATAATGTAAGTTAAACACACAGTTGTTAGTTGAAAGAGAGAGGGGGGAGAGACAGAGAGAGAGACAGAGAGAGAGACAGAGAGAGAGATCAACATATATTGGTTATGTACAAATAATGTAAGTTAAACACACAGTAGTTACAGCAACTTATTTGGTTATGTACAAATAATGTAAGTTAAACACACAGTTGTTAGTTGACATAGAGAGAGAGAGAGAGACAGAGAGAGAGAAAGAGTGAGAGATCAACTTATATTGGTTATGTATAAATAATGTAAGTTAAACACACAGTTGTTAGAGCAACTTATTTTGGTTATGTATAAATAATGTAAGTTAAACACACAGTTGTTAGTTGACATAGAGAGAGACAGAGAGAGAGACAGAGAGAGAGAGATCAACTTATATTGGTAATGTACAAATAATGTAAGTTAAACACACAGTTGTTAGTTGACATAGAGAGAGACAGAGAGAGACAGAGAGAGAGACAGAGAGAGAGAGAGATCAACTTATATTGGTAATGTACAAATAATGTAAGTTAAACACACAGTTGTCAGAGCAACTTATTTTGGTTATGTATAAATAATGTAAGTTAAACACACAGTTGTTAGTTGACATAGAGAGAGACAGAGAGAGACAGAGAGAGAGACAGAGAGAGAGATCAACATATATTGGTATGTACAAATAATGTAAGTTAAACACACAGTTGTTAGAGCAACTTATTTTGGTTATGTATAAATAATGTAAGTTAAACACACAGTTGTTAGTTGACATAGAGAGAGAAACAGAGAGAGAGACAGAGAGAGAGATCAGCTTATATTGGCTATGTACAAATAATGTAAGTTAAACATACAGTTGTTTGTTGACAGAGAGAGAGAGAGAGACGGAGAGAGACAGAGAGAGAGCAATATATATTGGTTATGTACAAATAATGTAAGTTAAACACACAATTGTTACAGCAACTTATTTTGGTTATGTATAAATAATGTAAGTTAAACACACAGTTGTTAGTTGACATAGAGAGAGACAGAGAGAGACAGAGAGAGAGACAGAGAGAGAGAGAGATCAACTTATATTGGTAATGTACAAATAATGTAAGTTAAACACACAGTTGTTAGAGCAACTTATTTTGGTTATGTATAAATAATGTAAGTTAAACACACAGTTGTTAGTTGACATAGAGAGAGACAGAGAGAAACAGAGAGAGAGACAGAGAGAGAGATCAACATATATTGGTATGTATAAATAATGTAAGTTAAACACACAGTTGTTAGTTGACATAGAGAGAGAAACAGAGAGAGAGACAGAGAGAGAGATCAGCTTATATTGGTTATGTACAAATAATGTAAAGTAAACATACAGTTGTTTGTTAACAGAGAGAGAGAGAGAGAGAGAGACGGAGAGAGACAGAGAGAGATCAATATATATTGGTTATGTACAAATAATGTAAGTTAAATACACAGTTGTTAGAGCAACTTATTTTGGTTATGTACAAATAATGTAAGTTAAACACACAGTTGTTAGTAGACATAGAGAGAGACAGAGAGAGAGAGAGAGAGAGAGAGAGAGAGAGAGAGAGAGACAGAGAGAGAGAGAGAGAGAGGGAGGGAGGAGAGAGACAGAGTGAGAGAGAGAGAGACAGAGAGAGAGATCAACATATATTGGTTATGTACAAATAGTGTAAATTAAACACACAGTTGTTACAGCAACTTATTTTGGTTATGTACAAATAATGTAAGTTAAACATACAGTTGTTAGTTGACATAGAGAGAGAGAGAGAGAGAGAGAGAGAGAGAGAGAGAGAGAGAGAGAGAGAGAGAGAGATCAACATACATTGGTTATGTACAAATAATGTAAGTTAAACACACAGTTGTTAGAGCAACTTATTTTGGTTATGTATAAATAATGTAACTTAAACACACAGTTGTTAGTTGACATAGAGAGAGAGACAGAGAGAGAGACAGAGAGAAAGAGATCAGCTTATATTGGTTATGTACAAATAATGTAAGTTAAACACACAGTTGTTTGTTGACAGAGAGAGAGAGAGAAAGAGAGAGAGAGAGAGAGAGAGAGAGAGAGAGAGAGAGAGAGAGACAGAGAGAGACAGAGAGAGAGATCAATATATATTGGTTATGTACAAATAATGTAAGTTAAATACACAGTTGTTAGAGCAATTTATTTTGGTTATGTACAAATAATGTAAGTTAAACACACAATTGTTACAGCAACTTATTTTGGTTATGTACAAATAATGTAAGTTAAACACACAGTTGTTAGTTGACATAGAGAGAGACAGAGAGAGACAGAGAGAGAGACAGAGAGAGAGATCAACATATATTGGTTATGTACAAATAATGTAAGTTAAACACACAATTGTTACAGCAACTTATTTTGGTTATGTACAAATAATGTAAGTTAAAGACACAGTTGTTAGTTGACAGAGCGAGAGAGAGAGAGAGAGAGAAGAGAGAGAGAGAGACAGAGAGAGAGAGATCAACATATATTGGTTATGTACAAATAATGTAAGTTAAACACACAGTTGTTAGAGCAACTTATTTTGGTTATGTATAAATAATGTAAGTTAAACACACAGTTGTTAGTTGACAGAGAGAGAGAGAGAGAGAGAGACAGAGAGAGCAACCATCTCTACTGTTATCAGATCATTTTAACACAAACGTGATGAGATCTGTTGGTTACATTACCTTTACATGCTGAAAATCATCTGAATCAAGCTGATGAGTGAAGATGAAATTAATCTGCAGCTTCAACAGGAAACCAACCAGAAGAAGAACAAACATGTAACTGACAGCAGGAGGTTTTTATGGTCTGATGATCCACTAACAGTCTCCGCTCCTTGCATTTATCTCTAATCTAAATGTTTATTATGAATCTGAATGAAGCTCTGACCTTTGGAATGAACAATCTGGAGCAAAACTTAAATATTAAAAGATAATATGAATCATTATCATAACGTCTGATGTTTGTCTTTTATTCCAACAAGGAAATAAAAGTGTTGAGATGCTTTAATGTAGTCTGTTTTTTCTCTGGTATATGTGCAAAATAGACAAATAAATTATTCTTTCTGTCTTCATCATTATGATTCATAATCATAACATCTGTGTCCTCAGACACACTGGAGACAAACCTTAAACTCTGTTTAACCAGGAAAACCTTGTTGAAATCAGGGCCTGCACAATGCATTAGCAAAGTAAGAAAACAAAGCTGGCTTAGGTTGCCCATGGCTGCCAGATGGCCCCCAAGAGAAATATCCCACAAGAGGATATAACAGATTTAAGCATCACTGGGCCATGGACATTAAAATAACAGCTTGAGTTTGAGATTCATAGGTTAAAGCCTATATATACTGAGCCACATGTATCATTGTATTATTGATGTAACATGTAAAGCAGCGAAATAACCTGCAGTAACATCGGGAAGAATAAGAAGAACAAAATTAACAAGTCGGGGAAACAAGTTGTCAAATCTGGGCAGCACTCAAGGTAACCTAAGGAAGCTACAACAGCTCACTGTTATTAGCTCACTAAGTTAGTTTCAAGCAGTGTTTAAAAAAGTATCCAGATCCTTTTCTCAAGTAGCAGAAATGATACAACAATGTAAAAACACTCCCGTACATATAAAAGTCCTGCTTTCAAAATCTTACTCAAGTACAGAAATATTATCAGCAAAATCAAGTGTTAAAAGTAAAAATACTCTGAAATACAGATGAATGGTTGCTTTTAATATTATCATTACTGTTGCATGAACATGTAAGAAGCATTCTGATGTTGTAACTATTACAAAGTGATCTGATTTTAACTCATTTATATACTGTTGGGTAATTTAATCTGAAATAATACTCATTTATTATAGTATTAATTTATTATATATTATATATATATATTATATTATATTATATTATATTATATTATATTATATTATATTATATTATAAAATTGTTTAAAAATTATATTAATAAAATATTAAATCCTGAAGAAAACAACCCAACAACTGTCTAGATAAACATAAGTGAAATAAAATTAATAAAATCTATTAGAAACAACAACTCAGTGAAACACATTTGGTTCTAAAATAATTCTCAAACAGCGACAGCTAGATGTGAAGTTCTGTGATTCTAAATAAAGTTGCAGAAGCTTCAGACAATAAAAACAACAGCAGGGATCCACTAGTTTCTTCTTAGATTTTGTTAATATCATAAACTGTCAAGACATGTTTTACATAATGCAGAGATTTTTGGACAGTGTTTAAAGTTAATTAAATTTTGTGCAATTTAGTAAATACATAAAAAATGCATAAAAATATTGACCAAGAAAGTTTATATCCTTGTATTAGCACTTGATTCAATTTCAATTCAATTCAATTTTACATACACAAGGTGCTCCGGTAAGGGGAGCAGCCTGGTGGAGCAGCAACGTGGGTATAGAGCTCCATGATATACAGTATCCAAGGAACGTATACTGAGAAGTTGCATGAATGTACAGTTCAACCCCACAGTCAAACAAAGGAAGGAAAGAAAAATATTTAGGAATGTCATAAGTCATATAAGACAATAAAAACAACAGCAGGGCTCCACTAATTTCTTCTTAGAATTTGTTAATATCATAAACTGTCAAGACAAGTTTTACGTAATGCAGAGATTTTTGGACAGTGTTTAAAGTGAATTTGAGTTTGTATGGAGATTATTCCCTATCTTTATTCAAGAGCGTAGTATATAAATTTGAGAGCAAACTTTATTGATTTTACATTCAAATTTTGTAATTTGTCCCTCAAAACCCTCCCCTCGCACTCAAACAGCCTCTGCTTGCGCTCAGATTTGCTCCGCTTGTGCTCAAACTGTGTGCTCGCACTCGGATACAATTTTGCTCGCGCTCAAACTTCAACTCTTCTCCTCGCACTCAGGTTTCTTCTGTGCGCTCACTAAGTTTCTGCTCATGGACTAATTGTTTCTTTAGGTTTATTAACAACATTCATATATCTTAACTTACAACATATAAGACTGTTCAAGATAGAGTCCTGGACTTATTTCCATCTTTGTCTTTCAGTGTTTCACTGTTCAAATTTGTTAGCCTAGCTTGGTTGCTAACTGAACAATAAGTTCACACTGTTTATTGTAAAGTCATTTTAGTATCATGGCCGTCTGTCAGTTACTGTGTGTAAAACAGTTTTTACTCCGACAGAGGACGTTCAGTAAAACTGGATGTTAGCAGCACAGCTAATAAGCCACGATAGCCTCCTCTATTCTGGACTCTCACAGGTCGATCAGCTCGATCAGGATCATGAATTCACAGGTGAAAGTTTTCACAGATTGTTTTTGAGAATCCATTGGAATGAACGAACTTCAAAATGTGAAGATTTTAAATGGCGATGTGGGCAGGACTCTACAGAGAAACAAATCCTTCTCTTTGTGTGTTGCTGAAACCAACAGTTTTATTTTTAACCTTTATTTATTCTCTCTTTTGCAGGAACACCCTGATCACACAGGAAGCTGCTCGGTACGACCGCAGCCTGACCTGCTGCCACTGAGCAGCTTCACCGGAGCAGCTGGGGTTCAAGGCCTTGCTCAAGGGCACCTCAGTGGTGGTAATGAGAGAGATTTATCCTGCTGGTCTGGGGCTTGAACCCACAACCTTCTCTCCAACCTTTAGGCCATCGCAGCTTACTGTTGATGTTTCTCATGTCGGCTTTAACAACCAGGAGAGTTTCAGACGGTCAGCTGACTTTGTTTATGGAAGAAATGAACAGGACTGATCTGATGAACTGCAGGAACAGCAGATAACAATCCTCACTTCCCTCTCTCCTCTGTAGATAAAACCTTTACATATTAGATTTATCCAGAGAAACGTTTGCATGTTGTTGTTTCACCTTCAGTGTTTGTTTAAACAGATTTAACCCTTTACATCCTGTTCATATTCTAACTTTCACAGTTTCTGCTCATAATGAGTCTCTGTACCAAACATCACTCATAAATATCTCATCAGTCATTAATAAACTAATGATTAATCCTTAAGGAATCCTTTCACAGAGCAAAGAGAGTTTATTCTTTAGTTGTTTATGGAGAAAAACTTTCACAATAACTCTATATTCTGATCTGATGTTTCCTAAACTACGACAGACATCATGGTTTCAAGGAATTTTACTGAATGTGGAGAATGCAACAACATTTTTTTGGATAAATACAGTCAAAGTTATAAAGTTTTTACTGCTCTCAAATGTACAAATGGGTCAAGTGTGACAAAACTGGTGTAATTTATGATAAAATACAGTGTTTAGAAGAAAAGAAGGATGTTTTTGAATTTTAAAACCCCAGATATAGAAAGTTTGAGTTCAGAGTATATTCTGTTTCCTCCCTGTTTCTCTGCAGGATCATGTTTCTGTGTGTGAGTTGAATATCCCTGCTGACTTTGAACGCAGCACCGCGGGGTGAAACCGGATCCAGGAGCCGGGCCTCAGCGCTGCTTTGAAGTGACACCGCTGGGTGTAAATGTCACCGCTGGCCAGAGGTGAAGGCGGGGGCGCCGCCTTAATAATTCAACAGGAAAAGACCACCATCACCCACAGAACGAGGTCGGATATGTTAGTCAGCAGAAAGAGGACAAAAGAAATCTGCAGCTTCAGGACAAATTCAACATTATTGGTGTCACTTTTTTAAAAACTTTCTCTGAATTCACATTTTTGAAACAATCTCCTCCATGTGACTCAACACAAGAGTCAGGACTCTACTGGACAATCACATATGTTTGTGTTATAAACATCAGTTTCTATTGTTTCAACTTTGTTTCTGACAAATCTTTTTGTTTTTTTGTCAGTTTTGTGGACGGTTCTAGATACGACGGTTCCCATGAGCCTCAGCTGCTGTTTCTACTAAAATTTCAGGCAGAGCAGAAGTGAATTTAAAATGAATCATGCTCATCATGGTGACTGTATTCATCCAAGCTGAACTGTCCTCTCTGTACATACATGGTGTCATTTTTTCAACACAAACTCAGTAATGCGCCTAATTCTTCTCATTTTGTGTCAATTGAACAAAGTATGAAATTCCCCCCCAAAAAATGACACAGACGCTTAGAAAAGTGTAGAAATCTTTAGTGAGAATCACTGATAATATTCTTATAGTATAGTTCAAGATTGTGAAAATATTCATTTACTATTAATACAAACAAAAACAGCAGAAAAATGTAAATATAGGTGTGTGTTATGCCTGAAAAGACAAAAACCAAACAAAATACAGGAAACTGTAAAATATATAATAATTCCTAAAATAAAAAGCTCTAGAACACTTTCACCTGTTTTCACCCTAAAATTTAGTAATTTTTATTATTTTATTGGGAGACGAGTCCTCACAACATCCCTGATACCAGTACAAACACACACACCTGGATGTCAGCTGATATGTGGCTCCACCTGGTGGAGACTTTAACACATTACAGTCTGTTTGATCACATGGTGTGACAAACTCTTTCAGCCACTAGATATCCTGGTAACACCAGGAATGACTCAATCTCCCATCATCCTCTCTGTCTTTGAGTCTCTCTGCAGTGACAGAAGAAGAATTCTTTAGTTCAGCTATAAAAAAAATATATAAAATATATATAATATATAATTATCTATTCCCTCAGATAAACTTTTAATGTTTGATTAATTATTGCGACTTTATCTCCTCATTTTGTTTGTGATTATTTGTGTCTCAAAAGACTTTGTAGTTACTATTTATGTTTAGAGTATACTGTATAGCAGAGCTGCGATGATTAGTTGATTAACTGATTAGTAGCCAACTATTAAATGAATCTATTTTGATAATTGATTCATCAGTTTGAGTCATTTTTTACAAGAAAATCTCCAAATTCACTGATTCCAGCTGCTCAGCAAACATGAGCTTACAAGACAATATTTACATCACCTGCAGAGGCAAGAAAAACTGAAGGAAAGCAACACATACATGTTATTATATACATACATGTTATTATAAACATACATGTCAGACACATTACATGAGATAGAAACATACATTGATGTTAATGATTGAACACAAACTGAGCTGATGTCAAACAGACTGGGATGTCTGCTGGACATTTTCAGGAAAAAGTTCACTTTAAGATCCTGATAAAATGGAATAACTAACAGCCACTAACAGCTACTAGATGCTGCTCCAAGAAAACTTTACTGAAGTCAATCAGAGTCAACACAGTTTTTACACATTAATTCAGCCCAGAGGAGATCATTTCACTACTTCTAATAGAAACTATATTCTGACATTAAAGCGCAGTCAGTGATCCAAATGAAACCAGAGTGAAACCTCGTCCACCATCAACATTTAAACACAGGAAGCTGCTGTCACTTCCTGTTTCTATTGTTCACTGGTGAACAGAGTGAACAGTGATTTCAGCAGCTGTCTTCAGTCAGCAGTGTGACTGTTTGTCTACACAGGAGGAGACTCTCCCTCAGACAGAGGACACAGAGACACTGAGGAACCAGGCCAGACCATAAACCCAGCATACAGAGGCTGAGTGAATGTGGTGTTGAAGGTGTGGAGGTGGATCAGTGTGTCAGAGGAGACTCTGTAGAAGGACAGAGTGCCAGCAGGACAGTCCACATACACTGCTACTCTGTTAGAGACAGAGGAGGAGGAGGAGGGGATGGATGTTTTTGTCTTATTGTGCCAGACAGAGTAACCATCACCATCAGAACAGATCAGACTCCAGGACTGATCATTAAATCCAAACACACAGTCATCACTGTCTCCTTTCCTGCTGATTCCTCTGTAACTCACTGATACATAAACCCATCTTCTCCACTCGACCTCCCAGTAACAGCGACCAGTCAGATCATTTCTACACAGCAGCTGAGGCCAGACATCAAATCTATCTGGATGATCAGGATATGACTGATCCTCTCTCACATATGTCACCTTCCTGTTGTTGTCAGACAGTTTGAGTTTTCTGTTTACTGTGTTTGTGTCCAGTGTGAGTTCACAGAAATCTGATGAAGAGAAGAAGAAACAACACAGCAGCAGTTTATCATCTGACACACCTGATGGATTCATTCTTGGTCCAGATATCATCAGATAATTCATCATTCATTTGGAATTCAAAAAACTGTTTTGGTGTCAGAAAAAACCTCAAAATAAAAGCCAAGAGGATAAAATATGGGTTGTATAAAAAGTAGAAAGCTGCTTGTTCTCAGTATTCAGAGTTAAACTGGATGTGAATCATTCACAGAAAACCTGCAGCGTCTCGTTTGTGTTCATGTTCAGTAAAAGTTCAAAGTCAGTCTGTCTCATGGCATTTATGACATACTCATCAATTTTGACATATTTTTGTGACTTTCAAACTAAAGTATTTCAGTTGGAAGTAGGTTTGTACCTGCAGCTGCTTTTTCTCATTTATCATTTATAACACAACATTTAATCACAAGATATGATCCTTGTTTTTATTGATTTATTTTAATATTAGCAGTCTGGTGGGAGCAGAGAGGACACATATGAGTATTTTCCTCACTGTAGATTTGAATAAACATGAAGGTTTCCTTGATAACTCAACAATATGAAAGGTTATGACCTTCTGTTTGAATGATTTCACCTTTGATTCTGAGAAATCAAGTATTTTTGTCAGTTTTGCTTTTGTCTTCATGTCTTTAACATTTGTCAACATAAAAACAGCAACGTGTCGTCAGTAAGTCAGAAATACAACATGTTGATGTTAAAGCCATCAGTCATCATTATTTGTCCTCCGACTCTGAGAAATCCAGTATTTCCTGTCAGGGTGTGATAGCAGAAGGCTAGGGAAGAGTCAGTTTGCTTCATTCTGTTTCAAACTGCTGCCGTCCATCACAACCTGAATCCAAACATCATCTCTGCTCAGAAAAGCTGTTTTATAGCCTGACACTGTAAAATATGAAGCTTCTCATTTCATTATATATTGACAAGAATATTTCATATCAAACCATCTCTGTCTTCCTCAATGAATACAGAGTCATATAAAGCAACCAGTGTGTGTGTTTCCCTCATTGAATCTCTACATTTGTCACTTTCCTGTTTTTCATCCTCAGGTAGTTTCTGTTCTTAGTGTCATTTAGTTTCAGCATTGTTATCATACTCACAATGTTTAAAGAAATAGATATTTCCTCTTCCTCTGAAAGAATAAGCAATAATAATAATGATGTTGTTCAAAAATAATAATCATACTGGATCAATACATTCACAAAGCTGATCTGGAAAATCATATTTCATCACAAATCAAACCAAAGAAGTGTCTCTCAAACTCCTCCACCTCCAATCTAGCAGCGGAGCCCTATCTAGCTCTAGTAATACATCCATGGTCGCAGTGAGGAAACACTTCCTGTCAGCAGGTGTTCCAGTCAGCCAATCACAGAGCTTCAGATTCTTTACTGCAGTTTATGGCTGATCCACTTTATTATACACACACATTATTTTCTTTACAGTTTAATGTACAGAACAGCACATTGATCCTGATCGTTACCACCAACCTGCAGTACTATATAATGTTATACTGACTATATGTTACGGCTTCAGCTGGCGCCATCACCATAGTAACAGCCGCTGAGGATCATGGGTAGGCTAATGTAGCCGCTTCCGCTATCGTCCAAAACTGACAGAAATCCTTGATTTCTCAGAATGAAAGGTGATGGTGTGGTTTCCCTCATTGAATCTCTACATTTGTCACTTTCCATGTTTCATATATTGAGTGTAAACTGTGTTGATGGATGGTTGGTTTAAATATCATCATATAAATGTGTTCCTGCATCGTGTCTGCTTGCTGATCATGATGAGAGACACATGCTGCATCTGAACTGCTCACATGTGCCTCCTGCTGGTTGTTGTTGTGCACTGCAGCTACTCCTGGATCAATTATTTCACCCTTTCACTGCAGCCGCAGCATTGAAATGAGAAACATCTGTATGTGAAATGATGAACAACAGTTTGGTAACATGTGGGAACTTCTGCTTGTCACTTCAGATCAGCTGTTTGGGAAGAACACACAGGCTGTTTCCACACATGTCATTAATTAGGTTATTAATTCACACTAAGCAACTAAATAATATATCACATGTTTTATGGATAAAATACATTTCATGTCTAAATGAAAAGAAATAAATAATTAATTCATATATGTGCATAATGTTGGATGTTACTTCTGTCCTCTTGGCTTTTATTTTGACGTTTTTACACTACTTCCACTTCCTGTCTGTCCCAAATGAGAAAAATGAAAAAAGGAATTTGCAAAAACCAAAACTGGTTTTCTGATCACATGATTTTGTTTTTTGTTTATAATGAAAAAACAAAGTTGTGTCCGCAGACCCGTTCAATATTCAATCCAAAGAGGAATAACCATAAAATGAATCGGCAAAAACCAAAAACGAGACGGTTTTGACTGTTTTTCATTTCATTCTATCACCAAAAATGTTCTTCTGTGTTTGGTTTTGAAACGACGAAGCAAAGTTTGAACTGTTCAATCAGAAAAAAACAGAAACAGCTTGATTTTTTTTTTGTTTGTTTTTAATTCAGCTTGTATGTCTTCTTTTTCTGTTCTTACTGACCAAAGTAATTTATCACATTGGCTGCATCCTGAGTCTCTTTTTGTGTCCATGTTTCTGTCACTGGTGTCTTAGTCCCGCCCACCGAGGACGCAGGAGACAAGAAGACACAGCGAAGAGAGGAAACAAGGAAACGAGGAAACATGTTTTAAGAGACATGAGATGTGCTTTCCTTTGAAGCGTCATGTGAAGAGACGCCGTTTCTGATGACGGTGACAGCTGATCACAGCTGGATCAGCCGTCAGTCGCTTTAACATCTGTAGAAATTTGTGATGGAGTTTGTGTCTGCACACATGTGGACTGTGTTCATACTAATAAAGGTTCACAGTTATCAGAGCAGCTGTTTCCTGTTTAACAAACACCTGAATAAAAACCTGCATTCTGCATTTGTACTGAGTCCTGCTCAGAGGCTCAGGAAACATTTCTACTGGCAGAATGTGTTTATACTATTTATTGATTATCTACATCTGTATTTATTGATCATCCTGATAGTGAATTAATAATTCAATAACCCAGAATATGATCAGAGTGTCTTCTGAACACTGTAAATATGTATTTAATGTTTCAGGGAAAGTTGAAATGATGTAACTCATATCAAAGCTGACGTCATGTGACTGAATGGAAATAAGGATAAATGATGTCAAATATAAAGATGTTTAACTGTTATTATGGATCAAAGTAAAGTCAGGAAGAGTTTGTCTGTCAGCTAGAAACAGTTTAAGGAGGAAATAACATCATGAAAAGAAAAATCTCTAACAAATGAAGTTGTTTCTGCTTCTTTTGTTGATCAGACCGTCAACAGATTTTAATCTCTGATGAATCAGAAAACAAATAAAAGATGAAACTTGAAACACTTCAGTTTAATCTGTTATCTGTCTCCACTTCAGTGTGAAACTGCAGTGATGGATCCGATCAGTTTGATCAGCTGCAGCGTCCAATCAATAACTGATATCCAATAAGGGGGCGTGTCAGCCACTAAAAGACTTCCAGGAAGTCTGCTCTCATGTTTCCTCGCTCCTCAGAGCAGAAGAAGAGACTTGGGACGCCTGTCAAAATAACGCATCAGGGAGGAAAAACAACACAATCCAAGACAGGAAGACCGGGATCTTAACTTGGTCCCATGAGGTGACTGCTCTGCAGACCACGGTAAATACCCTGAGGACGGAGGTGGCAGAGCTCCAGGACAGCTCCTTTACTACTGTCAGTGTTTGAAGAATCACTTTCACTTAAAATCTTACCTGCTACCATGCACCAAGCAGTAATTTCAGTAATTCTCAAGAAAGGGAAGAATCCCCGCTGTCAATATTGGAGTTTAGTTATATTGGATGGGTAATGATAATGATGAAACTGACACTAAATGGCTGAATCTTGAGGGGGCATCTGTAAACTCCACTTCTTTGAGAGCCTTACTGTGTTCTAAATGACCATTTACACAGCACATCTCTAACTTCACTTCTAACTCAGTTGTTTTACATTCAGTCAAGATCTGGAACCAGTTTAGGAGAGCTTTCTCACTCACAGCTCTATCCCAGGCTACACCTATTGCAGGAAATCATATGTTTGTCCCATCATTAATAGATGAGGTCTTTGATAGGTGGTCCAGAAAAGGTATGATCTCACTGTCCCATCTGTATATTGAGGGTAGTTTTGCCTCCTTTGAGCAGCTGCTACAAAAATATCAGATTCCCAAATCACATTTTTTTCGATACTTACAGCTTCGGAGTTTTGTATTTTCAGACCTTAAAAACTCCCTTATGTCCTAGGTCTAGGACTGTACCTCACAACGCTGTCAGTCTGGTTGGGAGATGGGGCGGGATGTGGTCCTATTTTTGTTTTGTTGGACCTGTGTTGGTTAACTGTAACTTGAAAAACTAAATAAAAATATCTTGTTCAAAAAAAATAAAGGCGTATCAGGAACAACTATTTTAACGATCTAACTTGCAATATAAATTATTATTCAATTATAATGATCAATTATTAAAAGTGAAAGGTTTGTCTGTCTTTTATATTTTGTGTTGACATTACAGTCTAAAGACAAAGAAGTGGAACCTTTATTTTGAAGAGTACAGCACAAACATAACTGATAGAGCACACTGGCCAATCAGAAACAAGGAGGCGCTGAAGGCCCGCCCACCGATGACAATGTGGTAAATTACTTTGGTCAGTAAGAACAAAAGACAAGAAATCAAACTGAATTTGTGTTTAAAATTTAAAAAACAAAACAACAACCTGTTTCTGGTTTTGTACCTTGATCAAACCAGAAACTGACTGTGTGCTGTTTAGTTGTCATGAATCAAATTAAATCCACACTTACACTTCTTCAGACCAGGTTTTAACCACTGCTCTCCACCATGGTCCAACCTGGAGGAAGAAACACAGTCAGAATGATTTTCTATCCAACATGAGTCCTAACTGCTGTTCAACATGAAGCAGTGTTCCTCAGTTTGTCAGAGTGACACAGAAACAGGCTGCAACTCATCTGTCTCAACTGTCTGCTGGATTCTTTCACTGAAGTCTGAGAGGAAAAGACATGAAGAAGAAGATGTGATGTACAAATATGACCTCAGACATGTCATACAGGAAATCTGTGATTTGGGCTGAATAAATAAAATGAATGAATATTAACTTGAGTTTAATACCAGCAGTGGACTGTGGGGTCACACACACACACACACACACACACACACACACACACATAAAGCATAAAGCCGCCTCCATGTGCTTTCACACAACATCCTGGCGTTCTGGATTCAGAGACGTGACGGAGATCAGACTGATCAGAGCTGTAAACTCTGTCATAAATACAAAGACGTTACCAGGACAAGCGGAGGATATTTCTCTTTGTTTGACAACGTTAAAAGTTGAGTTAGACTCATTTTAAAAAATAGAGAGAGAGCAGCTGTGGTTGAGTGAGCTAGAGAGTGAATGGAGAGAGGGAGCATTAGTAACGTTAGTGAGGAAGCTGGTGAATCAGATCAATAAAACCTTATTTTCTGATTGTTTCACAGCGGTTACTTTCCAAAGCACAAACACACCTGCATCCCCACACACCTCCTCAACCCTGCAGCTGTATGCTGCACCGCCTGATGTGCTCTGAATACGGGCTAAACAACAGCGTCAGCTCCCGGTCCTGCCATGCCAGCTGTCACACACATAGACTGTATATAAAGATTATATTTATGATATTATATATTATATTATTATAAATATATACAGTCTATAGTCACATAGAACAGCGAGGTGGATTACAGGCGCAGTATTCCTGCTTTGAACGGGCTGTAAAAGGGGCTGAAGTGCACTCATTCAAACAATATGAAACTACATCATTAAGAATAAGTCCATTACAAAATCACCTTCTGACACCTGTTAACAAATGTACTCAAAGCAGCAGCTCAACAAGCTGAAACTATGCCAGTCCTTCTCAAATAGTGGGGCGCGCCCCGGTGCGATGCCTGGGGGGGCGCGTGTGACCCTGGGGAACATGCTTTTTGCCGTACTAGAATAAAGTGTAATTGCACATCTACTACAGTAGGTGGCAGTGGCGCTGTCATTGTACGAAGAGCAGTGAAAAAACCGTTAAGAGACACCATAGAAAAATATTTAACAGGGATGAAAAGAAAGGTAGATAATGAGATGAACAAAAGTCAGCCGAAAGCTAAGACGAGGAAATATGACGAAGCGTATGTAGCGCTTGGCTTCACTGTGACCAAGGTGGGAGACGAGGAAAGACCGGTGTGTTTACTCTGTCTTAAAATGTTGGCAGCGAACAGCATGAAGCCAAATAAATTAAGGCGTCACTTAAATACACTACACCCCAATCACGCTGATAAGCCGCTTGAGTTTTTTCAGCGGACACGTGACGAATATGGCCAGCAATCATCCTGCTTTGTGAAGGCTACTTCAGAAAACCAGCGAGCACTGTTAGCATCCTACAAGGTGGCGTAGCACATCGTTCAGTGTAAAAAACCCCACACCATAGCGGAGGAGCTGATACTGCCTGCGGCATTAGACATGGTCTCCGTCATGCTAGATGACAAAAGTGCTGCAAAAATAAAAACTATTCCTCTGTCCAATGACACTGTTGCCAGACATATAAATGACATTGCTAACGATCTTCAAGAGCAGCTGGTAGATAAACTCAAAGACAAATGTTTCGCCTTACAATTTGACGAAGCAACTGACAGCAACAAAGACTGTTTGTTTGTGTCTTATGTACGTTTTGACATGACAAACTCTCTGTGTGAGGATCTACTTTTTTGTAAATATGTCAGAGACAGAGCCACAGCTGAAGAGCTATTCAAAATGCTGGACAGCTTCCTGACTGAGAAAAAAGTGGGAGAACTGCATCAGTGTTTGCAGTGATGGTGCACAGACCATGGCAGGGGTGAGAAAAGGACTTCAGGCACTCATCAAAAAGGCCTCACCCAATGCTGAGTGGACACACTGTGTTATACACAGAGAAGCACCTTTCCTCTGAATTAAGTGAGGTTATGATAGGTGTGGTCAATTTCATAAAGACCAGACCACTAAAAACTAGAGTCTTCTCTGCTATCTGTGAGGAGATGGGAGCTGAACACCAAGCTGTGCTGTTTCACAGTGAAGCAAGGTGGCTGTCATCAGGAAAAGTTTTGTCCCAAGTTTCTGAGCTCAGAGAGCAGATAAGAATGTTTTTGGAGCAGCAGTACATGTATGAAGTTGCAGAAAAATTTAGTGATGAGGACTTCCTGGCGAAACTGGCCCACCTGAGTGACATATTTGGAAGGCTTAATGAACTGAATCTACAGCTTCAAGGGAAAGATAAACACCTCCCTCAGGTCACAGACAAGATCAGCTCTTTCACTCAAAAGCTTGCAATGTGGGGCAGACAACTTGATGAAGGAAATATTGATTCATTCGAGAACCTGCATGAATATATTGACACTACTGACTATGATGCCACCTCAGTGATTCCCTGTATCAAGCAGCATATTTCATCATTGATTGGATTCTTTAAAAAGTACTTCCCTGAAAACAGTTCCCAGTATGACTGGGTCAGAGATCCTTTCAGTGCAGCAGCTCCTGCTGGTTTCAGCTCTGCAGAGGAGGACCAGTTCATTGACATGACGTCTGACTCCACATTGAGACTGAGGTTCACGTCACAGACACTGAGTAAATTCTGGCTGAGTGTAGAGAGGCAGTATCCACTCTGAGGGCAGAAGGCTATGAGCATTCTTATTCCTTTTGCAACATCATATCTCTGTGAGACTGGCTTCTCTGCTGTTGCTGCACTGAAGACCAAGTACAGGTCCCAGCTGAACATCGAACAGGAGCTGAGAGTTGCAGCGTCTTGCTTCAAACCCCGCTTTGAAAAGCTGTGTGCTGCAAAACGTGTTTATTGTAGCCGTTAATAGGGACTTCCTCATTTTGGAAAAAAAAACAAAAACAAAAAAACAGCACAAATTGTTCTAATCATTCATGTTCTGTATTTTAAAGTGTATTTTAATATATTGTGCTCCTGAGTAAATGTTACTGATCAATTTGAATTTGTTGAACAATTTGTATTTGTTGAAAAAATGTTTATAGTTTAAATAAGGATTTCTTCTTTTTTTTCATTTCAGGCAAATTGATGCACTTTAAATCTTTTCTGTTGCAAACTAAAAAGCAAAGTTAATAAAATTATTCTTTGTTGTAAGTTGATCTATATTTCTTTCTTTTTTCTTTTCTTTAATGTTAATAAGGATACAATGTTATGCAGAGGTGTACTTAACAATTTTAAAGACGAATGATACTATTTATAGTCGCGGCAGAGAGTAGGGGGGGGCATGAAGTGTTTTCTTCTTCCTGAGGGGGGGGGGGGGGGGGGCTGAAACAGAAAATAATTGAGAAGCACTGAACTATGCAGACCTCGTTATTTCTCCCACACATGCATCAGCTAAACTGCCAACCCGGTCTTCATGATGCTCAACTATCAGACAACAAGAAAGGAAAGATTTTCTGAAAGATAGATATGAGGCCATATTTCTGACAGCAGCAAAGTCGAGCATCACCAACAACAATGTGAATCAACTCTATAGATAATTAATACAGCAGGACTCACCGGTCACTTAAAAACTTTCTGTAATGGCGACCTGTGTGAGCCACAGCATGAAGAAATACCTGCACTCATTGATTGATGAGTGATGATGACATCACCTGAGGCCTGCTAGCAGACCCTGGGGGTGTCCTAGACACCACAAATCAATTTACACATCCAGTTCCAGAAATCAAACTAAATCCTCTGTTCAATACAATAATTCAATATTTAAAGGAGATTTCAAGGTGAAGATTAAGGAGTAATTTTGAAATTAGAGAATAAATACAACTTTAGAGCAGCAAAACATTTTAGTGTAATTATATTCATTTGGTTTGAATAATAATAATGGAGAGAACATGAACGTTAACAAAAGAATAACTGGACCTCGACTAACTAGCTTTCATGAGATGTGAGAGATTTCACTCACATCACATGAACTTCAAACTATTACATCCATGATGAAAAATGAACTATTATGTTCAGCACTGAAGTTCTTTACCTGAGAGACTCCAGTCTCCAGTGTGGATCCTTCAGTCCAGCAGACAGAAGCTTCTCTCCTGAGTCTCCTGGATGATTGTAGCTCAGGTCCAGCTCTCTCAGATGGGAGGGGTTGGAGTTCAGAGCTGAGGCCAGAGAAGCACAGCCTTCCTCTGTGATCAGACATCCTGACAGACTTGAAATATAAAAAGGTTAATAGCACAATGTTTTTAATTATATAAATATCAGAGTCCCACAGATGTTATATTAATGTAAATGTAAATCAGCACATAAAATGATCAACTGTATGAAAAATGTCTCAGCTTTATTGTCATTGTTCAAGAAAACAAAATAATGCTGTATCCTGACCTGAGAGTTTCCAGTGTGCAGTGTGGACTCTTCAGTCCAACAGACAGCTGTTTCACTCCTGAATCCTGCAGGTTGTTGTTACTCAGGTCCAACTCTCTCAGACTAGAGGACTGGGAGCTGAGAACTGAGGACAGAGCTGCACAACTACTCTCTGAGAGGTTACAGCCACTCAGCCTGAAGAAGAATTAATGATGAGCAGAAGGTGTTATAATGTTATAATGTTCCGTTTATCATGTTTACAATAAATATATTTGAAATTGTTCATATATCCAGCAGTTCATCCACTTACAGAGCTTTATTTGAAGCTTTGACCACTGGCAGCAGCCTCAGAAGAGCCTCCTCTGAAGCAGAGTATTTCTTCAGGTCAAACACATCCAGATCTTTTTCTGATGACAGTAAGATGAAGACCAGAGCTGACCACTGAGCAGGAGACAGTTTATCTGTGGAGAGACTTCCTGATCTCAGGGACTGTTGGATCTCCTCCACTAGAGAACGATCATTCAGTTCATTCAGACAGTGGAACAGATTGATGCTTCTCTCTGCAGACAGATTCTCACTGATCTTCTTCTTGATGTACTTGACTGTTTCCTGATTGGTCTGTGAGCTACTTCCTGTCTGTGTCAGCAGACCTCGTAGGAGAGTCTGATTGGTCTGCAGTGAAAGACCCAGGAGGAAGCGGAGGAACAAGTCCAGGTGTCCATTTGGACTCTTTAAGGCCTCGTCCACAGCACTCTGGTAGAGATGTGTTAGTTTAGGTTTGTCTTTAAAGACTTTAGACTTCCAGGATGTTGTTTGTTCTTCTGCCAGCAGATTGACTCCAGAGTTGATGAATGTCAGATGGACATGAAGAGCAGCCAGAAACTCATGAACACTCAGATGGACGAAGCAGAACACCTTGTCCTGGTACAGCCCTCTCTCCTCTTTAAAGACCTGTGTGAACACTCCTGAGTACACTGAGGCTGCTCTGATATCGATGCCACACTCTGTGAGGTCTGACTCATAGAAGATCAGGTTGCCTTTCTGCAGCTGCTCAAAAGCCAGTTTTCCCAGAGACTCAATCATCTTCCTGCTCTCTGGACTCCAGTGTGGATCTGTCTCAGCTCCTCCATCATACTTGACATTCTTCACTTTCAATTGAACCACCAGGAAGTGGATGTACATCTCAGTCAGGGTCTTGGGCAGCTCTCCTCCCTCTCTGCTTTTCAACAGATCCTCCAGAACTGTAGCAGTGATCCAGCAGAAGACTGGCATGTGGCACATGATGTGGAGGCTTCGTGATGTCTTGATGTGGGAGATAATTCTGTTGGCCTGCTTCTTATCTCTGAATCTCTTCCTGAAGTACTCCTCCTTCTGTGGGTCAGTGAACCCTCTGACCTCTGTCACCATGCCGACACACTCAGGAGGGATCTGATTGGCTGCTGCAGGTCGTGTGGTTATCAAGAGGCGAGCAGAGGGAAGCAGTCTCCCCCTGATGAGGTTTGTCAGCAGCACATCCAGTGAGGTGGACTCTGTAACATCAGTCAGGATCTCATTGTTGTGGAAGTCCAGAGGAAGTCGACACTCATCCAGACCGTCAAAGATGAACACAACCTGGAACTCTTCAAACCTGCAGATTCCTGCTTCTTTGGTTTCAGTAAAGAAGTGATGAACAAGTTCCACCAAGCTGCACTTTTTCTCTTTCAGCACATTCAACTCTCTGAAAGTGAATGGAAATGTGAAGTGTATGTCCTGGTTGGCTTTGTCTTCAGCCCAGTCCAGAGTGAACTTCTGTGTTAAGACTGTTTTCCCAATGCCAGCCACTCCCTTTGTCATCACTGTTCTGATTGGTTCATCTCTTCCAGGTGAGGCTTTAAAGATGTCTTCTTGTATGATGGTTGTTTCTGGTCTGTCTGGTTTCCTGGATGCTGTTTCAATCTGTCTGACCTCATGTTCATCATTGACCTCTGCAGTCCCTCCCTCTGTGATGTAGAGCTCTGTGTAGATCTGATTCAGAAGGGTTGGGTTTCCTGCTTTAGCAATCCCCTCAAACACACACTGGAACTTCTTCTGCAGGTTAGACTTCAGTTTATATCGACACTCTGCAACACGAGTTCCTGAATGAACAAACAACAAATGAAATTGATCAGATGATTCTACAGTAAATTGGTAGAATGTAAACATTAAACTGTAGATGTTTATATTTTCCTCCACTATGAAATCTATTCAGCTAAATCTGTTAAAATCTTCTTACTGCTCTGCAGATGGTCAGCCAGCTCCTCCTGCTTCATTCTCCTCAGGAAGTGCAGTGTGATCTTCAGAAATGCTTCTCTGCTGCTCCTCCTCTGCTCTTCCTCCTCACCATCCAACACCTCCTCATCCTCACTCTGACTCTCTAAGCATTCTGGGTAATCTGGACTCACAACCTTCTGGATCTTCTTCAGCTCGTTCTTCACAAAACTGATGATGTTCTCCTCCAGCAGCTGGAACAGAATCAAATGTAAATTTCACTGGTAGAAGTCAACATCAGATCATCTGTGACAGACTGAAAAGCTGCTGGTCTACAGAGTGCAGCATGGAGACTGTTAGGACCAGAATGGTAGTTTAGTATTTAGTCTGTGGCTGTTGTAGTTAGCAGTAGTAGCTGTGCTTTACATTTACACACCATAAATATGGAGTCCAGGTGTGTTTGATGCTGCTGGACAGACTGACCACTGAGAACCTCTGAGCTCTGCTGATGAACTCTGTGAAGAAAAGATGAAGTCTTAGAATAAATAATGACACTCAGTGTTAAAGGTATTGAGTTCTATCACAGTGGATCCACATAAAACATCATTTGTCTCTGTAAAGACTTTGTGCCTTTGTTTTAAAAACTATTGTAAAGTTTGTGGTTTTTAGGAAAGCATATGTAAGAGGAGTGTTTGTATTTATGAGTACCTTGTGTGTAAAAACAGTATTAGTCACTAATGTCAAGAATGAATCTCCACAATCAATCAAACTTATTAGGAGAGTTGAATTATAACAGAAAACATTTTACAGTCTGACCTCTGATCAGCACACTGATGATGATGAGCTGCAGTTGATAAAATAAAATGTCTTGTTCAAAACTAGCTGATAGTAAAAAGAAAGAAAGATATTGACATTGAAAAAGAGAGTGGGAGCACACACACACAGACACACACACACATGTGACGCTCATGAAATGAAGGTCACATTTTATGTAATTTTGTTTGTTTTATTTTGACAGTATTATTTCTAATAAGAAAATGTGTTACTATGCACCACAGGGTCAATTATTACCTCTTATTAAAAGCTTGCTTTTAGAGTTATTCAGTCTCACCAGCAGGTGGCAGTGTGGCGCTCAGCTTCTACTTGCTAACGGACTCTTGTTTAGCTGCACTGAACAGAAGCAAGTGTAACTGTCTGATTTTACAGGTTAGTGGTGTCTGAAAACTTGTATAATTACTCACATGTGCTGCTAAACATTTAAATAATATGTTTGATTAATTGTGTAAGATTACTGAGCACGTTAGAAAGGTTTTTTGAAGAAGTGACAAACATGTAGTTTCTCTGTGTGCAGTGGGTGACCCATTATGGCGCCGCTGTATACTTTTTTTTTTTGTTATTGTGACCAAAATAATGTCTAGTTTCTGGCTCCAGTGCATTTCATCTGTGCTTAAAAACTTTTCTTTTGGGAACAGTATTTGGTTACATGTGTGAATTCATTGAAGGTTAGATGTATATTTGAATATTGTAAACAGTTAAAAGTGTCAAGTCTTCAGCTCAGGCATTTATCTTGAAACAACAGTCATTAATAGCAATGTGCTATTTTTCTTTTTTTTGCACAATGAGTGAGATTGAATGAAAGGTCATGTGAAACCTGTACAGTACATCTTATATTTCATTGTAATTTCAATAGTTGTAAACTAAATAGTGACTCAGTTAATTGACTGGATAAGGATGTATTAATACAGTGATACACTGAACACAGGATTATTCTTCATGAAGAAGTGGAAAATGTGTTATTTTATTTGAAAAGAGGAGTTTGATACTACTAGCTAGGTATTTTGGTTTTGTTTCTGAAATGGATGTTGTACTGTAAATAACATTTGAATATGAAAAAACAACAAGAGAAAAAATGGAAAGGAGATATTTTGAAAATTGATGAATAAATTCTACTGAGCGAAGCTGCACTGAACAGAAAAAGCGTAACTGTCTCATTCTTTCTCCTGTTTTTACAGGAACTTTATCTGTTTACAGGCCCATAGTCTGGGACCTGTTACACACACACACACATATAAATATATATTCTTCATGTTTTCCAGTACAATCATCATGTGACTGTTGTTTTGTATTTTATTCACATGATGACACCAAATTGGTGACCCATGTGTTAAGAATATTTACCACAAATATACTGTATGTCACCATGGTCAAGAATTACTTTCTTCATCAATGATATGTCTTCTTAGGAGAGTTGAATAATAACAGAAAATATTTTACAGTCTGACCTCTGATCAGCAGACTGATGTCCATGTCTGAAGTCAATAAGTCGATTCGTAGACCAGTCACTCTGCATGGACACACAGCTGGGTTCAGTGTAGCTTTGTCTTTTCTGATGGATCCTGGTGGAAACAAAACACTCATAAATGCACATGTTCAATATAATTCTTCTCAGACAAAGAATGTGTTATTGTCAACATGTTAATAACAAAGACTTCATACTTCTTCTGTGTTAAATATGCTAAATGCAACGTTTGTAGGAGCTGCAGCTGATAAAATAAAATGTCTTGTTCAAAACTAGCTGATAGTAAAAAGAAAAAAAAGATGTTGACATTGAAAAAGAGAGTGGGAGCACACAGACACACACACACACACATATGTGACGCTCATGAAATGTAAGGTCACATTTTATGTAATTTTGTTTGTTTTATTTTGACAGTATTATTTCTAGTAAGAAAATGTGTTACTATGCACCACAGGGTCAATTCTTACCTCTTATTAAGAGTAAAAGCTTGCTTTTAGAGTTATTCAGTCTCACCAGCAGGTGGCAGTGTGGCGCTCAGCTTCTACTTGCTAACGGACTCTTGTTTATTTCCTCATTCTACTGAGCGAAGCTGCACTGAACAGAAGCAAGCGTAACTGTCTGTTTTTACAGGTTAGTGGTGTCTGAAAACTTGTATAATTACTCACATGTGTTGCTAAACATTTATATAATATGTTTGATTAATTGTGTAAGATTACTGAGCACGTTAGAAAGGTTTTTTGAAGAAGTGACAAACATGTAGTTTCTCTGTGTCGTGGGTGACCCATTATGGCGCCGCTATATACTTTTTTTTTGTTATTGTGACCAAAATAATGTCTAGTTTCTGGCTCCAGTGCATTTCATCTGTGGTTAAAAACTATTCTTTGGGAACAGTATTTGGTTACATGTGTGAATCCATTGAAGGTTAGATGTATATTTGAATATTGTAAACAGTTAAAAGTGTCAAGTCTTCAGCTCAGGCATTTATCTTGAAACAACAGTCATTAATAGCAATGTGCTATTTTTCTTTATTTTGCACGATGAGTGAGATTGAATGAAAGGTCATGTGAAACCTGTACAGTACATCTTATATTTCATTGTAATTTCAATAGTTGTAAACTAAATAGTAACTCAGTTAACTGACTGGTTAGGATGTATTAATACAGTGATACACTGAACGCAGGATTATTCTTCATGAAGAAGTGGAAAATGTGTTATTTTATTTGAAAAGAGGAGTTTGATACTACTAGCTAGGTATTTTGGTTTTGTTTCTGAAATGGATGTTGTACTGTAAATAACATTTGAATATGAAAAATACAGCAAGAGAAAAAAAGTAAAAGAGATATTTTGAAAATTGATAAATAAATTCTACTGAGCGAAGCTGCACTGAACAGAAAAAGCGTAACTGTCTCATTCTTTCTCCTGTTTTTACAGGAACTTTATCTGTTTACAGGCCCATAGTCTGGGACCTGTTACACACATACACATATAATATACAAATATATATTCTTCATGTTTTCCAGTACAATCATCATGTGACTGTTGTTTTGTATTTTATTCACATGATGACACCAAATTGGTGACCCTTGTGTTAAGAATATTTACCACAAATATATTGTATGTCACCATGGTCAAGAATTACTTTCTTCATCAATGATATGTCTTCTTAGGAGAGTTGAATAATAACAGAAAATATTTTACAGTCTGACCTCTGATCAGCAGACTGATGTTCATGTCTGAAGTCAATAAGTCGACCCGTAGACCGGTCACTCTGCAAGGACACACAGCTGGGTTCAGTGTAGCTTTGTCTTTTCTGATGGATCCTGGTGGAAACAAAACACTCATAAATGCACATGTTCAATATAATTCTTCTCAGACAAAGAATGTGTTATTGTCAACATGTTAATAACAAAGACTTCATACTTCTTCTGTGTTAAATATGCTAAATGCAACGTTTGTAGGAGCTGCAGCTGATAAAATAAAATGTCTTGTTCAAAACTAGCTGATAGTAAAAAGAAAAAAAAGATGTTGACATTGAAAAAGAGAGTGGGAGCACACAGACACACACACACACACATATGTGACGCTCATGAAATGTAAGGTCACATTTTATGTAATTTTGTTTGTTTTATTTTGACAGTATTATTTCTAGTAAGAAAATGTGTTACTATGCACCACAGGGTCAATTCTTACCTCTTATTAAGAGTAAAAGCTTGCTTTTAGAGTTATTCAGTCTCACCAGCAGGTGGCAGTGTGGCGCTCAGCTTCTACTTGCTAACGGACTCTTGTTTATTTCCTCATTCTACTGAGCGAAGCTGCACTGAACAGAAGCAAGCGTAACTGTCTGTTTTTACAGGTTAGTGGTGTCTGAAAACTTGTATAATTACTCACATGTGTTGCTAAACATTTATATAATATGTTTGATTAATTGTGTAAGATTACTGAGCACGTTAGAAAGGTTTTTTGAAGAAGTGACAAACATGTAGTTTCTCTGTGTCGTGGGTGACCCATTATGGCGCCGCTATATACTTTTTTTTTGTTATTGTGACCAAAATAATGTCTAGTTTCTGGCTCCAGTGCATTTCATCTGTGGTTAAAAACTATTCTTTGGGAACAGTATTTGGTTACATGTGTGAATCCATTGAAGGTTAGATGTATATTTGAATATTGTAAACAGTTAAAAGTGTCAAGTCTTCAGCTCAGGCATTTATCTTGAAACAACAGTCATTAATAGCAATGTGCTATTTTTCTTTATTTTGCACGATGAGTGAGATTGAATGAAAGGTCATGTGAAACCTGTACAGTACATCTTATATTTCATTGTAATTTCAATAGTTGTAAACTAAATAGTAACTCAGTTAACTGACTGGTTAGGATGTATTAATACAGTGATACACTGAACGCAGGATTATTCTTCATGAAGAAGTGGAAAATGTGTTATTTTATTTGAAAAGAGGAGTTTGATACTACTAGCTAGGTATTTTGGTTTTGTTTCTGAAATGGATGTTGTACTGTAAATAACATTTGAATATGAAAAATACAGCAAGAGAAAAAAAGTAAAAGAGATATTTTGAAAATTGATAAATAAATTCTACTGAGCGAAGCTGCACTGAACAGAAAAAGCGTAACTGTCTCATTCTTTCTCCTGTTTTTACAGGAACTTTATCTGTTTACAGGCCCATAGTCTGGGACCTGTTACACACATACACATATAATATACAAATATATATTCTTCATGTTTTCCAGTACAATCATCATGTGACTGTTGTTTTGTATTTTATTCACATGATGACACCAAATTGGTGACCCTTGTGTTAAGAATATTTACCACAAATATATTGTATGTCACCATGGTCAAGAATTACTTTCTTCATCAATGATATGTCTTCTTAGGAGAGTTGAATAATAACAGAAAACATTTTACAGTCTGACCTCCAATCAGCAGACTGATGTTCATGTCTGAAGTCAATAAGTCGACCCGTAGACCGGTCACTCTGCAAGGACACACAGCTGGGTTCAGGGTAGCTTTGTCTTTTCTGATGGATCCTGGTGGAAACAAAACTCTCATAAATGCACATGTTCAATATAATTCTTCTCAGACAAAGAATGTGTTATTGTCAACATGTTAATAACAAAGACTTCATACTTCTTCTGTGTTAAATATGCTAAATGCAACGTTTGTAGGAGCTGCAGCTGATAAAATAAAATGTCTTGTTCAAAACTAGCTGATAGTAAAAAGAAAAAAAAGATGTTGACATTGAAAAAGAGAGTGGGAGCACAGACACACACACACACACATATGTGACGCTCATGAAATGTAAGGTCACATTTTATGTAATTTTGTTTGTTTTATTTTGACAGCATTATTTCTAGTAAGAAAATGTGTTACTATGCACCACAGGGTCAATTCTTACCTCTTATTAAGAGTAAAAGCTTGCTTTTAGAGTTATTCAGTCTCACCAGCAGGTGGCAGTGTGGCGCTCAGCTTCTACTTGCTAACAGACTCTTGTTTATTTCCTCATTCTACTGAGCTAAGCTGCACTGAACAGAAGCAAGCGTAACTGTCTGTTTTTACAGGTTAGTGGTGTCTGAAAACTTGTATAATTACTCACATGTGTTGCTAAACATTTATATAATATGTTTGATTAATTGTGTAAGATTACTGAGCACGTTAGAAAGGTTTTTTGAAGAAGTGACAAACATGTAGTTTCTCTGTGTCGTGGGTGACCCATTATGGCGCCGCTATATACTTTTTTTTTGTTATTGTGACCAAAATAATGTCTAGTTTCTGGCTCCAGTGCATTTCATCTGTGGTTAAAAACTATTCTTTGGGAACAGTATTTGGTTACATGTGTGAATCCATTGAAGGTTAGATGTATATTTGAATATTGTAAACAGTTAAAAGTGTCAAGTCTTCAGCTCAGGCATTTATCTTAAAACAACAGTCATTAATAGCAATGTGCTATTTTTCTTTATTTTGCACGATGAGTGAGATTGAATGAAAGGTCATGTGAAACCTCTACAGTACATCTTATATTTCATTGTAATTTCAATAGTTGTAAACTAAATAGTAACTCAGTTAACTGACTGGATAAGGATGTATTAATACAGTGATACACTGAACGCAGGATTATTCTTCATGAAGAAGTGGAAAATGTGTTATTTTATTTGAAAAGAGGAGTTTGATACTACTAGCTAGGTATTTTGGTTTTGTTTCTGAAATGGATGTTGTACTGTAAATAACATTTGAATATGAAAAATACAGCAAGAGAAAAAAAGTAAAAGAGATATTTTGAAAATTGATGAATAAATTCTACTGAGCGAAGCTGCACTGAACAGAAAAAGCGTAACTGTCTCATTCTTTCTCCTGTTTTTACAGGAACTTTATCTGTTTACAGGCCCATAGTCTGGGACCTGTTACACACATACACATATAATATACAAATATATATTCTTCATGTTTTCCAGTACAATCATCATGTGACTGTTGTTTTGTATTTTATTCACATGATGACACCAAATTGGTGACCCTTGTGTTAAGAATATTTACCACAAATATATTGTATGTCACCATGGTCAAGAATTACTTTCTTCATCAATGATATGTCTTCTTAGGAGAGTTGAATAATAACAGAAAACATTTTACAGTCTGACCTCTGATCAGCAGACTGATGTTCATGTCTGAAGTCAATAAGTCGACCCATAGACCGGTCACTCTGCAAGGACACACAGCTGGGTTCAGTGTAGCTTTGTCTTTTCTGATGGATCCTGGTGGAAACAAAACACTCATAAATGCACATGTTCAATATAATTCTTCTCAGACAAAGAATGTGTTATTGTCAACACGTTAATAACAAAGACTTCATACTTCTTCTGTGTTAAATATGCTAAATGCAATGTTTGTAGGAGCTGCAGCTGATAAAATAAAATGTCTTGTTCAAAACTAGCTGATAGTAAAAAGAAAAGGAACATTTCAGTATCACTGGACTGAAAAACAAGTTAATTTTGCCTAAAGGAGCTATGAGACCATTGTGATTGAACTGCTATCAAACAGTGGCCATAATGAAGAGTGGAAGCACACACGCACACACATATATATTCTTCATGTTTTCCAGTACAATCATCATGTGATTGTAGTTTTGTATTTTATTCACATGATGACACCAAATTAGTGACCCTTGTGTTAAGAATATTTACCACAAATATACTGTATGTCACCATGGTCAAGAATTACTTTCTTCATCAATGATATGTCTTCTTAGGAGAGTTGAATAATAACAGAAAACATTTTACAGTCTGACCTCCAATCAGCAGACTGATGTTCATGTCTGAAGTCAATAAGTCGACCCGTAGACCGGTCACTCTGCAAGGACACACAGCTGGGTTCAGTGTAGCTTTGTCTTTTCTGATGGATCCTGGTGGAAACAAAACACTCATAAATGCACATGTTCAATATAATTCTTCTCAGACAAAGAATGTGTTATTGTCAACATGTTAATAACAAAGACTTCATACTTCTTCTGTGTTAAATATGCTAAATGCAACGTTTGTAGGAGCTGCAGCTGATAAAATAAAATGTCTTGTTCAAAACTAGCTGATAGTAAAAAGAAAAAAAAGATGTTGACATTGAAAAAGAGAATGGGAGCACAGACACACACACACACACATATGTGACGCTCATGAAATGTAAGGTCACATTTTATGTAATTTTGTTTGTTTTATATTGACAGTATTATTTCTAGTAAGAAAATGTGTTACTATGCACCACAGGGTCAATTCTTACCTCTTATTAAGAGTAAAAGCTTGCTTTTAGAGTTATTCAGTCTCACCAGCAGGTGGCAGTGTGGCGCTCAGCTTCTACTTGCTAACGGACTCTTGTTTACTTCCACATTCTACTGAGCGAAGCTGCACTGAACAGAAGCAAGCGTAACTGTCTGTTTTTACAGGTTAGTGGTGTCTGAAAACTTGTATAATTACTCACATGTGTTGCTAAACATTTATATAATATGTTTGATTAATTGTGTAAGATTAATGAGCACGTTAGAAAGGTTTTTTGAAGAAGTGACAAACATGTAGTTTCTCTGTGTCGTGGGTGACCCATTATGGCGCCGCTGTATACTTTTTTTTTGTTATTGTGACCAAAATAATGTCTAGTTTCTGGCTCCAGTGCATTTCATCTGTGGTTAAAAACTATTCTTTTGGGAACAGTATTTGGTTACATGTGTGAATTCATTGAAGGTTAGATGTATATTTGAATATTGTAAACAGTTAAAAGTGTCAAGTCTTCAGCTCAGGCATTTATCTTGAAACAACAGTCATTAATAGCAATGTGCTATTTTTCTTTATTTTGCACGATGAGTGAGATTGAATGAAAGGTCATGTGAAACCTGTACAGTACATTTTATATTTTATTGTAATTTCAATAGTTGTAAACTAAATAGTAACTCAGTTAACTGACTGGATAAGGATGTATTAATACAGTGATACACTGAACGCAGGATTATTCTTCATGAAGAAGTGGAAAATGTGTTATTTTATTTGAAAAGAGGAGTTTGATACTACTAGCTAGGTATTTTGGTTTTGTTTCTGAAATGGATGTTGTACTGTAAATAACATTTGAATATGAAAAATACAGCAAGAGAAAAAAAGTAAAAGAGATATTTTGAAAATTGATAAATAAATTCTACTGAGCGAAGCTGCACTGAACAGAAAAAGCGTAACTGTCTCATTCTTTCTCCTGTTTTTACAGGAACTTTATCTGTTTACAGGCCCATAGTCTGGGACCTGTTACACACATACACATATAATATACAAATATATATTCTTCATGTTTTCCAGTACAATCATCATGTGACTGTTGTTTTGTATTTTATTCACATGATGACACCAAATTGGTGACCCTTGTGTTAAGAATATTTACCACAAATATATTGTATGTCACCATGGTCAAGAATTACTTTCTTCATCAATGATATGTCTTCTTAGGAGAGTTGAATAATAACAGAAAACATTTTACAGTCTGACCTCCAATCAGCAGACTGATGTTCATGTCTGAAGTCAATAAGTCGATTCGTAGACCAGTCACTCTGCAAGGACACACAGCTGGGTTCAGTGTAGCCTTGTCTTTTCTGATGGATCCTGGTGGAAACAAAACACTCATAAATGCACATGTTCAATATAATTCTTCTCAGACAAAGAATGTGTTATTGTCAACATGTTAATAACAAAGACTTCATACTTCTTCTGTGTTAAATATGCTAAATGCAATGTTTGTAGGAGCTGCAGCTGATAAAATAAAATGTCTTGTTCAAAACTAGCTGATAGTAAAAAGAAAAAAAGATGTTGACATTGAAAAAGAGAGTGGGAGCACACAGACACACACACACACACACACGTGACACTCATGAAATGTAAGGTAACATTTTATGTAATTTTGTTTGTTTTATTTTGACAGTATTATTTCTAGTAAGAAAATGTGTTACTATGCACCACAGGGTCAATTATTACCTCTTATTAAGAGTAAAAGCTTGGTTTTAGAGTTATTCAGTCTCACCAGCAGGTGGCAGTGTGGCGCTCAGCTTCTACTTGCTAACAGACTCTTGTTTACTTCCACATTCTACTGAGCTAAGCTGCACTGAACAGAAGCAAGTGTAACTGTCTGTTTTTACAGGTTAGTGGTGTCTGAAAACTTGTACAATTACTCACATGTGCTTTCTAAACATTTATATAATATGTTTGATTAATTGTGTAAGATTAATGAGCACGTTAGAAAGGTTTTTTGAAGAAGTGACAAACATGTAGTTTCTCTGTGTCGTGGGTGATCCATTATGGCGCCGCTATATACTTTTTTTTTGTTATTGTGACCAAAATAATGTCTAGTTTGTGGCTCCAGTGCATTTCATCTGTGGTTAAAAACTATTCTTTGGGAACAGTATTTGGTTACATGTGTGAATCCATTGAAGGTTAGATGTATATTTGAATATTGTAAACAGTTAAAAGTGTCAAGTCTTCAGCTCAGGCATTTATCTTGAAACAACAGTCATTAATAGCAATGTGCTATTTTTCTTTATTTTGCACGATGAGTGAGATTGAATGAAAGGTCATGTGAAACCTGTACAGTACATTTTATATTTTATTGTAATTTCAATAGTTGTAAACTAAATAGTAACTCAGTTAACTGACTGGATAAGGATGTATTAATACAGTGATACACTGAACGCAGGATTATTCTTCATGAAGAAGTGGAAAATGTGTTATTTTATTTGAAAAGAGGAGTTTGATACTACTAGCTAGGTATTTTGGTTTTGTTTCTGATATGGATGTTGTACTGTAAATAACATTTGAATATGAAAAAAACAGCAAGAGAAAAAAAGGAAAAGAGATATTTTGAAAATTGATAAATAAATTCTACTGAGCGAAGCTGCACTGAACAGAAAAAGCGTAACTGTCTCATTCTTTCTCCTGTTTTTACAGGAACTTTATCTGTTTACAGGCCCATAGTCTGGGACCTGTTACACACATACACATATAATATACAAATATATATTCTTCATGTTTTCCAGTACAATCATCATGTGACTGTTGTTTTGTATTTTATTCACATGATGACACCAAATTGGTGACCCTTGTGTTAAGAATATTTACCACAAATATACTGTATATCACCATGGTCAAGAATTACTTTCTTCATCAATGATATGTCTTCTTAGGAGAGTTGAATAATAACAGAAAACATTTTACAGTCTGACCTCTGATCAGCAGACTGATGTTCATGTCTGAAGTCAATAAGTCGACCCATAGACCGGTCACTCTGCAAGGACACACAGCTGGGTTCAGTGTAGCTTTGTCTTTTCTGATGGATCCTGGTGGAAACAAAACACTCATAAATGCACATGTTCAATATAATTTTTCTCAGACAAAGAATGTGTTATTGTCAACACGTTAATAACAAAGACTTCATACTTCTTCTGTGTTAAATATGCTAAATGCAATGTTTGTAGGAGCTGCAGTTGATAAAATAAAATGTCTTGTTCAAAACTAGCTGATAGTAAAAAGAAAAGGAACATTTCAGGATCACTGGACTGAAAAACAAGTTAATTTTGCCTAAAGGAGCTATGAGACCATTGTGATTGAACTGCTATCAAACAGTGGCCATAATGAAGAGTGGAAGCACACACACACACACACATATATATTCTTCATGTTTTCCAGTACAATCATCATGTGATTGTAGTTTTGTAATTTATTCACATGATGACACCAAATTGGAAACCCATGTGTTAAGAATATTTACCACAAATATACTGTATGTCACCATGGTCAAGAATTACTTTCTTCATCAATGATATGTCTTCTTAGGAGAGTTGAATAATAACAGAAAACATTTTACAGTCTGACCTCCAATCAGCAGACTGATGTTCATGTCTGAAGTCAATAAGTCGACCCATAGACCGGTCACTCTGCAAGGACACACAGCTGGGTTCAGTGTAGCTTTGTGTTTTCAGATAGATCCTGGTGGAAACAAAACACTCATAAATGCACATGTTCAATATAATTCTTCTCAGACAAAGAATGTGTTATTGTCAACACGTTAATAACAAAGACTTCATACTTCTTCTGTGTTAAATATGCTAAATGCAACGTTTGTAGGAGCTGCAGCTGATAAAATAAAATGTCTCGTTCAAAACTACTAGCTGATAGTGAAAAGAAGAAAAGGAACATTTCAGGATGACTAGACTGAAAAACAAAAGTTAATTTTATCTAAAGGAGCTATGAGACCATTGTGATTGAACTGCAATCAAACAGTGGCCAAAATGAAGAGTGGAAGCACACACGCACACACACACATATATATAAATATATGTTCTTCATTTTTTCTGGTACAATCATCATGTGATTGTAGTTTTGTAATTTATTCACATTTATTTTTTTATTGACATTATTTTTTTATTTATTGACACCAAATTGGTGACCCTTGTGTTAAGAATATTTACCACAAATATACTGTATGTCACCATGGTCAAGAATTACTTTCTTCATCAATGATATGTCTTCTTAGGAGAGTTGAATAATAACAGAAAATATTTTACAGTCTGACCTCCGATCAGCAGACTGAGTTTGAGGGTTTTGCGCAGTATCTTAGCTGTTCCTAGAACTGCACTCTTTTGGACAGAGACCTCAGATGTTGCACCTGGGATCTGCTGGAGCCACTCTCCCAGTTTGTGGGTTACAGCCCTCACTGCTCCAATTACCACTGGCACCACTGTTGCCTTTTCTCCCCACATCTTCTCTAGCTCCTCTTTCAACCCTTGATATTTTTCGATCTTCTCGTGTTCCTTCTTCTTGATGGTACTGTCACTTGGGATTGCTAGATCTATAACTACTGCCTTCTTCTGTCTGGTTGGTTCACCATCACCAGTTTGTCAGTCTGGATCTGGAAGTCCCACAGGATCTTGGCTTGGTCATTCTCAACCACCTTAGGAGGTGTCTTCCATTGTGACCTTGGGACCTCCAACCCATACTCAGTGCAGATGTTTCTGTACACTATGCCAGTCCCTTGGTTATGATGTTCCATGTATGCTCTTCCTGCCTGAATGTTAAACCCTGCTATTATGCGCTGAACTGAAATGCTATATTTGTAGAAACATTGATATATGTATTACATGTGTTGAAACATATATATCCAACATTTCTGTGGTTTACAGAAATATTCAATGCCTGTGGTGACCTAGAGTATATCTGTGGTAAATATTCTACTAATACTATTCTACTGTATCTACTATAATAAGTGCCCGTTCTTCAACCCAGTCGCCAGAACCAAACATTGGCATTGAATATTTCCGCAAACCACAGAAATGTTGAACATATATGTTTCAACACGTATAATACATATATGTGTTCATGTTGATATATATCAACATTTCTACAAATGTAGCCTTTCTATCCATTGAATAATGTTTTATAGTGTGACAACATTGTGGTTCAGGTCTGTTTAGGTTTAGGCACAAAGACCACTTGGTTAGGGTAAGGAATAGATCATGGTTTGGGTTAAAATAAAAACAGCTGTAAATGTCCTGACATCTCACTAAAAACACAAACCCACTTTTGTTGGTTGAAACAGGAAGAAGGCATTAGTTTCAAGGTGGTCTTGAACCATGCTTTGCTTACTGTGTAGAAACTTCCTAAGCATCCACCAACCCTTCCTCCTCCTGATGGGAAAGTCAGTTCATATAGATCACATGTGAACTACGTCACTTTAGAAATGTTGAGATGGAGATATTCAAAGTTTCTGTGCTTTTCAGAAACATACAATGCCAATATTTTATTCTAGCGACTGATTTGTGCTGCCATGATTAGTGTATATATTCTTCATGTTTTCCAGTGCAACCATCTGATATCATGTGACTGAAGTCTTGAACTTTATTCACATGATGACACCTGAGCAGGTTTGTTTTACTGATGAAGGCCATGGAATGCAATAGAAAGTTCCAAGACTAGCTAATTTGGAGGTCCTTGTGTTAAGAATATAAGAACCACAGATATACTGTCAAAAATGGTCAAAAATGAATCTCTACACCAATAACATGTCTTATTAGGAGAGCTGGATAATATCAGAAAACATTTTACAGTCTGACCTCTGATCAGCAGACTGATGTTCATGTCTGAAGTTAACAGGTTGCTCTATAGACCATTTGCTCTTCATGGACACACAGCTGGGTTAATTAAAAATCCTCCAGGGTAAGATAATGCTGATGTATAATGTTAAATGTTTGAACAATGTAAATGACAGACTTTTCATGATAAATCACTTTCAGTTTAAAACGCTTACTTACCTTCGATCAGTAGACTGTTGTCCACTTTTGGACTTTGACTGATCCATAGACCAAACACTCTTCAAAGACACACAGGTGGGTACAGGTTTCGGTTCAGGTCCAGCAAAATCTGGTCTTGGCAGCTCTGGGCTTCTACACAACACACACAGAGCTTTGAGTGTGAATAATGATGGTGGAGTGATGTGAGTGGAGAACAGTGATGGACAGTTAGAGATCCTCATCTCACCTCTGAGCTTTGGTCTGGCTGTCATGTTCCCCACACAGAGAGCTTTTAGAGGGAGGGACTCCCTCCTCTCTGTCCTCACACTGATCCATAGCAGAGAAACACCTTCACACAAACACAACAACAAGCTCATTCATTACAACAAGCTGCACATCACAGAGCCACACTGCTGTCTATCACACTGTCATTCTTTATTCTACCACCAGATGGAGCCAAAGTCAGTCATTACTTTCAGATTTCCACTGTGGATACATGTTGAAGAAACTGCATTAACTAGATTCCTTTTTATACACTTGTATTTTTGTCCACTAGAGACTCATATGCAGCAAGTTATAGTTCACTTCTGTTTAAAAACTGATGACATGATATATTTTTATTCAGCTGTGTGTCAGAAAGAAGAAAATAGTCAGCAGGTGAATTCAGATCCACATCTGGTCACAGAGTGGTTCTACCTTCACCTGTAGAGGAAACACAGAGAGAAGCTGCAGCTGATTCTCCTTCATCAGTCCTTCATCATCAATCTGAGGACGCTGTCACTCTCTCATAACTTCACAGTCAAAGTCCAAAACCAGAAAGTGAAATAATGAGACTAAATCCAACAATGAGTCAGTGTTATTATCTGTGTTCTCACAGTCTGATGGAACTGATGTCTTTCTGCTGGTGTTCAGAACCATTCAACCAAAACTACTAAAACTAAACCAAGAAACTGAGCAGTTCCTAGTCTTTTCTTTTCTTTTGCTCAGTGACATCTACAGAGATAGAAGTCAGGTTAACTACCTTTGTTCATTTGAATGAATGTCATTTGGATGTTGTTTGGTATTTTAAATATCAGGCTGTTACACAAACACAACTAGCAGGATGAAGTAAATGTTGATTGTTTTCTCTTCATCATAGAAACATCTTGTACTGTCTTTATGTTTTAATGCACAGCAGCTGATAGTTTTCACTTTCAATCACAGATCAGATTAGATTCTGTTTTATTGATCATTAAATATAAAGTGTATAAAACTCTACTCAAGCTGTTCCTGGACATTTTGTTTAGAGGTTTGATTTACCTGCAAAATGTCACTGAAATAGAAGCAAAATGATGCTCTGCTGCATCGCTCACTGCTGCTGCTGTCATATCAATAAAATAGCCAGCCAGCAGTTTCTGCCTTTAGTCTCTCAGTATCAGCTGTTTTAAATAAATGTAAAATATTTCGTCCTCTCTGGTGCCCTTCCAGCTGGTAACCACCTAGCTTGTCTGTGCCTAAAAACAGCTGTTACTTCACGTGTCACACTCAGGGCCATGACAGGTTTCAACCAATCATTTACTGAATATACATCAAGATACTGATGCAATAAAAATAAATATCAATGCAGTCAAAATTTGAAAGATCTGTCATGACACTGAACAGTTTTATCACTGTATTTTTTAAAAATTGAAATTCATTGAAAATGTTCTGGTACAGGATTTAAATCCTAAACCAGACTTTTATCCTCGAGGAGATTAGACAACAAAAATAAGCAATGCTGTCTTCCTGAATAATTTTTTTATCCCACTGATTTGTTTTGACATTTTGAAGGAAACATAATGGATTGATGATGTTTTGAATAAAGTTATGTTTTGTACTGCATTAATGTTGTAGTTCACAGGTCAGATGGATGTTCGCTGTGTGAAGCCAGAAACTAAGTCACTGTTGACTTTTTTCCCACTTTTAACAAAAACCAACTTCTGTCTTGAACCTTAACTGAGAGCTACCAGTGCCTAAACAGAACCATAAAAACATTTAACAGTGCTTTGTCTGCTAACAGAGGATATTATATTGCAAGAGCATGAATATATGTGTATTTCTTGTTATTTTCATTTCTATAGTCATGTCACATTTTTCCATTTAGCCAATGTTGGATGATAAGGAGGGTAGTTCAGAGGATTAACAGAACTTTGAAACTTAATGTTTCACATCATCTACAGTAATAAATGAACCATTGAGATAAGCAGAGTAAACATGTAAAATCTGTCAAACTACACTCTAAATGCAGAGTTACAGTAGAAAAACATGTTGCTGTTTTTGTGCTTTTATTTGCTTCTGCAGCTCTCAGCCTGGTTAAATAACTGAATATCATAAACGAAAAGATGATTTAAACATTACATCTGTGATTAAAAAAAAAAATAAAAAAAAAATAAAAACATTGTCAGAGATCTCTAACTCTAACATATTTTATGACTTTTTATTACACTTAATTACTAACTAGGCTACCTATAAAATGTTCAAACTGTTTCTGCTGGGTGGGGACCAGTGACTATTCCTCACTAACTGAATCACACTGTTATAAAGCTATAATAACTGTAATAACATTTGTAAGTTCTAAGGTGACTGAAGGAGGTGACCCCTCATACAGCCATAAAGCTCTAACAATGAATTTAATGGAACACACAATTCCTGGTTTCAAGAAAAGGTTTAAAAAAACAAACTTAAAACAGTTTGAAACATTACTTTGTGCAGTACATTCAGTGTTCAGTTTAAAACTAATGCATATAATATATATCTATTACTACACACAGTACATGTTCATATTCATGTAACTCTTCATCCAACTAGTAGTCTGAGCTGGAGTGGTGCAGAGTGGAACAGTGGGAGGTAAAGAGATAATATTCACGTTGACGTACATTATTATCTCTTATGTTGTAACTGACCAAAAAGATCAGTGACCCAAAAATACAACAGTCCTCTAATTAATCCAACCTTTGTGAATGTGAATTTTTTGACAATGTTTTTTAGGTTCATGGTGTTGAAGTACTGGACTGTATTTTATTGTACTGGTGTTTCTGATATTATGTTCCTCTATAGTCTTATGTAAAATAGGCAGAAAAAATAATCTAGTTAGACAAATAATAGACCAACACAAAGTGGAGCCTCAACATGAACCACAGAATTAAACAAACATTTGAAGGTTGAATTTCAGCTTCGAAAAATGAAGCTTTTCTTATTTCTTCTGGAGTTTCGTTCATTTCACCAATGCAGCAACAAATCATCATAACTCATCGCTATAGCAACCATCTCTACTGTTATCAGACCATTTTAACACAAACATGATGAAAACTGTTGGTTACGTTACCTTTACATGCTGAAAATCATCTGAATCAAACTGATGAGTGAAGATGAAATTAATCCGGTTTCAACAGGAAACCAACCAGAAGAAGAACAAACATGTAACTGACAGCAGGAGGTTTTTAAGGTCTAATGATCCACAAACAGTCTCCACTCCCTGCATTCATCTCTAATCTAAAATGTTCTTTAAGGAAATCTGATAACAGAACAGCAGCTCTGAACTTTGGAACGAACAATCTGGAGCAAAAGTTAAATATTAACAATATGAATCTTTATCAGTTTGATCATAAAGTCTGATGTTTGTCTTTTATTCCAACAAGGAAATAAAAAGTTCTGAGATGCATTAATGCAGTCTGTTGTTTCTCTGTGATATGTGCAAAATAGACAAATAAATTATTCTTTCTGTCTTCATCATTATGATTCATTATCATAACATCTGTGTCCTCAGACACACTGGAGACAAACCTTAAACTCTGTTTAACCAGGAAAACCTGATTTAAATCAGGGCCTGCACAATGCATTAGCAAAGTAAGAAAACAAAGCTGGCTTAGGTTGCCCATGGCTGCCAGAAGGCCCCCAAGAGAAATGTCCCACAAGAACAGATTTAAGCATCACTGGGCCATGGACATTAAAATGGCAGCTTGAGTTTGAGATTCATAGGTTAAAGCCTATATATACTGAGCCACATGTGTCATTGTATTATTGATGTAACATGTAAAGCAGTGAAATAACCTGCAGTAACATCGGGAAGAATAAGAAGAACAAAATTAACAAGTCGGGGAAACAAGTTGTCAAATCTGGGCAGCACTCAAGGTAACCTAAGGAAGCTACAGCAGCTCACTGTTATTAGCTCACTAAGTTAGCTTCAAGCAGTGTTTAAAGAAGTATCCAGATCCTTGACTCAAGTAGCAGAAATGATACAACAATGTAAAAACACTCCCGTACATATAAAAGTCCTGCTTTCAAAATCTTTCAAGTACAGAAATATTATCAGCAAAATCATGTGTTAAAAGTAAAAATACTCTGAAATACAGATGAATGGTTGCTTTTAATATTATCATTACTGTTGCATGAACATGTAAGAAGCATTCTGATGTTGTAACTATTACAAAGTGATCTGATTTTAACTAATTTATATACTGTTGGGTAATTTAATCTGAAATAATACTCATTTATTATAGTATTAATTTATTATATTATATTATATTATATTATATTATATTATATTATATTATATTATATTATATTATAAAATTGTATTAATAAAATATTAAATCCTGAAGAAAACAACCCAACAACTGTCTAGATAAACATAAGTGAAATAAAATTAATAAAATCTATTAGAAACAACAACTCAGTGAAACACATTTGGTTCTAAAATAATTCTCAAACAGCGACAGCCAGATGTGAAGTTCTGTGATTCTAAATAAAGTTGCAGAAGCTTCAGACAATAAAAACAACAGCAGGGATCCACTAGTTTCTTCTTAGATTTTGTTAATATCATAAACTGTCAAGACAAGTTTTACATAATGCAGAGATTTTTGGACAGTGTTTAAAGTTAATTAAATTTTGTGCAATTTAGTAAATACATAAAAAATGCATAAAAATATTGACTAAGAAAGTTTATATCCTTGTATTAGCACTTGATTCAATTTCAATTCAATTCAATTTTACATACACAAGGTGCTCCGGTAAGGGGAGCAGCCTGGTGGAGCAGCAACGTGGGTATAGAGCTCCATGATATACAGTATCCAAGGAACGTATACTGAGAAGTTGCATGAATGTACAGTTCAACCCCACAGTCAAACAAAGGAAGGAAAGAAAAATATTTAGGAATGTCATAAGTCATCAAGGATAAAGGTTTAAAAGACAATAAAAACAACAGCAGGGCTCCACTAATTTCTTCTTAGAATTTGTTAATATCATAAACTGTCAAGACAAGTTTTACGTAATGCAGAGATTTTTGGACAGTGTTTAAAGTGAATTTGAGTTTGTATGGAGATTATTCCCTATCTTTATTCAAGAGCGTAGTATATAAATTTGAGAGCAAACTTTATTGATTTTACATTCAAATTTTGTAATTTGTCCCTCAAAACCCTCCCCTCGCACTCAAACAGCCTCTGCTTGCGATCAGATTTGCTCCGCTTGTGCTCAAACTGTGTGCTCGCACTCGGATACAATGTTGCTCGTGCTCAAACTTCAACTCTTCTCCTCGCACTCAGGTTTCTTCTGCGCGCTCACGAAGTTTCTGCTCACGGATTTCTCCAACATTTTTTTGGATAAATACAGTCAAAGTTATAAAGTTTTTACTGCTCTCAAATGTACAAATGGGTCAAGTGTGACAAAACTGGTGTAATTTATGATAAAATACAGTGTTTAGCAGAAAAGAAGGATGTTTTTGAATTTTAAAACCTCAGATATAGAAAGTTTGAGTTCAGAGTATATTCTGTTTCCTCTCTGTTTCTCTGCAGGATCATGTTTCTGTGTGTGAGTTGAATATCCCTGCTGACTTTGAACGCAGCACCGCGGGGTGAAACCGGATCCAGGAGCCGGGCCTCAGCGCTGTTTTGAAGTGACACCGCTGGGTGTAAATGTCACCGCTGGCCAGAGGTGAAGGCGGGGGCGCCGCCTTAATAATTCAACAGGAAAAGACCACCATCACCCACAGAACGAGGTCGGATATGTTAGTCAGCAGAAAGAGGACAAAAGAAATCTGCAGCTTCAGGACAAATTCAACATTATTGGTGTCACTTTTTTAAAAACTTTCTCTGAATTCACATTTTTTAAACAATCTCCTCCATGTGACTCAACACAAGAGTCAGGACTCTACTGGACAATCACATATGTTTATGTTATAAACATCAGTTTCTAATGTTTCAACTTTGTTTCTGACAAATCTTTTTTGTTTTTTGTCAGTTTTGTGGACAGTTCTAGATACGATAGTTCCCATGAGCCTCAGCTGCTGTTTCTACTAAAATTTCAGGCAGAGCAGAAGTGAATTTAAAATGAATCATGCTCATCATGGTGACTGTATTCATCCAAGCTTAACTGTCCTCTCTGTACATACATGGTGTCATTTTTTCAACACAAACTCAGCAATGCATCTAATTCTTCTCATTTTGTGTCAATTGAAAAAGTATAAATTCCCCCCCCAAAAATGACACAGACGCTTAGAAAAGTGTAGAAATCTTTAGTGAGAATCACTGATAATATTCTTATAGTACAGTTCAAGACTGTGAAAGTATTCATTTACTATTAATACAAACAAAAACAGCAGAAAAATGTAAATATAGGTGTGTGTTATGCCTGAAAAGACAAAAACCAAACAAAATACAGGAAACTGTAAAATATATTATAATTCACAAAAAATCCTAAAATAAAAAGCTCTAGAACACTTAAAACACCCTAAAATGTAGTAATTTTTTTTATTATTTTATTGTTTTGTGCTCAAAAGGGAGGCGAGTCCTCACAACATCCCTAATACCAGTACAGTACAAACACACACACCTCGTCGTCAGCTGATATGTGGCTCCACATGGTGGAGACTTTAACACATTACAGTCTGTTTGATCACATGATATGACAAACTCTTTCAGCCACCAGATATCCTGGTAACACCAGGAATGACTCAATCTCCCATCATCCTCTCTGTCTCTGTATCTACCTGCAGTAATAGAAGAACTCACATCCTCTTGTTCAATTATAAAAATATTCTGTTACAGGTAAAAGTACTGCAGTGAAAATCTTACTGAAGTAAAAGTACACAAGTTCTGTTCCCTCAGATACACTTTTAATGTTTAATTAATTATTCCAACTTTATGTCCTCATTTTGTTTGTGATTATTTATGTCTCAAAAGACTTTGTAGTTACTATTTATGTTTATAGTATAGATTGGGATGTCTGCTGGACATGTTCAGGAAAAAGTTCACTTTAAGATCCTGATAAAATGGAATAACTAACAGCCACTAACAGCTACTAGATGCTGCTCCAAGAAAACTTTACTGAAGTCAATCAGAGTCAACACAGTTTTTACACATTAATTCAGCCCAGAGGAGATCATTTCACTACTTCTAATAGAAACTATATTCTGACATTAAAGCACAGTCAGTGATCCAAATGAAACCAGAGTGAAACCTCGTCCACCATCAACATTTAAACACAGGAAGCTGCTGTCACTTCCTGTTTCTATTGTTCACTGGTGAACAGAGTGAACAGTGATTTCAGCAGCTGTCTTCAGTCAGCAGTGTGACTGTTTGTCTACACAGGAGGAGACTCTCCCTCAGACAGAGGACACAGAGACACTGAGGAATCAGACCAACAGACTCTAAACCCAGCATACAGAGGCTGAGTGAATGTGGTGTTGAAGGTGTGGAGGTGGATCAGTGTGTCAGAGGAGACTCTGTAGAAGGACAGAGTGCCAGCAGGACAGTCCACATACACTGCTACTCTGTTAGAGACAGAAGAGGAGGAGGAGGAGGAGGAGGAGGAGGGGATGGATGTTCCTGTCTTATTGTGACAGACAGAGTAACGACCATCAGAGCACCTCAGACTCCAGGACTGATCATTAAATCCAAACCAACAGTTAACACTGTTTCCTTTCCTTCTGATTCCTCTGTAACTCACTGATATATAAACTCCTCCTCCACTGAGAACCTCTGAGCTCTGCTGATGAACTCTGTGAAGAAAAGATGAAGTCTTAGAATAAATAATGACACTCAGTGTTAAAGGTGTTGAGTTCTATCACAGTGGATCCACATAAAACACTGTTTTATCTCCGATCATTTGTGTAACTGTCTGAGAGACAGATATTTCATTGAGTGTTTATTTTTATGTGTATTTGTAACAATTTAATAGAGTTGATTTCATAAAATCATTAAAATGTGTTAAAATGTAATAAATAGGTTGTTTAAAAGAGTAAATTTAATTTAAAACTGAACTAAAATACATATGTTAAAAATATGGTTTTTGGTTAAAAGATATGATGAGTTTGAATTCAACCTTTGGGGGGTCAAGTGGCCAGAGTTCAGTGAAGTGCACACCTGAAGCATTGTGGGATATAAACATGTTGCGGCAAAAAGGCAAAGAAAAGGCTGTAAAATGCACGTCTGCTAGAGAAAAGCCAAACGTGGCTTCAGAGGCCTTAATTGATATTCTGCATGGTTCAAGAGGCGCACACGGTAATGCACTTTTTTTTAGGTGTGTCACATTTTGCATATTTTGTGTTTAAAAGTGACTTGTGATGTTTTCTGTTGAAGTAATTAACATGTATATTTGGTTGTTTTTGTACTTTTTTCTAGTTTTCACGGTGTCTATGATTCAAAGATGATTTCTGAGTCGGTTTAAGAAAGAAAAGCGACAATAAATCATCATAAAAGACATCTGTATGATGCGTGGCCATATTCATTGAACCGGTGCAGGTACAATTTGTCTCTGTAAAGACTTTGTACCTCTGTTTTAAAAACTGTTATACAGATGAAGTTTGTGGGTTTTGAAAAGTGTCTGTAGGAGGAGTGTGTGTGTTTGTATTTATGAGCACATTGTGTGTAAAAACAGTTTCAGTCACTAAGGTCAAGAATTAATTTCTACATCAGTGACATGTCTTCTTATGACAGACACAAACATTTCACAGTCTGACCTCTGATCAGCAGACTGATGTCCATGTTTGAAGTAAATAGGTCGACCTATAGACCCGTCACTCTTCATGGACACACAGCTGGGTTCAGGAGAATCTGGTCTCTGCTGATGGATCCTGATGGAAACAGAGAAATGATAAAAACAAGTGTAACTTACATCTATATATACTAATATTGGCTCTGCAGCACCTTCCCCTGATTTGCATGACTGTAACATTCCCACTAATGATCTCACTCTAGACACAAAGTTTTGAAACCCTTCAGCATGTCCATGAACCATTTTAGGCAGATTTAATACGGTCTGGATCTCCTTTAGGGCCAATTGATGTGGTTGACCTTACTGTCATTCTAAGGCTGTCAGTGCTTTGATGAAAGGTTGTGGGTCATGAGTAAAGGATAGTGCAATATGACGAGCAGAAGGGAGATGATCTAATAGGATATAAAATGTGTACAGTTCAGGTTCCTCTACCGGTAGAAGGTTAGTGAAAGCCATCTTCAACATTACAAACTCATGAGTGTTGTTATGGATGAAATAAGAGAGTGAGGGTTCTTCAACTTCTGATAGATACCTTGAAGTCAGTCTGCTGTACAGGAGTCACAGGTAAAGAGAAGGTTGGATTAGGGGGGATTCCAGTAAACTGTGTGGCATATGAAACTGGAGCTGGCTGGGACACAGAGTACTGGGGCTGAGGCTGCTGCAATGGTTGCTGAGGTTCATGCTGAAGCTGGTATGAAGTTAAATTACTTGGATGGTCAGCAGATGGCTGTGAACTGGTTGATGAAACTTGAGGTGTAGGGAGAGGTGGAGGTTGTATTGCATACGATGGGAGTAGAGTCCCCTGAGCTGGTGGTAACTGACTGTGAGGACCATGGACTGCTTGAGCTGTGCTAAGCCTCTGGGATGATACTGGGGGATATTTGGTGAGAAGACACATGGGAAGAAGAGGATGGTGGCATTTGGATAGGAGCTTGAGGTGTTGTTCGAAATAAAGGAGGCTGGATTGCAGACATGTGGGTAGAAGGGATAATAGATATCAGAACTGAGCTGGACAGCATAAAGGAGCCAGGCCCATGAGGTGGCAAGGCTGAACTTTGAGATATGTAGGATATACTGGGTTTGGTGGCATATGAGCTGATGAGGCTGAAGGTAATGGACTTGATGTTTCCTAGAGTTGAAGCTCTGGATCATATTTTATACAGGAAACTGAAGCAGGTCTATGTTCATATTCTACAAAGGCAGAGGGCCTATGGACATGAGGAAAAAGTGTTTATGCATGTGTCAACCAAGTCTGTGAGCCACGAGTCTCACAGAAGGTTCTTATCCACAGTCCACCATCTTTATGTGCAGAGCCGCACACGACAGAAAAAAATCATTATTTCAACAACACTAATTGGCCTTTAAGCTGCCTCAGTGTTTCCTCTATAACTGTACAGACCTGGCAGGCCCCCAGGCCAATGAGAACCCCTGGCAGGCTGAAATATCCATTCATTCAGAAATCAAAAGCATTTTAGAGCCTGCAAGTCAACGTTTGTGTTGTTGCCTGGGAAACTGCAGGTAGTGTAACTCCTTTTAAGGAATAGTGCAGACCATAAGTGAGTGAGTGGTTAAGCAAGAGAGCGAGTGTCAGAGAAGTGACGGTGAATGTGAGCAGAGCAGAGGAACAGGTTAGCAGGAAGGCTGTAATCAGACCAAATCAGGTGGGGTCAAGTGGAGGTGTGGGGGGGTATGGATGTGTTTATTTGTCCCCTGGAATGTAATTACTGTGAAACAATCTGAAAATAAAGTTTTATTGGTCTGATTCACCATTTCCCTCATTTCTATCAGAACTAACAACACTGGGATCATTAAATGAATCCTGAAATGTGGGACCACAGTGACATCACTAAAAATAAATCTGAAGAGTCAAGAAACATGAACAGTCAGACAATCAGTCATAACTATCATATCAATATTAAAACATACTGAGATCTGATAATGTGGTGCTGTAGTTAATGTTTTTAAGACTACAGAGAAAAGAATGAGAAGTGATTAATGAGTTCATAACAAAGACTTCAACATTTTATAAAGTGTGATGGAGAGAAACACAAACAAAGATTTTATATTCTGACCTCTGATCAGCAGACTGATGTCCATGTTTGAAGGCAATAGGTCGACCTATAGACCGATCACTCTTCATGGACACACAGCTGGGTTCAGGTTCTCGTTCAGGTCCAGCAGAGTCTGGTCTGTGCTTCTTCTTTGTTCTTCAACACAACACACACAGAGAATGAGTCAACACCATCAACCTCAAAAGACAGGATTTGCAAATGTGTAACAGACACAAGCATTTTATATTCTGACCTCTGATCAGCAGATTCATGTCCACTTTGGAAGGTAATAGGCCAATGCTTAGACCGATCACTCTTCATGGACACACAGCTGGGTTCAGGTTCTGGTCTGTGCTTCCTCTTTGTTCTTCAACACAACACACACAGAGCTTTGAGTGTGAATACTGATGGTGGAGTGATGTGAGTGGAGAACAGTGATGGACAGTTAGAGATCCTCATCTCACCTCTGAGCTTTGGTCTGGCTGTCATGTTCCCCACACAGAGAGCTTTTAGAGGGAGGGACTCCCTCCTCTCTGTCCTCACACTGATCCATAGCAGAGAAACACCTTCACACAAACACAACAACAAGCTCATTCATTTCAACAAGCTGCACATCACAGAGCCAAACTGCTGTCTATCACACTGTCATTCTTTATTCTACCACCAGATGGAGCCAAAGTTAGTCATTACTTTCAGATTTCCACTGTGGATACATGTTGCAGAAACTGCATTAACTAGATTCCTTTTTATACACTTGTATTTTTGTCCACTAGAGACTCATATGCAGCAAGTTATAGTTCACTTCTGTTTAAAAACTGATGACATGATATATTTTTATTCAGCTGTGTGTCAGAAAGAAGAAAATAGTCAGCAGGTGAATTCAGATCCACATCTGGTCACAGAGTGGTTCTACCTTCACCTGTAGAGGAAACACAGAGAGAAGCTGCAGCTGATTCTCCTTCATCAGTCCTTCATCATCAATCTGAGGACGCTGTCACTCTCTCATAACTTCACAGTCAAAGTCCAAAACCAGAAAGATGATATTAAAGCAGTGAACCTTGCAGCAGAGTTCAGCTCCAAACACACAGGAGGAACCTGCCAAGACTCTCTGTGAGGACATTAAACAATCTCACCTTAACCCAAAACCATCTTCAAAGTCTAATAATTCAACAAAATACAAACAGTCTGGATGAATTAAATGTCCTCACAACAACTATCTAATTCCAGTCTCACCAGTTTACGTTACACACTGGTTCTAGTTCTTCTCAATAGCATCACTAGCTGATAGTTGTAATGTTATATAGGAATATATAATCATAACTTCAAAAGCAGAAAATTTAACCAACATGATCTCAAATCCAGAACTATTTTAATGCAGAAGGTGATTTTTGCTCCTCAAGACTTAAAAGGACCATTTCAGTGGAGACTAGATGTGACTGTGACCCCCCTCAGAGTAAACCTGCACCTCTCTGGATGACACAATAATCATAATGATGAAAGCAGAGATCATTACACAGTGATGCGTCAACATATATTGGTTATGTACAAATAATGTAAATTAAACACACAGTTGTTACAGCAACTTATTTTGGTTATGTACAAATGATGTAAGTTAAACATACAGTTGTTAGTTAACATAGAGACAGAGAGAGAGATCAACATATATTGGTTATGTACAAATAACGTAAGTTAAACACACAGTTGTTACAGCAACTTTTTTTGGTTATGTACAAATAATGTAAGTTAAAGACACAGTTGTTAGTTGACATAGAGACAGAGAGAGAGACAGAGAGAGAGATCAACATATATTGGTTATGTACAAATAATGTAAGTTAAACACACAGTTGTTAGTTGACATAGAGACAGAGAGAGAGACAGAGAGAGACAGAGAGAGAGACAGAGAGAGAGAGAGATCAACTTATATTGGTAATGTACAAATAATGTAAGTTAAACACACAGTTGTTAGAGCAACTTATTTTGGTTATGTATAAATAATGTAAGTTAAACACACAGTTGTTAGTTGACATAGAGAGAGACAGAGAGAGACAGAGAGAGAGACAGAGAGAGAGAGATCAACTTATATTGGTAATGTACAAATAATGTAAGTTAAACATACAGTTGTTAGAGCAACTTATTTTGTACAAATAATGTAAGTTAAACACACAGTTGTTAGTTGACATAGAGAGAGACAGAGAGAGAGACAGAGAGAGAGAGAGATCAACTTATATTGGTAATGTACAAATAATGTAAGTTAAACACACAGTTGTTAGAGCAACTTATTTTGGTTATGTATAAATAATGTAAGTTAAACACACAGTTGTTAGTTGACATAGAGAGAGACAGAGAGAGACAGAGAGAGAGAGACAGAGAGAGAGATCAACATATATTGGTTATGTACAAATAATGTAAGTTAAACACACAATTGTTACAGCAACTTATTTTGGTTATGTACAAATAATGTAAGTTAAACACACAGTTGTTAGAGCAACTTATTTTGGTTATGTATAAATAATGTAAGTTAAACACACAGTTGTTAGTTGACATAGAGAGAGACAGAGAGAGACAGAGAGAGAGACAGAGAGAGAGATCAACATATATTGGTTATGTACAAATAATGTAAGTTAAACACACAATTGTTACAGCAACTTATTTTGGTTATGTACAAATAATGTAAGTTAAAGACACAGTTGTTAGTTGACAGAGTGAGAGAGAGAGAGAGAGAGAGAGAGAGAGAGAGAGAGAGAGAGAGAGAGAGACAGAGAGAGAGATCAACATATATTGGTTATGTACAAATAATTTAAGTTAAACACACAGTTGTTAGAGCAACTTATTTTGGTTATGTATAAATAATTTAAGTTAAACACACAGTTGTTAGTTGACAGAGAGAGAGAGAGAGAGAGAGAGAGAGAGCAACCATCTCTACTGTTATCAGATCATTTTAACACAAACGTGATGAGATCTGTTGGTTACGTTACCTTTACATGCTGAAAATCATATGAATCAAGCTGATGAGTGAAGATGAAATTAATCTGCAGCTTCAACAGGAAACCAACCAGAAGAAGAACAAACATGTAACTGACAGCAGGAGGTTTTTATGGTCTGATGATCCACAAACAGTCTCCGCTCCTTGCATTTATCTCTAATCTAAATGTTTATTAAGGAATCTGAAAGAAGCTCTGACCTTTGGAATGAACAATCTGGAGCAAAACTTAAATATTAAAAGATAATATGAATCATTATCATAATGTCTGATGTTTGTCTTTTATTCCAACAAGGAAATAAAAGTGTTGAGATGCTTTAATGTAGTCTGTTTTTTCTCTGGTATATGTGCAAAATAGACAAATAAATTATTCTTTCTGTCTTCATCATTATGATTCATAATCATAACATCTGTGTCCTCAGACACACTGGAGACAAACCTTAAACTCTGTTTAACCAGGAAAACCTTGTTGAAATCAGGGCCTGCACAATGCATTAGCAAAGCAAGAAAACAAAGCTGGCGTAGGTTGCCCATGGCTGCCAGATGGCCCCCAAGAGAAATATCCCACAAGAGGATATAACAGATTTAAGCATCACTGGGCCATGGACATTAAAATAACAGCTTGAGTTTGAGATTCATAGGTTAAAGCCTATATATACTGAGCCACATGTGTCATTGTATTATTGATGTAACATGTAAAGCAGCGAAATAACCTGCAGTAACATCGGGAAGAATAAGAAGAACAAAATTAACAAGTCTGGGAAACAAGTTGTCAAATCTGGGCAGCACTCAAGGTAACCTAAGGAAGCTACAACAGCTCACTGTTATTAGCTCACTAAGTTAGTTTCAAGCAGTGTTTAAAGAAGTATCCAGATCCTTTTCTCAAGTAGCAGAAATGATACAACAATGTAAAAACACTCCCGTACATATAAAAGTCCTGCTTTCAAAATCTTACTCAAGTACAGAAATATTATCAGCAAAATCAAGTGTTAAAAGTAAAAATACTCTGAAATACAGATGAATGGTTGCTTTTAATATTATCATTACTGTTGCATGAACATGTAAGAAGCATTCTGATGTTGTAACTATTACAAAGTGATCTGATTCTAACTAATTTATATACTGTTGGGTAATTTAATCTGAAATAATACTCATTTATTATAGTATTAATTTATTATATTATATTATATTATAAAATTGTTTAAAAATTATATTAATAAAATATTAAATCCTGAAGAAAACAACCCAACAACTGTCTAGATAAACATAAGTGAAATAAAATTAATAAAATCTATTAGAAACAACAACTCAGTGAAACACATTTGGTTCTAAAATAATTCTCAAACAGCGACAGCCAGATGTGAAGTTCTGTGATTCTAAATAAAGTTGCAGAAGCTTCAGACAATAAAAACAACAGCAGGGATCCACTAGTTTCTTCTTAGATTTTGTTAATATCATAAACTGTCAAGACAAGTTTTACATAATGCAGAGATTTTTGGACAGTGTTTAAAGTTAATTAAATTTTGTGCAATTTAGTAAATACATAAAAAATGCATAAAAATATTGACCAAGAAAGTTTATATCCTTGTATTAGCACTTGATTCAATTTCAATTCAATTCAATTTTACATACACAAGGTGCTCCGGTAAGGGGAGCAGCCTGGTGGAGCAGCAACGTGGGTATAGAGCTCCATGATATACAGTATCCAAGGAACGTATACTGAGAAGTTGCATGAATGTACAGTTCAACCCCACAGTCAAACAAAGGAAGGAAAGAAAAATATTTAGGAATGTCATAAGTCATCAAGGATAAAGGTTTAAAAGACAATAAAAACAACAGCAGGGCTCCACTAATTTCTTCTTAGAATTTGTTAATATCATAAACTGTCAAGACAAGTTTTACGTAATGCAGAGATTTTTGGACAGTGTTTAAAGTGAATTTGAGTTTGTATGGAGATTATTCCCTATCTTTATTCAAGAGCGTAGTATATAAATTTGAGAGTAAACTTTATTGATTTTACATTCAAATTTTGTAATTTGTCCCTCAAAACCCTCCCCTCGCACTCAAACAGCCTCTGCTTGCGTTCAGATTTGCTCCGCTTGTGCTCAAACTGTGTGCTCGCACTCGGATACAATCTTGCTCGCGCTCAAACTTCAACTCTTCTCCTCGCACTCAGGTTTCTTCTGTGCGCTCACTAAGTTTCTGCTCATGGACTAATTGTTTCTTTAGGTTTATTAACAACATTCATATATCTTAACTTACAACATATAAGACTGTTCAAGATAGAGTCCTGGACTTATTTCCATCTTTGTCTTTCAGTGTTTCACTGTTCAAATTTGTTAGCCTAGCTTGGTTGCTAACTGAACAATAAGTTCACACTGTTTATTGTAAAGTCATTTTAGTATCATGGCCGTCTGTCAGTTACTGTGTGTAAAACAGTTTTTACTCCGACAGAGGACGTTCAGTAAAACTGGATGTTAGCAGCACAGCTAATAAGCCACAATAGCCTCCTCTATTTTGGACTCTCACAGGTCGATCAGCTCGATCAGGATCATGAATTCACTGGTGAAAGTTTTCACAGATTGTTTTTAAGAGTCCATTGGAATGAACGAACTTCAAAATGTGAAGATTTTAAATGCCGATGTGGGCCGGACTCTACAGAGAAACAAATCCTTCTCTTTGTGTGTTGCTGAAACCAACAATTTTATTTTCAACCTTTATTTATTCTCTCTTTTGCAGGAACACCCTGATCACACAGGAAGCTGCTCGGTACGACCGCGGTCTGACCTGCTGCCTCTGAGCAGCTTCACCGGAGCAGCTGGGGTTGAAGGCCTTGCTCAAGGGCACCTCAGTGGTGGTAATGAGAGAGATTTATCCTGCTGGTCTGGGGCTTGAACCCACAACCTTCTCTCGAACCTTTAGGCCATCGCAGCTTACTGTTGATGTTTCTCATGTCGGCTTTAACAACCAGGAGAGTTTCAGACGGTCAGCTGACTTTGTTTATGGAAGAAATGAACAGGACTGATCTGATGAACTGCAGGAACAGCAGATAACAATCCTCACTTCCCTCTCTCCTCTGTAGATAAAACCTTTACATATTAGATTTATCCAGAGAAACGTTTGCATGTTGTTGTTTCACCTTCAGTGTTTGTTTAAACAGATTTAACCCTTTACATCCTGTTCATATTCTAACTTTCACAGTTTCTCCTCATAATGAGTCTCTGTACCAAACGCCACTCATAAATATCTCATCAGTCATTAATAAACTAATGATTGATCCTTAAGGAAGCTTTCACAGAGCAAAGAGTTTATTCTTTAGTTGTTTATGGAGAAAAACTTTCACAATCACCCTATATTCTGATCTGATGTTTCCTAAAATACGACAGACATCATGGTTTCAAGGAATTTTACTGAATGTGGAGTATGCAACAACTTTTTTTTTGGATAAATACAGTCAAAGTTATGAAAATTTTACTGCTCTCAAATGTACAAATGGGTCAAGTGTGACAAAACTGTTGTAATTTATGATAAAATACAGTGTTTAGAAGAAAAGAAGGATGTTTATGAATTTTAAAACCTCAGATATAGAAAGTTTGAGTTCAGAGTATATTCTGTTTCCTCCCTGTTTCTCTGCAGGATCATGTTTCTGTGTGTGAGTTGAATATCCCTGCTGACTTTGAACGCAGCACCGCGGGGTGAAACCGGATCCAGGAGCCGGGCCCCAGCGCTGTTTTGAAGTGACACCGCTGGGTGTAAATGTCACCGCTGGCCAGAGGTGAAGGCGGGGGCGCCACCTTAATAATTCAACAGGAAAAGACCACCATCACCCACAGAATGAGGTCGGATATGTTAGTCAGCAGAAAGAGGACAAAAGAAATCTGCAGCTTCAGGACAAATTCAACATTATTGGTGTCACTTTTTTAAAAAAAACTTTCTCTGAATTCACATTTTTGAAACAATCTCCTCCATGTGACTCAACACAAGAGTCAGGACTCTACTGGACGATCACATATGTTTATCTTATAAACATCAGTTTCTATTGTTTCAACTTTGTTTCTGACAAATCTTTTTTGTTTTTTGTCAGTTTTGTGGACAGTTCTAGATACGATAGTTCCCATGAGCCTCAGCTGCTGTTTCTACTAAAATTTCAGGCAGAGCAGAAGTGAATTTAAAATGAATCATGCTCATCATGGTGACTGTATTCATCCAAACTGAACTGTCCTCTCTGTACATACATGGTGTCATTTTTTCAACACAAACTCAGCAATGAGCCTAATTCTTCTCATTTTTTGTCAATTGAGCAAAGTGTAAAATCCCCCCCAAAAAATGACACAGACGCTTAGAAAAGTGTAGAAATCTTTAGTGAGAATCACTGATAATATTCTTATAGTTCAAGATTGTGAAAATATTCATTTACTATTAATACAAACAAAAACAGCAGAAAAATGTAAATATAGGTGTGTGTTATGCCTGAAAAGACAAATGACATCAAAGAAAAAAACAGATAAAAAAACAAACAAAATACAGGAAACTGTAAAATATATAATAATTCCTAAAATAAAAAGCTCTAGAACACTTTCACCTGTTTTCACCCTAAAATTTAGTAATTTTTATTATTTTATTGGGAGGCGAGTCCTCACAACATCTCTAATACCAGTACAAACACACACACCTGGATGTCAGCTGATATTTGGCTCCACCTGGTGGAGACTTTAACACACTACAGTCTGTTTGATCACATGATGTGACAAACTCTTTCAGCCACTAGATATCCTGGTAACACCAGGAATGACTCAATCTCCCATCATCCTCTCTGTATTTGAGTCTCTCTGCAGTGACAGAAGAAGAATTCTTTAGTTCAGCTATAAAAAAAATATATATAAAATATATATAATATATAATTATCTATTCCCTCAGATAAACTTTTAATGTTTGATTAATTATTGCGACTTTATCTCCTCATTTTGTTTGTGATTATTTGTGTCTCAAAAGACTTTGTAGTTACTATTTATGTTTAGAGTATACTGTATAGCAGAGCTGCGATGATTAGTTGATTAACTGATTAGTAGCCAACTATTAAATGAATCTATTTTGATAATTGATTCATCAGTTTGAGTCATTTTTTACAAGAAAATCTCCAAATTCACTGATTCCAGCTGCTCAGCAAACATGAGCTTACAAATTTACATCACCTGCAGAGGCAAGAAAAACTAAAGGATAGCATCCCATACATGTTATTATATACATACATATTATTATATACATACATGTCAGACACATTACATCAGATAGAAACATACGTTGATGTTAATGATTGAACACAAACTGAGCTGATGTCAAACAGACTGGGATGTCTGCTGGACATGTTCAGGAAAAAGTTCACTTTAAGATCCTGATAAAATGGAATAACTAACAGCCACTAACAGCTACTAGATGGTGCTACAAGAAAACTTTACTGAAGTCAATCAGAGTCAACACAGTTTTTACACATTAATTCAGCCCAGAGAAGATCATTTCACTACTTCTAATAGAAACTATATTCTGACATTAAAGCACAGTCAGTGATCCAAATGAAACCAGAGTGAAACCTCGCCCACCATCAACATTTAAACACAGGAAGCTGCTGTCACTTCCTGTTTCTATTGTTCACTGGTGAACAGAGTGAACAGTGATTTCAGCAGCTGTCTTCAGTCAGCAGTGTGACTGTTTGTCTACACAGGAGGAGACTCTCACTCAGACAGAGGACACAGAGACACTGAGGAATGAGGCCAGAGCCCAAACCCAGCATACAGAGGCTGAGTGAATGTGGTGTTGAAGGTGTGGAGGTGGATCAGTGTGTCAGAGGAGACTCTGTAGAAGGACAGAGTGCCAGCAGGACAGTCCACATACACTGCTACTCTGTTAGAGACAGAGGAGGAGGAGGAGGGGATGGATGTTTTTGTCTTATTGTGCCAGAAAGAGTAACGACCATCAGAGCAGATCAGACTCCAGGACTGATCATTCCTTCCAAACACACAGTCATCACTGTTTCCTTTCCTGCTGATTCCTCTGTAACTCACTGATACATAAACTCTTCCTCTCCACTCGACCTCCCAGTAACAGCGACCAGTCAGATCATTTCTACACAGCAGCTGTTCCCAGTAGTCAAATCTGTCTGGATGATCAGGATATGACTGATTCTCCTCCACACATGTCACCTTCCTGTTGTTGTCAGACAGTTTGAGTTTTCTGTTTACTGTGTTTGTGTCCAGTGTGAGTTCACAGTAATCTGATGAAGAGAAGAAGAAACAACACAGCAGCAGTTTATCATCTGACACACCTGATGGATTCATTCTTGGTCCAGATATCATCAGATAATTCATCATTCATTTGGAATTCAAAAAACTGTTTTGGTGTCAGAATCAAATCATGAAAAACCAATAAAACCAGCCTGTTTTTAGTTTTAGCCAGTTCATTGGATTGTTTTTATAGTTTTTCCTTTTTGGATTGAAGAATGAACAGGTCTGCAGACATTCAACCAGGTCACGCTTTTCCTTTTTTATTACAAACCACAAACTAAAAACTAAATCAGGTGATCTATTCCTTTTTTCTTTACAAACAAAAAACCAGAAAACCAGTTTTGGTTTTTGTAAATTCCTTTTTTCATTTTTTCATTTGGGACAGACAGGAAGCGGAAGTGAAGTGTAAAACCGTCAAAATAAAAGCCAAGAGGATAAAATATGGGTTGTATAAAAAGTAGAAAGCTGCTTGTTCTCAGTATTCAGAGTTAAACTGGATGTGAATCATTCACAGAAAACCTGCAGCGTCTCGTTTGTGTTCATGTTCAGTAAAAGTTCAAAGTCAGTCTGTCTCATGGCATTTATGACATACTCATCAATTTTGACATATTTTTGTGACTTTCAAACTAAAGTATTTCAGTTGGAAGTAGGTTTGTACCTGCAGCTGCTTTTTCTCATTTATTATTTATAACACAACATTTAATCACAAGATATGATCCTTGTTTTTATTGATTTATTTTAATATTAGCAGTCTGGTGGGACCAGAGAGGACACATATGAGTATTTTCCTCACTGTAGATTTGAATAAACATGAAGGTTTCCTTGATAACTCAACAATATGAAAGGTTATGACCTTCTGTTTGAATGATTTCACCTTTGATTCTGAGAAATCAAGTATTTTTGTCAGTTTTGCTTTTGTCTTCATGTCTTTAACATTTGTCAACATAAAAACAGCAACGTGTCGTCAGTAAGTCAGAAATACAACATGTTGATGTTAAAGCCATCAGTCATCATTATTTGTCCTCCGACTCTGAGAAATCCAGTATTTCCTGTCAGGGTGTGATAGCAGAAGGCTAGGGAAGAGTCAGTTTGCTTCATTCTGTTTCAAACTGCTGCCGTCCATCACAACCTGAATCCAAACATCATCTCTGCTCAGAAAAGCTGTTTTATAGCCTGACACTGTAAAATATGAAGCTTCTCATTTCATTATATATTGACAAGAATATTTCATATCAAACCATCTCTGTCTTCCTCAATGAATACAGAGTCATATAAAGCAACCAGCGTGTGTGTTTCCCTCATTGAATCTCTACATTTGTCACTTTCCTGTTTTTCATCCTCAGGTAGTTTCTGTTCTTAGTGTCATTTAGTTTCAGCATTGTTATCATACTCACAATGTTTAAAGAAATAGATATTTCCTCTTCCTCTGAAAGAATAAGCAATAATAATAATGATGTTGTTCAAAAATAATAATCATACTGGATCAATACATTCACAAAGCTGATCTGGAAAATCATATTTCATCACAAATCAAACCAAAGAAGTGTCTCTCAAACTCCTCCACCTCCAATCTAGCAGCGGAGCCCTATCTAGCTCTAGTAATACATCCATGGTCGCAGTGAGGAAACACTTCATGTCAGCAGGTGTTCCAGTCAGCCAATCACAGAGCTTCAGATTCTTTACTGCAGTTTATGGCTGATCCACTTTATTATACACACACATTATTTTCTTTACAGTTTAATGTACAGAACAGCACATTGATCCTGATCGTTACCACCAACCTGCAGTACTATATAATGTTATACTGACTATATGTTACGGCTTCAGCTGGCGCCATCACCATAGTAACAGCCGCTGAGGATCATGGGTAGGCTAATGTAGCCGCTTCCGCTATCGTCCAAAACTGACAAAAATCCTTGATTTCTCAGAATGAAAGGTGATGGTGTGGTTTCCCTCATTGAATCTCTACATTTGTCACTTTCCATGTTTCATATATTGAGTGTAAACTGTGTTGATGGATGGTCGGTTTAAATATCATAATATAAATGTGTTCCTGCATCGTGTCTGCTTGCTGATCATGATGAGAGACACACGCTGCATCTGAACTGCTCACATGTGCCTCCTGCTGGTTGTTGTTGTGCACTGCAGCTACTCCTGGATCAATTATTTCACCCTTTCACTGCAGCCGCAGCATTGAAATGAGAAACATCTGTATGTGAAATGATGAACAACAGTTTGGTAACATGTGGGAACTTCTGCTTGTCACTTCAGATCAGCTGTTTGGGAAGAACACACAGGCTGTTTCCACACATGTCATTAATTAGGTTATTAATTCACACTAAGCAACTAAATAATATATCACATGTTTTATGGATAAAATACATTTCATGTCTAAATGAAAAGAACTAAATAATTAATTCATATATGTGCATAATCTTGGGTGTTACTTCTATCCTCTTGGCTTTTATTTTGACGTTTTTACACTACTTCCACTTCCTGTCTGTCCCAAATGAGAAAAATGAAAAAAGGAATTTGCAAAAACCAAAACTGGTTTTCTGATCACATGATTTTGTTTTTTGTTTATAATGAAAAAACAAAGTTGTTGAATGTCCGCAGACCCGTTCAATATTCAATCCAAAGAGGAATAACCATAAAATGAATCGGCAAAAACCAAAAACGAGACGGTTTTGACGGTTTTTCTATCACCAAAAACGTCCTTCTGTGTTTGGTTTTGAAACGACGAAGCTACGTTTGAACTGTTCAATCAGAAAAAAACAGAAACAGCTTGTTTTTTTATTTTTTTGTTTTTAATTCAGCTTGATTTCTTCTTTTTCTGTTCTTACTGACCAAAGTAATTTATCACATTGGCTAATGATGATCAGGGTTGGAAATGTACAGATAGCCTCAGAATAAACTCCTGTTTTCAAAATTTCTATCAATCGTTATACACTTCAGAACTTTCAGTTTCAGCCTCTGTGATGGAAGATTTTTTAAGGCCCCTACATGTTCCATCTGTGAACCCAAACATAGCTGAGGCATTGGAGAAGGACCTCTCTGTCTTGGAGATAATATCTGCAATCAGATCCAAAGCAGCAAGCCCTATTTATTTATTTATCACAACTGTTTATATATGTATATTTTTTAACTGAGCTACATATTGATGAAGCAGGAAACCTGATTTGTGTCTGATCAGCTGTTGTCCGTCTGTTTAAATATTTGTATTGTCACAATTTGGTCAAATAATTTAACAATTTAAGCCATAATTACTGTGATTGGTTACTTTTGATAAATATTATGACTGACATGTAATTTCTTTAATTATATTAATATACACAATAATAATCTTTCACATTATAACACTTTTATTTGTTACCTTTTGCGTGTGTGCTGCTGTGCGTCCTGTGTGTGTAACAGGCAGAGTGTGTGTTGTGCACCCGCCTGTTTAGTTGCATATTACATAATGCGCCCTTAAAATAACAATAAGACGTTGCGCCATTGACTTTAGACCAGGTTTTGTTGGTCAAAAGTTCTCTGCTTCCTCAAGACAGCAATGTGCCAACAATGCACCTGGCCACACCTTACTTTTAAATCAACACGCCCATGAGCGCACTGACACATTTTTTCAAAAACTTCTCAGACCAACTCGCCTCTTTACTACTGTCAGTGTTTGAAGAATCACTTTCAATTAAAATCTTACCTGCTACCATGCACCAAGCAGTAATTTCAGTAATTCTCAAGAAAGGGAAGAATCCCCGCTGTCAATATTGGAGTTTAGTTATATTGGATGGGTAATGATAATGATGATACTGACACTAAATGGCTGAATCTTGAGGGGGCATCTGTAAACTCCACTTCTTTGAGAGCCTTACTGTGTTCTAAATGACCATTTACACAGCCCATCTCTAACTTAACTTCTAACTCAGTTGTTTTACATTCAGTCAAGATCTGGAACCAGTTTAGGAGAGCTTTCTCACTCACAGCTCTATCCCAGGCTACACCTATTGCAGGAAATCATATGTTTGTCCCATCATTAATAGATGAGGTCTTTGATAGGTGGTCCAGAAAAGGTATGATCTCACTGTCACATCTGTATATTGAGGGTAGTTTTGCCTCCTTTGAGCAGCTGCTACAAAAATATCAGATTCCAAAATCCCATTTTTGTTGATACTTACAGCTTCGGAGTTTTGTATTTTCAGACTTTAAAAACTCCCTTATGTCCTTCAACTGATGTTTTAGATTCTATTTTTGATTATAAATCAGTTATGAAACGAACCATCAGCACAATTTATGAAAAGCTGTACTCTCATAACTTGATGCCCTTAGATATCCTCAAAAACAAACGGGAGACTTAGATGAACCGATCACAGACGACATATGGCACGAAATAATATAGGGACTCTTCTCATCATCCATCTGTCTCAGACATGCCGTTATTCAGTTTAAAATTGTTCATCGTCTGCACTGGACGAAGGCTGGGCTCTGTAGGATCAAAGCTGACAAAGACTCCACTTGTGACCGATGCAAACGGGATCCAGCTGCTCTCTTACACATGTTCTGTCCAAAGCTTTGCACTTTTTGGCGGTCTATATTTGAGACCTTTTCTAAGATTTTCGGTAGACGGCTTACGCCATCTCCATTTATTGCACTTTTTGGTGGAGCTCAAACAGACTCTCAGTTTGAGTTGTGGGAAAAAACTATATTGGCTTTCTGCTCTCTGCAAGCTAGGAGGCTGATATTATTGACCCAGCACCTCCAACATACAGCCACTGGGTCAGGAAGTCATGTTTTATATCAAGTTGGAGAAGATTAGATACACAATCAGGGGGTCCACTAGAAAGTTTTATAATATTTGGCAGCCCTTCTTAATGTTTGTTGAAGATATGGAAGCAGATATAGTACTGTAAGCCTCTGGTGCTGCCCTGTCATTAATATATTACTATTTTATTTATTTTATTATAATTTTCTTTTCTTTTTTTTAATCTCTCTCTCTTCTCCATCTTTATGTCTGGCTATGAAACTTGGTCTAGGACTGTACCTCACAACGCTGTCAGTCTGGTTGGGAGATGGGGCGGGATGTGGTCCTATTTTTGTTTTGTTGGACCTGAGTTGGTTAACTGTAACTTGAAGAACTAAATAAAAATATCTTGTTCAAAATAAAAATAAAGGCGTATCAGGAACAACTATTTTAACGATCTAAAGCGCACAATTGCAATATAAATTATTATTCAATTATAATCATCAATTATTAAAGGTGAAAGGTTTGTCTGTCTTTCATATTTTGTGTTGACGTTACAGTCTAAAGACAAAGAAGTGGAACCTTTATTTTGAAGAGTACAGCACAAACATAACTGATAGAGCACACTGTCCAATCAGAAACAGGAAGGCGCTGAAGGCCCGCCCACCGATGACAATGTGGTAAATTATTTTGGTCAGTAAGAACAAAAGACAAGAAATCAAACTGAATTTGTGTTTAAAATTTAAAAAACAAAAGAACAACCTGTTTCTGGTTTTGTACCTTGATCAAACCAGAAACTGACTGTGTGCTGTTTAGTTGTCATGAATCAAATTAAATCCACACTTACACTTCTTCAGACCAGGTTTTAACCACTGCTCTCCACCATGGTCCAACCTGGAGGAAGAAACACAGTCAGAATGATTTTCTATCCAACATGAGTCCTAACTGCTGTTCAACATGAAGCAGTGTTCCTCAGTTTGTCAGAGTGACACAGAAACAGGCTGCAACTCATCTGTCTCAACTGTCTGCTGGATTCTTTCACTGAAGTCTGAGAGGAAAAGACATGAAGAAGAAGATGTGATGTACAAATATGTCCTCAGACATGTCATACAGGAAATCTGTGATTTGGGCTGAATAAATAAAATGAATGAATATTAACTTGAGTTTAATACCAGCAGTGGACTGTGGGGTCACACACACACACACACACACACACACACACACACACATAAAGCATAAAGCCGCCTCCATGTGCTTTCACACAACATACTGGCGTTCTGGATTCAGAGACGTGACGGAGATCAGACTGATCAGAGCTGTAAACTCTGTCATAAATACAAAGACGTTACCAGGACAAGCGGAGGATATTTCTCTTTGTTTGACAACGTTAAAAGTTGAGTTAGACTCATTTTAAAAAATAGAGAGAGAGCAGCTGTGGTTGAGTGAGCTAGAGAGTGAATGGAGAGAGGGAGCATTAGTAACGTTAGTGAGGAAGCTGGTGAATCAGATCAATAAAACCTTATTTTCTGATTGTTTCACAGCGGTTACTTTCCAAAGCACAAACACACCTGCATCCCCACACACCTCCTCAACCCTGCAGCTGTATGCTGCACCGCCTGATGTGCTCTGAATACGGGCTAAACAACAGCGTCAGCTCCCGGTCCCGCCATGCCAGCTGTCACACACATAGACTGTATATAAAGATTATATTTATTATATTATATATTATATTATTATAAATATATACAGTCTATGGTCACATAGAACAGCGAGGTGGATTACAGGCACAGTCCTATGCTAACCTTGTTATTTCTCCCACACATGCATCAGCTAAACTGCCAACCCGGTCTTCATGATGCTCAACTATCAGACAACAAGAAAGGAAAGATTTTCTGAAAGATAGAAATGAGGCCATATTTCTGACAGCAGCAAAGTCGAGCATCACCAACAACAATCTGAATCAACTCTATAGATAATTAATACAGCAGGACTCACCGGTCACTTAAAAGCTTTCTGTAATGGCGACCTGTGTGAGCCACAGCATGAAGAAATACCTGCACTCATTGATTGATGAGTGATGATGACATCACCTGAGGCCTGCTAGCAGACCCTGGGGGTGTCCTAGACACCACAAATCAATTTACACATCCAGTTCCAGAAATCAAACTAAATCCTCTGTTCAATACAATAATTCAATATTTAAAGGAGATTTCAAGGTGAAGATTAAGGAGTAATTTTGAAATTAGAGAATAAATACAACTTTAGGGCAGCAAAACATTTTAGTGTAATTATATTCATTTGTTCATTCATTTGGTTTGAATAATAATAATAATAATAATAATAATAATAGTTGAAAGACACAATAAGAAGCAACAACAAGTAAAATAAATGGACTCTCCTCCGATGAGTTCAGAGACATCTGGAGAACATGAACGTTAACAAAAGAATAACTGGACCTCGACTAACTAGCTTTTTCCAGAGGTTTCACTCACATCACATGATCTTCAAACTATTACATCCATGATGAAAAATGAACTATTATGTTCAGCACTGAAGTTCTTTACCTGAGAGTGTCCAGTCTCCAGTGTGGATCCTTCAGTCCAGCAGACAGAAGCTTCTCTCCTGAGTCTCCTGGGTGATTGTAACTCAGGTCCAGCTCTCTCAGATGGGAGCGGTTGGAGCTCAGAGCTGAGGCCAGAGAAGCACAGCCTTCCTCTGTGATCAGACATCCTGACAGACTTGAAATATAAAAAGGTTGAGTGCACAATGTTTTTAATTATATAAATATTGGAGTCCTACAGATGATATGTTAATGTAAATGTAAATCAGCACATAAAATGATCAACTGTATGAAAAATGTCTCAGCTTTATTGTCATTGTTCAAGACAACAAAATAATAGATGCTGTATCCTGACCTGAGAGTTTCCAGTGTGCAGTGTGGACTCTCCAGGCCAACAGACAACAGCTTCACTCCTGAATCTTGCAGGTCATTGTTACTCAGGTCCAACTCTCTCAGACTAGAGGACTGTGAGCTGAGAACTGAGGACAGAGCTGCACAGCTTCTCTCTGAGAGGTTACAGCCACTCAGCCTGGAGAAGAATTAGCATTGAGCAAAATTAAAATGTTTTATTTGTCATGTATAAAAGTTGAACATATTTATTTTTGTTCATATATCCAGCAGTTCATCCACCTACAGAGCTTTATTTGAAGCTTTGACCACTGGCAGCAGCCTCAGAAGAGCCTCCTCTGAAGCAGAGTATTTCTTCAGGTCAAACACATCAAGATCTTTTCCTGATGACAGTAAGATGAAGACCAGAGCTGACCACTGAGCAGGAGACAGTTTATCTGTGGAGAGACGTCCTGATCTCAGGGACTGTTGGATCTCCTCCACTAGAGAACGATCATCCAGTTCATTCAGACAGTGGAACAGATTGATGCTTCTCTCTGCAGACAGATTCTCACTGATCTTCTTCTTGATGTACTTGACTGTTTTCTGATTGGTCTGTGAGCTACTTCCTGTCTGTGTCAGCAGACCTCGTAGGAGAGTCTGATTGGTCTGCAGTGAAAGACCCAGGAGGAAGCGGAGGAACAAGTCCAGGTGTCCATTTGGACTCTTTAAGGCCTCGTCCACAGCACTCTGGTAGAGATGTTTTAGTTTAGGTTTGTCTTTAAAGACTTTAGACTTCCAGGATGCCTGTTGTTTGTTCTTGTTTGTTCCTGATGTTTGTTGTTCTGCCAGCAGATTGACTCCAGAGTTGATGAATGTCAGATGGACATGAAGAGCAGCCAGAAACTCATGAACACTCAGATGGATGAAGCAGAACACCTTGTCCTGGTACAGCTCTCTCTCCTCTCTAAAGACCTGTGTGAACACTCCTGAGTACACTGAGGCTGCTCTGATATCGATGCCACACTCTGTCAGGTCTGTTTCATAGAAGATCAGGTTTCCTTTCTGCAGCTGCTCAAAAGCCAGTTTTCCCAGAGACTCAATCATCTTCCTGCTCTCTGGACTCCAGTGTGGATCTGTCTCAGCTCCTCCATCATACTTGACCTTCTTCACTTTGGCCTGAACCACCAGGAAGTGGATGTACATCTCAGTCAGGGTCTTGGGCAGCTCTCCTCCCTCTCTGCTTTTCAACAGTTCCTCCAGAACTGTAGCAGTGATCCAGCAGAAGACTGGCATGTGGCACATGATGTGGAGGCTTCGTGATGTCTTGATGTGGGAGATGATGGTGTTAGCCTGCTCCTCATCTCTGAATCTCTTCCTGAAGTACTCCTCCTTCTGTGGGTCAGTGAACCCTCTGACCTCTGTCACCATGCTGACACACTCAGGAGGGATCTGATTGGCTGCTGCAGGTCGTGTGGTTATCCAGAGGCGAGCAGAGGGAAGCAGTTTCCCCCTGATGAGGTTTGTCAGCAGCACATCCACTGAGGTGGACTCTGTAACATCAGTCAGGATCTTATTGTTGTGGAAGTCCAGAGGAAGTCGACACTCATCCAGACCGTCAAAGATGAACACAACCTGGAACTCTTCAAACCTGCAGATTCCTGCTTCTTTGGTTTCAGTAAAGAAGTGATGAACAAGTTCCGCCAAGCTGCACTTTTTCTCTTTCAGCACATTCAGCTCTCTGAAAGTGAATGGAAATGTGAAGTGTATGTCCTGGTTGGCTTTGTCTTCAGCCCAGTCCAGAGTGAACTTCTGTGTTAAGACTGTTTTCCCAATGCCAGCCACTCCCTTTGTCATCACTGTTCTGATTGGTTCATCTCTTCCAGGTGAGGCTTTAAAGATGTCTTCTTGTCTGATGGTTGTTTCTGGTCTGTCTGGTTTCCTGGATGCTGCTTCAATCTGTCTGACCTCATGTTCATCATTGACCTCTGCAGTCCCTCCCTCTGTGATGTAGAGCTCTGTGTAGATCTGATTCAGAAGGGTTGGGTTTCCTGCTTTAGCAATCCCCTCAAACACACACTGGAACTTCTTCTTCAGGTTAGACTTCAGTTTATTTCGGCACTCTGCAGCACGAGTTCCTGAATGAAAAAATTAAATCAATCAGATGATTCTACAGTAAATTGGTTGAATGTAAACATTAAACTGCAGATGTTTATATTTTCCTCCACCATTAAATCTATTCAGCTCATCAGTTGAGGACAAACAGTTTCTGACTGTTTTCAGCTCAGAAGAATTCATAGATCTGATGCAGATGTGTGCATCATATTAACAGCAGAGTTTGAAATATAAACCTCTCCCATGTTGCCTCCATCATGTTAAATCTGTTAAAATCCTCTTACTGCTCTGCAGACAGTCAGCCAGCTCCTCCTGCTTCATTCTCCTCAGGATGTGCAGTGTGATCTTCAGAAATGCTTCTCTGCTGCTACTCCTCTGCTCTTCATCCTCACCATCCAACACCTCCTCATCCTCACTCTGACTCTCTAAGCATTCTGGGTAATCTGGACTCACAACCTTCTGGATCTTCTTCAGCTCGTTCTTCACAAAACTGATGATATTCTCCTCCAGCAGCTGGAACAGAATCAAATGTAAATGTAACTGGTAGAAGTCAACATCAGATCATCTGTGACCGACTGAAAAGCTGCTGGTCTACAGAGTGCAGCATGGAGACTGTTAGGACCAGAATGGTAGTTTAGTATTTAGTCTGTGACTGTTGTAGTTAGCAGTAGTAGCTGTGCTTTACATTTACACACCATAAATATGGAGTCCAGGTGTGTTTGATGCTGCTGGACAGACTGACCACTGAGAACCTCTGAGCTCTGCTGATGAACTCTGTGAAGAAAAGATGAAGTCTTAGAATAAATAATGACACTCAGTGTTAAAGGTGTTGAGTTCTATCACAGTGGATCCACATAAAACACTCAGCTGTTCTGTCTGACCTCTGATCATTTGTCTCTGTAAAGACTTTGTACCTCTGTTTTAAAAAACTATTGTAAAGTTTGTGGTTTTTAGGAAAGCATATGGAAGAGGAGTGTTTGTATTCATGAGGACCTTGTGTGTAAAAACATTATTAGTCACTAATGTAAAGAATGAATCTCCACAATCAATCAAACTTATTAGGAGAGTTGAATAATAACAGACACAAACATTTTACAGTCTGACCTCTGATCAGCAGACTGATGTCCCTTTCTTAAGTTAACAGGTCGACCCATAGACCCATCGCTCTTCAAGGACACACAGCTGGGTTCAGTGTAGCTGTATCTTTTCTGATGGATCCTGGTGGAAACAAAACACTCATAAATGCACATGTTCAATATAATTCTTCTCAGACAAAGAATGTGTTATTGTCAGCATATTAATAACAAAGACTTCATACTTCTTCTGTGTTAAATATGCTAAATGCAACGTTTGTAGGAGCTGCAGCTGATAAAATAAAATGTCTTGTTCAAAACTAGCTGATAGTAAAAAGAAAAAAAGATGTTGACATTGAAAAAGAGAGTGGGAGCACACACACACACACACACACACACACACACACGTGACGCTCATGAAATGTAAGGTCACATTTTAAGTAATTTTGTTTGTTTTATTTTGACAGTATTAATTCTAGTAAGAAAATGTGTCACTATGCACCACAGGGTCAATTCTTACCTCATATTAAGAGTAAAAGCTTGCTTTTAGAGTTATTCAGTCTCACCAGCAGGTGGCAGTGTGGCGCTCAGCTTCTACTTGCTAACGGACTCTTGTTTACTTCCTCATTCTACTGAGCTAAGCTGCACTGAACAGAAGCAAGCGAAACTGTCTGTTTTTACAGGTTAGTGGTGTCTGAAAACTTGTATAATTACTCACATGTGTTGCTAAACATTTAAATAATATGTTTGATTAATTGTGTAAGATTACTGAGCACGTTAGAAAGGTTCTTTGAAGAAGTGACAAACATGTACATTTCTCTGTGTGTAGTGGGTGACCCATTATGGCGCCGCTGTATACTTTTTTTTGTTATTGTGACCAAAATAATGTCTAGTTTGTGGCTCCAGTGCATTTCATTTGTGGTTAAAAACTATTCTTTTGGGAACAGTATTTGGTTACATGTGTAAATTCATTGAAGGTTAGATGTATATTTGAATATTGTAAACAGTTAAAAGTGTCAAGTCTTCAGCTCAGGCATTTATCTTGAAACAACAGTCATTAATAGCAATGTGCTATTTTTCTTTATTTTGCACGATTAGTGAGATTGAATGAAAGGTCATGTGAAACCTCTACAGTACATCTTACATTTCATTGTAATTTCAGTAGTTGTAAACTAAATAGTAACTCAGTTAACTGACTGGTTAGGATGTATTAATACAGTGATACACTGAACGCAGGATTATTCTTTATGAAGAAGTGGAAAATGTGTTATTTTATTTGAAAAGAGGAGTTTGATACTACTAGCTAGGTATTTTGGTTTTGTTTCTGAAATGGATGTTGTACTGTAAATAACATTTAAATATGAAAAAAACAGCAAGAGAAAAAAAGGAAAAGATATTTTGAAAACTGATAAATAAATTCTACTGAGCGAAGCTGCACTGAACAAAAAAAGCGTAACTGTCTCATCCTTTCTTCTGTTTTTACAGGAACTTTATCTGTTTACAGGCCCATAGTCTGGGACCTGTTACACACACACATATAAATAAATATTCTTCATGTTTTCCAGTACAATCATCATGTGACTGTAGTTTTGTATTTTATTCACATGATGACACCAAATTGGTGACCCTTGTGTTAAGAATATTTACCACAAATATACTGTATGTCACCATGGTCAAGAATTACTTTCTTCATCAATGATATGTTTTATTAGGAGAGTTGAATAATAACAGAAAACATTTTGCAGTCTGACCTCTGATCATCAGACTGATGTTCATGTCTGAAGTCAATAAATCGATCCGTAGACCAGTCACTCTGCATGGACACACAGCTGGGTTCAGTGTAGCTTTGTCTTTTCTGATGGATCCTGGTGGAAACAAAACACTCATAAATGCACATGTTCAATATAATTCTTCTCAGACAAAGAATGTGTTATTGTCAACATGTCAATAACAAAGACTTCATACTTCTTCTGTGTTAAATATGCTAAATGCAACGTTTGTAGGAGCTGCAGTTGATAAAATCAAATGTCTTGTTCAAAACTAGCTGATAGTAAAAAGAAAGAAAGATGTTGGCATTGAAAAAGAGAGTGGGAGCACACACACACACACACACACACACACACACACACACACACACACACACATGTGACGCTCATGAAATGTAAGGTCACATTTTATGTAATTTTGTTTGTTTTATTTTGACAGTATTATTTCTAGTAAGAAAATGTGTTACTATGCACCACAGGGTCAATTCTTACCTCTTATTAAGAGTAAAAGCTTGATTTTAGAGTTATTCAGTCTCACCAGCAGGTGGCAGTGTGGCGCTCAGCTTCTACTTGCTAACGGGCTCTTGTTTACTTCCTCATTCTACTGAGTGAAGCTGCACTGAACAGAAGCAAGTGTAACTGTCTGTTTTTACAGGTTAGTGGTGTCTGAAAACTTGTATAATTACTCACATGTGCTGCTAAACATTTAAATAATATGTTTGATTAATTGTGTAAGATTACTGAGCACGTTAGAAAGGTTTTTTGAAGAAGTGACACACATGTAGTTTCTCTGTGTGTCTTGGGTGAGCCATTATGGCGCCGCTGTATACTTTTTTTTCTTATTGTGACCAAAATAATGTCTAGTTTGTGGCTCCAGTGCATTTCATCTGTGGTTAAAAACTATTCTTTTGGGAACCGTATTTGGTTACATGTGTAAATCCATTGAAGGTTAGATGTATATTTGAATATTGTAAACAGTTAAAAGTGTTAAGTCTTCAGCTCAGGTATTTATCTTGAAACAACAGTCATTAATAGCAATGTGCTATTTTTCTTTGTTTTGCACGATGAGTGAGATTGAATGAAAGGTCATGTGAAACCTCTACAGTACATCTTATATTTCATTGTAATTTCAATAGTTGTAAACTAAATAGTAACTCAGTTAACTGACTGGATAAGGATGTATTAATACAGTGATACACTGAACGCAGGATTATTCTTCATGAAGAAGTGGAAAATGTGTTATTTTATTTGAAAAGAGGAGTTTGATACTACTAGCTAGGTATTTTGGTTTTGTTTCTGAAATGGATGTTGTACTGTAAATAACATTTAAATATGAAAAAAAACAGCAAGAGAAAAAAAGGAAACAAGATATTTTGAAAACTGATAAATAAATTCTACTGAGCGAAGCTGCACTGAACAAAAAAAGCGTAACTGTCTCATTCTTTCTCCTGTTTTTACAGGAACTTTATCTATTTACAGGCCCATAGTCTGGGACCTGTTACACACACACACACACACACACATATAAATATATATTCTTCATGTTTTCCAGTACAATCATCATGTGACTGTAGTTTTGTATTTTATTCACATGATGACACCAAATTGGTGACCCTTGTGTTAAGAATATTTACCACAAATATACTGTATGTCACCATGGTCAAGAATTACTTTCTTCATCAATGATGTGTCTTCTTAGGAGAGTTGAATAATAACAGAAAACATTTTGCAGTCTGACCTCCGATCATCAGACTGATGTCCATGTCTGAAGTCAATAAATCGATCCGTAGACCAGTCACTCTGCATGGACACACAGCTGGGTTCAGTGTAGCTTTGTCTTTTCTGATGGATCCTGGTGGAAACAAAACACTCATAAATGCACATGTTCAATATAATTCTTCTCAGACAAAGAATGTGTTATTGTCAACATGTCAATAACAAAGACTTCATACTTCTTCTGTGTTAAATATTCTAAATGCAACATTTGTAGGAGCTGCAGTTGATAAAATCAAATGTCTTGTTCAAAACTAGCTGATAGTAAAAAGAAAGAAAGATGTTGACATTGAAAAAGAGAGTGGGAGCACACACACACACACACACACACACACACACACACATGTGACGCTCATGAAATGTAAGGTCACATTTTATGTACTTATGTTTGTTTTATTTTGAAAGTTTTATTTCTAGTAAGAAAATGTGTTACTATATATCGCAGGGTCAATTATTACCTCTTATTAAGAGTAAAAGCTTGCTTTTAGAGTTATTCAGTCTCACCAGCAGGTGGCAGTGTGGCGCTCAGCTTCTACTTGCTAACGGACTCTTGTTTACTTCCTCATTCTACTGAGCTAAGCTGCACTGAACAGAAGCAAGCGTAACTGTCTGTTTTTACAGGTTAGTGGTGTCTGAAAACTTGTATAATTACTCATATGTGCTGCTAAACATTTAAATAATATGTTTGATTAATTGTGTAAGATTACTGAGCACGTTAGAAAGGTTTTTTGAAGAAGTGACAAACATGTAGTTTCTCTGTGTCGTGGGTGACCCATTATGGCACCGCTATATACTTTTTTTTGTTATTGTGACCAAAATAATGTGTAGTTTCTGGCTCCAGTGCATTTCATTTGTGGTTAAAAACTATTCTTTTGGGAACAGTATTTGGTTACATGTGTGAATCCATTGAAGGTTAGATGTATATTTGAATATTGTAAACAGTTAAAAGTGTTATGTCTTCAGCTCAGGTATTTATCTTGAAACAACAGTCATTAATAGCAATGTGCTATTTTTCTTTATTTTGCACGATGAGTGAGATTGAATGAAAGGTCATGTGAAACCTCTACAGTACATCTTATATTTCATTGTAATTTCAGTAGTTGTAAACTAAATAGTAACTCAGTTAACTGACTGGATAAGGATGTATTAATACAGTGAATACACTGAACGCAGGATTATTCTTCATGAAGAAGTGGAAAATGTGTTATTTTATTTGAAAAGAGGAGTTTGATACTACTAGCTAGGTATTTTGGTTTTGTTTCTGAAATGGATGTTGTACTGTAAATAACATTTCAATATGAAAAAAACAGCAAGAGAAAAAAAGGAAACAAGATATTTTGAAAACTGATAAATACATTCTACTGAGCGAAGCTGCACTGAACAGAAAAAGCGTAACTGTCTCATTCTTTCTCCTGTTTTTACAGCAAAATTTATCTGTTTACAGGCCCATAGTCTGGGACCTCACAAACTCAGATATTTAATGTATTTGCTGTGTGTTTGGTTATATATCATTCATTTTTAAAATTATTTATCTATTTTAAATCAAGATTATCTTGAAAGTGACATGTTTTTAAAACATATAACAGACATCCGGGTCAGACAGGACGTCAGCTGGATCATTTTAGAAAGTAGATCATATAAATTGTTAATCTCAACATATAGCAGAATAAACACTGTGTACAGAAACATTAGCAGAATAGTTAAATAGTCTCGTTGATGATGATAAAGACATATTTTAACGTTGCTGAAACATCCAGGTAACATCCCGGATAGCAGCACAAATTTCATTGTGGAACTATTTTTTAATTCATTACTTCTTAATTAAGAGAAACAGAAACAAAGATTTTATATTCTGACCTCTGATGAGCAGATTTATGTCCATCGTTGAAATCAGCAGGTTCAAACTTCAACCGAAGATTCTTGACAGGCACCCAACTGTGTTCAGCAGAGTCTGGTCTGTGCTGCTGCTCTGGGCTTCAACACAACACACACAGAGCTTCAGGTGTGAATAATGATGGTGGAGTGATGTGAGTGGAGAACAGTGATGGACAGTTAGAGATCCTCATCTCACCTCTGAGCTTTGGTCTGGCTGTCATGTTCCCCACACAGAGAGCTTTTAGAGGGAGGGACTCCCTCCTCTCTGTCCTCACACTGATCCATAGCAGAGAAACACCTTCACACAAACACAACAACAAGCTCATTCATTACAACAAGCTGCACATCACAGAGCCACACTGCTGTCTATCACACTGTCATTCTTTATTCTACCACCAGATGGAGCCAAAGTCAGTCATTACTTTCAGATTTCCACTGTGGATACATGTTGAAGAAACTGCATTAACTAGATTCCTTTTTATACACTTGTATTTTTGTCCACTAGAGACTCATATGCAGCAAGTTATAGTTCACTTCTGTTTAAAAACTGATGACATGATATATTTTTATTCAGCTGTGTGTCAGAAAGAAGAAAATAGTCAGCAGGTGAATTCAGATCCACATCTGGTCACAGAGTGGTTCTACCTTCACCTGTAGAGGAAACACAGAGAGAAGCTGCAGCTGATTCTCCTTCATCAGTCCTTCATCATCAATCTGAGGACGCTGTCACTCTCTCATAACTTCACAGTCAAAGTCCAAAACCAGAAAGTGAAATAATGAGACTAAATCCAACAATGAGTCAGTGTTATTATCTGTGTTCTCACAGTCTGATGGAACTGATGTCTTTCTGCTGGTGTTCAGAACCATTCAACCAAAACTACTAAAACTAAACCAAGAAACTGAGCAGTTCCTAGTCTTTTCTTTTCTTTTGCTCAGTGACATCTACAGAGATAGAAGTCAGGTTAACTACCTTTGCTCATTTGAATGAATATAATTTAGATGTTGTTTGGTGTTTTAAACATCAGGCTGTTACACAAACACGACTTGTTAGCAGGATGAAATAAATGATGATTTCTTTCTCTTCATCACAGAAACATCTCGTACTGTCTTTATGTTTTAATGCACAGCAGCTGATAGTTTTCACTTTCAATCACAGATCAAATTAGATTCTGTTTTATTGATCATTAAATATAAAGTGTATAAAACTCTACACAAGCTGTTCCTGGACATTTTGTTTAAAGGTTTGATTTACCTGCAAAATGTCACTGAAATAGAAGCAAAATGATGCTCTGCTGCATCGCTCACTGCTGCTGCTGTCATATCAATAAAATAGCCAGCCAGCAGTTTCTGCCTTTAGTCTCTCAGTATCAGCTGTTTTAAATAAATGTAAAACATTTCTTCCTCTCTGGTGCCCTTCCAGCTGGTAACCACCTAGCTTGTCTGTGCCTAAAAACAGCTGTTACTTCACGTGTCACACTCAGGGCCATGACAGGTTTCAACCAATCATTTACTGAATATACATCAAGATACTGATGCAATAAAAATAAATATCAATGCAGTCAAAATTTGAAAGATCTGTCATGACACTGAACAGTTTTATCACTGTATTTTTTAAAAATTGAAATTCATTGAAAATGTTCTGGTACAGGATTTAAATCCTAAACCAGACTTTTATCCTTGAGGAGATTAAACAACAAAAATAAGCAATGTTGTCTTCCTGAATAATTTTTTTATCCCACTAATTTGTTTTGACATTTTGAAGGAAACATAATGGATTGATGATGTTTTGAATAAAGTTGTTATGTTTTGTACTGCATTAATGTTGTAGTTCACAGGTCAGATGGATGTTCGCTGTGTGAAGCCAGAAACTAAGTCACTGTTGACTTTTTTTCCACTTTTAACAAAAACCAACTTCTGTCTTGAACCTTAACTGAGAGCTGTCAGTGCCTGAACAGAACCATAAAAACATCTAACAGTGCTTTGTCTGCTAACAGAGGATATTAAATTGTAAGAGCATGAACATATGTGTATTTCTTGTTCTTTTCATTTCTATAGTCATGTCACATTTTTCCATTTAGCCAATGTTGGATGATAAGGAAGGTAGTCAGCATTTATGTGGATGAATTAACAGAACTTTGAACCTTGATGTTTCACATCATCTACAATAAAATTTGAATCATTGAGATAAGAAGAGTGAACATGTAAAATCTGTCAAACTACACTCTAACTGCAGAGTTACAGTAGAAAACATGTTGCTGCTTTTGTGCTTTTATTTGCTGCTGCAGCTCTCAGCCTGGTTAAATGACTGAATATCATAAATGAAAAGATGATTTAAACATTATATCTGTGATGAAAAACATTTGCAGAAATCTCTAACTCTAACATATTATATGACTTTTTATTACAGTTAATTACTAACTAGGTTACCTATAAAATATTCAAACTGTTTCTGCTGGGTGGGGACCAGTGACTATTCCTCACTAACTGAATTAAACTAATTTATTTACTATGGATATCTATGGATTTTATTTTACTAATTTATTTATTTACTAAGTTATTAAGTAATAACTTTTATAATATTTGTAAGTTCTAAGGTGACTGAAGGAGGTGACCCTTCATACAGCCATAAAACTGTAACAATGAAATTAATGGAACACACAATTCTTGGTTTCAAGAAAAGGTTTTAGAAAAACAAACTTAAAACAGTTTGAAATAGTTTGAGTTAATTTTATCTGAAATATGTTGGTAAATAATCAAATTACTTTATCTATTACTACACACAATACATGTTCATATTCATATAACTCTTTATCCAACTAGTAGTCTGAGCTGGAGTGGTGCAGAGTGGAACAGTGGGAGGTAAAGAGATAATATTCACGTTGACATACATTATTATCTCTTATGTTGTAACTGACCAAAAAGATCAGTGACCCAAAAATACAACAGTCCTCTAATTAATCCAACCTTTGTGAATGTGAATTTTTTGACAATGTTGATATTTTTTAGGTTCATGGTGTTGAAGTGCTGGACTGTATTTTATTGTACTTGTGTTTCTGATATTATGTTCCTCTATATTCTACATAAAATAAGCAAAGAAAATAATCTAGTTAGACAAATAATAGACCAACACAAAGTGGAGCCTCAACATGAACCACAGAATGAAACAAACAAACATTTGAAGGTTGAATTTCAGCTTCGAAAAATGAAGCTTTTCTTATGTCTTCTGGAGTTTCGTTCATTCCACCAATGCAGCAACAAATCATCATAACTCATCACTATAGCAACCATCTCTACTGTTATCAGACCATTTTAACACAAACATGATGAGATCTGTTGGTTACGTTACCTTTACATGCTGAAAATCATCTGAATCAAACTGATGAGTGAAGATGAAATTAATCCGGTTTCAACAGGAAACCAACCAGAAGAAGAACAAACATGTAACTGACAGCAGGAGGTTTTTAATGTCTGATGATCCACAAACAGTCTAAACTCCCTGCATTCATCTCTAATCTAAAATGTTCTTTAAGGAAATCTGATAACAGAACAGCAGCTCTGACCTTTGGAACGAACAATCTGGAGCAAAAGTTAAATATTAACAGACAATATGAATCTTTATCAGTTGGATCATAAAGTCTGATGTTTGACTTTTATTCCAACAAGGAAATAAAAAGTGTTGAGATGCTTTAATGCAGTCTGTTGTATAAATAAATTGTTCTTTCTGTTTTCATCATTATGATTCATTATTATAACATCTGTGTCCTCAGACACACTGGAGACAAACCTTAAACTCTGTTTGACCAGTAAAACCAGTGAAACTAAAAACCTCTTTTTAAGAGTCCTGGCTGAGAGCAGCAGCAACAACATAAAACACACAACACATAAATATATCATGTCTCATAAATACATCATAATAATAGAGTGAAAACACTGCAGTACAGTCATATAAAATATTACATCCTGAAGAAAACAACCCAGCAGCTGTCTGGATAAAACTAAGAGAAATAAAATGAGGAAACTCAGACAGAACCAGTGACTCAATGAGACACATTTGGATACACCTCTGAAACATCAACAGCCAGAAGTGAAGTTCTATGATTTTAAAATAAATTGACAGAAGGTTCTGTGTTGTCATATTCTTCTCTATAAAGGTACCTGGGAGAGTGTGGGTGTGGCCACCAGCTGAATTTGGAGCACCTGTGTTGCTGCCATAAAGGAAAAAAGGCCAACTCCCAGCATTGTTCAGCCCCTCTCTGACTTCTCTCACCAGCCAGTAGATGCAGGCCTTTGGTTTTTGTTTGGTTCTGGTTTTGTTTTTACTCCACAGCACCTTGCACTTCATTACTCAAACATCCACACCTACATGACTGATGTGACTGATTGACATGCTCCATAATTGCAAATATTGCTTCAGCTGTTTACTTTGTTATAATAAATGTCTCTACTTCACTGTTACTTCTATTCTCTTCTTTTAGCTGTATTATTTCCTTTTTTTAACTTCTTTTTAAAATTTTATTTCCAAATGTAGCGTTATTTCATTGTTTTCATATGTCTTTTTATTTGTCTTGCTTTTATATTCTGTTTTAATGCCTTTTGTGATCTATGTGATCTGGGAACAAAGAGCAGCTGTATACACACTTTTGTTGTATGAACTTACTTAAAGGTCCAGTGTGTAATATATGGGGTATTTAGCGGCCTCTAATGGTGAAGTTCTAGATTGAAGCACTCCGCTGCTCCCCCCTCCCCTCCCTAAGACTATGGTGGCCTTCACGGACAAGAGGCTATTTGCTGAAGAGGACAGCTCCAAGCATTTCTAACAAGTCAAGGGAAGCTGTGAAGATGTATTTAGTTATTTAGTCTATAATACTAGAGGATATAGGTCGTAAGTAAGATAGCAATTATGAGTGCTTTACAAGCTAACAGTAGCTACGTAACGCTAAACAAAACTTACAGTTATTTTATTCTAATGTTAGGCATATTGATAGATACCGTTAGCATTGGCAGGATAACGTTGCAAATTGTGTTATCCGTTTGCAGAGTAAAGTACCGGAGAATAGAGAGAGAGAGAGCGAGAGAGAGGAAGAGGGCGAGCTAGCTGTGCTGCTTAGCGGTGCTGCTGCAGGCAGGGCTAGGCTAGAGAGGAGAGCAAACACCGGGACTACGACAGCAATGGAAGAAGCTGGAAACCCTCCGACGGGAAACGACTGAGGTTTGTAACGTTATTGATACAATTATTTTATTAAATTACTATTCGTTCTACACGATATTATATTCAAAATACCAACGCAGTGGTATTTACATTGCAGCTTTCTGCTTAACATTACTGTAGTCTGTATAGTGTGATGTGTTATAGCAGTGTAATGTGAGTCAGTAGCCTCTTTTACAGCCCGTTCAAAGCGGGAATACTGCGCCTGTAATCCGCCTCACTGTTCTGTTCAGTCCGTATTCAGACCAAGTCAGGCGGTGCAGGGTTAGGAGGCGTGTGGTTGTGTTTGTGCTTTAGAAGCTAACAGCTCTAAAACAATTAGAAAATAACGTTTATTGATCTGATTCACGGCTTCTTCACTAACAGCTCAGCCTCTAGCTCACTCAGCTGTTCTCTCGTCTTTTTATTATGAGTCAGGAATAAAGTCTAACTTCACTTTTTACGTTATCAAACAAAGAGAAATGTCCTCCCCTCAGATTTACAGCTATAATGCGTGTTCTCTGTATAAAAGAGGCTACTGAAAACATTAGCAACACTAACTTTGCTGAATGAGTAACGTTATGTAAATAAGATATAGTTCACTAATGAGCAGCACTATTTTGACTTTTTTTTTTTTTTTTTAAATCATGTTGTTGTAGACTTGTTTGGGAACACTGGACAGCCTACAATCCATATTCTGCACTACCATCACCATATTTCCAACATATCATGAAACTTATAACTTAATAAGCCTTATCTGTGTTTTTCCTGTTTTCATTTTTTCAGACTTCTTGAAGAGATGATCTTGGAGGAGAACAGCAGCTCACCAGTGAACTGCTTCAGAGGCAGCCAGGGTTCATTTGTTCAATTTAAATGTGCAAGTTTACCAAATAAAAGATATTAATCAGATGTGCTGTAATAATTGCTTTGATATACAATGACAGTACTTCCCTGCAATGTGAGTATATTGTCATTACCACTTCCACTATTGATTTATATTTTCGTTATTTATATATTATTAAGCAACATGAAACAGTAGTGAAGTTTGAATACCACTGATCCTCAGAACATAGCACTGTAGAACATGTAATGGATTCATTTTCATCACTTCAGGTTATGTAAACTGCAATTTACTAGTTTGAACAACAAAATAAAAATATGAAAAACAACACTAAGAATAACATTTATGATATAAATATCTTTTATTAAACAAACATTTTTGGACATCTTTTTCAATCTTTTACTGTTCAAACAAACATTTTTACAGTTTATTCTGTTTTCTTCAGAGTTGACTGATAAAGACAGAATAAGCTGTCAAATCATTAGTCTGTTCAGCTAAAAGCAGTCAATTTGCTGCACATATAATAGCAGACAAGGGTCAGACCAAAACCACACCAAAGGTATTCAGTTTACTGCTCTGGATGAAGATGCTCTCATAGCAGGAACGACACCCATCATTCACTGGCACTGCTGATCCTCATCTGCTCCAGGAGCTGTGTAGAGCAGCAGCTGCAGGGACGCATAGAGTTTATTTACTATTTCATACATTTTATACAGTTGAACGTGAAAATAATGCTATTTAACCAAGAGTAGGATTTACAGGTAAGTCAATATGCTACATAGGAAAACAGATGTGTATCACTTACCCAGACTTCTCCTGACTTGGTCTGCAATACTTCTGATATGATGGGTGTGAATGTCACAGACATGGTGAATAACGCCGAACCATAGTGCCTGAGAAAAATGAAAAAAAAAGCACATGAATGAACTTACTATTATAATCTAATAATATCTATCTAACGTGTTTATCAGAAACTGCTGATTTTCATCCCAACAACAGACTAGATCAGATTATTTCATTAACACACTTTCAGTCAGAGACAAGTAGCTATTCAGTGAAATCAACTTCTGTTGTCTTTGGTTGTAACGAAAACCTGCGTACTTGCAGCCATTAATGGCACATGGTGAAATACTCCTAACATATTATGAAGATAAAGGCAACACTGTGTATCGATGCTGCAGGAGCTCTTTCATAGCTGCAGAAACAGCAGCAACGTCAAGAAAATAGTAACGTGACACAGTCACATAACCTGTAATACATTATGCTACATCCTAAAATACTTCTGACTGATAAATGTAAAATTAAAGCTGTGGTAGCAATTAACGTTACATGTTCTCCAACATTGAAACGGGAAAAACTTACTTGTGTTGGACTATAAGCTAACTTTACACCGTGTGTACATGTGCTACTAAATGACAGATTAGCAGCAAACAATGAAATTATGGAGCACTGAAAAATATTCACCGACTGTATGATGAGCAGACTTCTCCTCAGTTTATCTTTCACGCTAACTCATTACTCTGACTTAGTGTCCTTAGCTCATCACCAGCGCTAAATACCTTAGTTATCAGTCCGTTGTCTTTACTGCCACAGAAAATGAATAAATCTTTAGGTTATTAGCACCACTTCGCCTCCCTGTTGTCTCTTATCAGACCAGCAGCTCTGAGAGAGGCTCAAACTGAAGCTACAATCTGCTAACATGGCTAATATTTCATGCTACGTAACGTTAGCGGTGTTTCTATCCACTGAAACGTATCTACTGCTAATACATATTGTACATCATCTAAGTTATAAAACATTACCAACTGAGAGAAATAAATCTACATTACACTCTTACCTGTCCAGCAGAAAACAGGAAACTTCAGCATCAGTCTGCAAACATTTCTCTCATCACGGATTTCCATCTGGGTTTATCCTCTTCATGTAGTTGCTAGTCCGTTTAGCTTCTTCTGTTTTCGTTTCAGTGACGATGGCAATTTTCTAAATAAGTGTCATCCTTCATTTATCAGGTTTTGGTTCCGAATCTTCTCACGATACAAAATGTTTGGTCTGTTCTTCTTTTTTCCCGTTTCGTTCCAAAGCCGGTGCATTTCCGGTAGTCCCACTGAATCTAAAACGCGTTTGTGTTAGTTTTTTCCGTTCAGCGCTACTGTAGAGACTAACATGCCAGCTCCCACGGAGGGCGACCCGCTCCTATGTAGATATAAATGACTTATTTCTAAGGTAACAAAAGCGTCACAATTATTATTTTCAGATGATTAGACACTAATTTAAATGTACTTTTAAATGATCTATTCAATTTTTACCAAGTCTGTTCTTTTAGATGTTCCTAAATATTACACACTGGACCTTTAAATAAGGTGGCTGTAACACAAGAATGAATTTATAGAGGTTAAAGAGGAGCAGCCAACCTGGTTATAGAGCTCCATGATACAGTATCCAAGTTTGACACACATATACAAAATTTAATGTCACATTTTTGTTTTGTTACGTTTCATAATGCGTCAGAGTAATAAGTCTGGCAGCCCTTTTTGACCTCCTTAATTTAGGTGCACTACACCTATGATGCCAATAGGTGGCAGTGTGAAACTACTGACACTCCACACTCTATACTGTGGGAGCTGCCTTTGTGTCTCATTCTGACCAGAGCAGATGGCCTCTTATGGATTTTCATCTCTTTCTGTTTATCTTTGACTTTTATAATATTGCTGAATAGGAGGTCCAATACCACTTTATCTATGACTGAGATCTTTTCTTTTTGTTTCCATGGATGTGAAAGAAGGGCCAAAATCCAAGTTATTGTAATAGATAGCTTCTTCTCTTTTCTCTTTGTCAGTTTAATTTAGGTAGATTAACAGACTGGAATAATAAAGGGAAAATTTAAATGTTATAGCCATGTTAGTTATTTCTTGTTTTTTTTCTTCCATTTCTTTATCCTCATCAGACAGGAGAAGTGAATTCTGTTAATAAATTATAAGATATATACTCTGGGAATATAGGTTAAATTCCTCTCTCTAGAAAAGCATTTCCCTTCAGTTTCATGGACCTTATAGGACTTCTATGCTATCCAGTGGCCTTTTGGGGGTAACACGGGGAGGGAGGAAGAAGAAGGATTCCATCATTCAATTGTACATTTTTGGGGTATTTGTGTTTGTGTTTGTGGTTTTTTTTTGGCTGTTGAGGGTCCAGAATTGTCCGGCTTCAATCTTCTATATCACTATTATAATTTTCCACGTATTGTCTGTATTGGTTTGGATTATTAGTTAGATTATGGAATTATTTTTTCACAGGCTCTTTTGGCTTCCTTTTGACTGCAATGAGCAATTGTCAGCAGTAACGTCAAATGTTTAAACCACGTAATCAAACATTAAAAATATGAAATGAAAAAGAGATGCCAAATAGTATTCCTGTAGGAGTCTCATTTGTCAGCTCTTCATTTGATTGGTTCAGAAAATCAATTCTTTTACTTTAATTTAAGGATGTAGATCATTGTTGAGTCCAGTTGAGGACACATATGGTCCATATCCTGGTTATGAGTGTTATCCATGTGGAGAATATTATGATGTTTGTTTACAACAATAACCTGGTTCTCATGATTCTGACATAATGAGGTTGTTTATTAAGTATCAGCCAGCAGTTTCTGCCTTTAGTCTCCTCTCAGTATCAGCTGTTTACTGCAGTCAGCATCAATGACTTCAAAAGTAAACTGGGTGTCTGGCATTAATTATAAAATATTTACTCCTCTTCCTCTTTAGTGCCCTTCCAGTTGGAAGCCATCTAGCTTGTTCATGCCTAAAAACACTTGTTACTGTATATGTCACACTCAGGGCCATGACAGGTTTCAAACAATCATTTACTGAATATACATAAAGATACTGATGCAATAAAAATAAATATCAATGTAGGCAAAATTTGTAGGATTTGGTACACTAAATAGTTTTCTCACTCTTTTTAAACTGAAATTTATTGAACATGTTCTGGTACAGGATTTAAATCCTAAACCAGACTTTTATCCTTAAGAGATTAGACAACAAAAATAAGCAATGTTGTCTTCCAGAATTGCTTTTTTTTTTTTTAAAGTCTGACCTTTGTGAATATGAATTTATTAGGTTCATGATGTTGAAGTATTGGACTGTATTTTATTGTACATGTGTTTCTAATATTATTTTCATCTATACTCTTACGTAAATAATAATCTAGATAGACAAATAAAAGGCCGTCACAAAGTGGAGCCTCAACATGAACCACAGAATCAAACAAACATTTGAAGGTTGAATTTCAGCTTCAAAGGAAACTAAGTAGATTAGATAGATAGATTTTTTCCCCCACTTTTAACAAAAACCAACATTTGTCTTGAACCTTAACTGAGAGCTGTCAGTGCCTGAACAGAACCATTAAAACATTTGTCTGCTAACAGAGGATATTAAATTGTAAGAGCATGAACATGTATGCATTCTTTGTTCTTTTCATATCTAGTCATGTCACATTTTTCCATTTGGCCAATGTTGGATGATAAGGAAGATAGTCAGCATTTATGTGGATGAATTAACAGAACTTTAAACCTTGATGTTTCACATCATCTACAATAAAATTTGAATCATTGAGATAAGAAGAGTGAACATGTAAAATCTGTCAAACTACACTCTAAATGCAGAGTTACAGTAGAAAACATGTTGCTGCTTTTGTGCTTTTATTTGCTGCTGCAGCTCTCAGCCTGGTTAAATAACTGAGTATCATAAATTAAAAGATGTTTTAAACATTATATCTGTGATGAAAAACATTTGCAGATTCTCTAACCGTAACATATTTTATGACTTTTTATTACACTTAATCACTAACCAGGCTTCCTATAAAATGTTCAAACTGTTTCTGTTGGACCAACAACTGCTCCTCACTAACTGAATCACACTGTTATAAAGTTATAATAACTTTAATAATATTTGTAAGTTCTAAAGTGACTGAAGGAGGTGACCCTTCCTACAGCCATAAAACTGTAACAATGAAATTAATGGAACACACAATTCTTGGTTTCAAGAAAAGGTTTAAAAAAAACAAACTTAAAACAGTTTGAAACGGTTTGAGTTAATTTTGTCCGAAATATGTTGGTAAATAATCAAATTACTTTATCTATTACTACACACAGTACATGTTCATATTCATATAACTCTTCATAGTAGTCTGAGCTGGAGTGGTGCAGAGTGGAACAGTGGGAGGTAAAGAGATCATATTCACGTTGACATACATAATTATCTCTTATGTTGTAACTGATCAAAAAGATCAGTGACCCAAAAATACAACAGTCCTCTAATTGATCCAACCTTCGTGAATGTGAATTTGTTGACAACGTTGATATTTTTTAGGTTCATGGTGTTGAAGTGCTGGACTGTATTTTATTGTACCGGTGTTTCTGATATCATGTTCCTCTATAGTCTTATGTAAAATAGGCAAAGAAAATAATCTAGTTAGACAAATAATAGACCAACACAAAGTGGAGCCTCAACATGAACCACAGAATCAAACAAACATTTAAAGGTTGAATTTCAGCTTCAACAAAATGAAGCTTTTCTTATTTCTTCTGGAGTTTCGTTCATTTCACCAATGCAGCAACAAATCATCATAACTCATCGCTATAGCAACCATCTCTACTGTTATCAGACCATTTTAATACAAACATGATGAAAACTGTTGGTTACGTTACCTTTACATGCTGAAAATCATCTGAATCAAACTGATGAGTGAACATGAAATTAATCTGCAGCTTCAACAGGAAACCAACCAGAAGAAGAACAAACATGTGACTGACAGCAGGAGGTTTTTAAGGTCTGATCCACAAACAGTCTCCACTCCCTGCATTCATCTCTAATCTAAAATGTTCTTTAAGGAAATCTGATAACAGAACAGCAGCTCTGAACTTTGGAACGAACAATCTGGAGCAAAAGTTAAATATTAACAATATGAATCTTTATCAGTTGGATCATAAAGTCTGATGTTTGACTTTTATTCCAACAAGGAAATAAAAAGTTCTAAGATGCATTAATGCAGTCTGTTGTTTCTCTGTGATATGTGCAAAATAGACAAATAAATTATTCTTTCTGTCTTCATTATTATGATTCATTATTATAACATCTGTGTCCTCAGACACACTGGAGACAAACCTTAAACTCTGTTTAACCAGGAAAACCTCATTGAAATCAGGGCCTGCACAATGCATTAGCAAAGTAAGAAAACAAAGCTGGCTTAGGTTGCGCATGGCTGCCAGAGGGCCCCCAAGAGAAATATCCCACAAGAACAGATTTAAGCATCACTGGGCCATGGACATTAAAATGGCAGCTTGAGTTTGAGATTCATAGGTTAAAGCCTATATATACTGAGCCACATGTGTCATTGTATTATTGATGTAACATGTAAAGCAGTGAAATAACCTGCAGTAACATCGGGAAGGATAAGAAGAACAAAATTAACAAGTCGGGGAAACAAGTTGTCATATCTGGGCAGCACTCAAGGTAACCTAAGGAAGCTACAGCAGCTCACTGTTATTAGCTCACTAAGTTAGTTTCAAGCAGTGTTTAAAGAAGTATCCAGATCCTTTTCTCAAGTAGCAGAAATGATACAACAATGAAAAAACACTCCAGTACATATAAAAGTCCTGCTTTCAAAATCTTACTCAAGTACAGAAATATTATCAGCAAAATCAAGTGTTAAAAGTAAAAATACTCTGAAATACAGATGAATGGTTGCTTTTAATATTATCATTACTGTTGCATGAACATGTAAGAAGCATTCTGATGTTGTAACTATTACAAAGTGATCTGATTTTAACTAATTTATATACTGTTGGGTAATTTATTATAGTATTAATTTATTATAATATAATATAATATAATATAATATAATATAATATAATATAATATAATATAATATAATATAATATAATATAATATAATATAATATAATAAAATTATTTAAAAATTATATTAATAAAATATTAAATCCTGAAGAAAACAACCCAACAACTGTCTAGATAAACATAAGTGAAATAAAATTAATAAAATCTATTAGAAACAACAACTCAGTGAAACACATTTGGTTCTAAAGTAATTCTCAAACAGCGACAGCCAGATGTGAAGTTCTGTGATTCTAAATAAAGTTGCAGAAGCTTCAGACAATAAAAACAACAGCAGGGATCCACTAGTTTCTTCTTAGATTTTGTTAATATCATAAACTGTCAAGACAAGTTTTACATAATGCAGAGACTTTTGGACAGTGTTTAAAGTTAATTAAATTTTGTGCAATTTAGTAAATACATAAAAAATGCATAAAAATATTGACCAAGAAAGTTTATATCCTTGTATTAGCACTTGATTCAATTTCAATTCAATTCAATTTTACATACACAAGGTGCTCCGGTAAGGGGAGCAGCCTGGTGGAGCAGCAACGTGGGTATAGAGCTCCATGATATACAGTATCCAAGGAACGTATACTGAGAAGTTGCATGAATGTACAGTTCAACCCCACAGTCAAACAAAGGAAGGAAAGAAAAATATTTAGGAATGTCATAAGTCATCAAGGATAAAGGTTTAAAAGACAATAAAAACAACAGCAGGGCTCCACTAATTTCTTCTTAGAATTTGTTAATATCATAAACTGTCAAGACAAGTTTTACGTAATGCAGAGATTTTTGGACAGTGTTTAAAGTGAATTTGAGTTTGTATGGAGATTATTCCCTATCTTTATTCAAGAGCGTAGTATATAAATTTGAGAGCAAACTTTATTGATTTTACGTTCAAATGTTGTAATTTGTCCCTCAAAACCCTCCCCTCGCACTCAAACAGCATCTGCTTGCGCTCAGATTTGCTCCGCTTGTGCTCATGCTGTGTGCTCGCACTCGGATACAATGTTGCTCGTGCTCAAACTTCAACTCTTCTCCTCGCACTCAGGTTTCTTCTGCGTGCTCGCTAAGTTTCTGCTCACGGATTGTTAGTCAGCAGAAAGAGGACAAAAGAAATCTGCAGCTTCAGGACAAATTCAACATTATTGGTGTCACTTTTTTAAAAACTTTCTCTGAATTCACATTTTTGAAACAATCTCCTCCATGTGACTCAACACAAGAGTCAGGACTCTACTGGACAATCACATATGTTTATGTTATAAACATCAATTTCTAATGTTTCAACTTTGTTTCTGACAAATCTTTTTTGTTTTTTGTCAGTTTTGTGGACAGTTCTAGATACGATAGTTCCCATGAGCCTCAGCTGTTGTTTCTACTAAAATTTCAGGCAGAGCAGAAGTGAATTTAAAATGAATCATGCTCATCATGGTGACTGTATTCATCCAAGCTGAACTGTCCTCTCTGTACATACATGGTGTCATTTTTTTCAACACAAACGCAGTAATGCCCCAAAAAATGACACAGACGCTTAGAAAAGTGTAGAAATCTTTAGTGAGAATCACTGATAATATTCTTATAGTACAGTTCAAGATTGTGAAAAGTATTCATTTACTATTAATACAAACAAAAACAGCAGAAAAATGTAAATATAGGTGTGTGTTATGCCTGAAAAGACAAAAACCAAACAAAATACAGGAAACTGTAAAATATATAATAATTCACAAAAAAAGTTTTAAAAATCCTAAAATAAAAAGCTCTAGAACACTTTCACCTGTTTTCACCCTAAAATTTAGTAATTTTTATTATTTTATTGGGAGGCGAGTCCTCACAACATCCCTAATACCAGTACAGTACAAACACACACCTGGATGTCAGCTGATATTTGGCACCACCTGGTGGAGACTTTAACACATTACAGTCTGTTTGATCACATGGTGTGACAAACTGTTTCAGCCACTAGATATCCTGGTAACACCAGGAATGACTCAATCTCCCATCATCCTCTCTGTCTTTGAGTCTCTCTGCAGTGACAGAAGAAGAATTCACATCCTTTAGTTCAATTATAAAAATATTCTGTTACAGGTGAAAGTACTGCAGCGAAAATCCTACTGAAGTAAAAGTACACAAGTTCTGTTCCCTCAGATACACTTTTAATGTTTGATTAATTATTCCAACTTTATCTCCTCATTTTGTTTGTGATTATTTGTGTCTCAAAAGACGTTCATGTCACTATTTATGTTTATAGTATACTGTATAGCAGAGCTGCAATGATTGGATGATAGACGATTAAGTGATTAGTTGCCAAACATGAAATTAATCTATTTTGATAATTGATTCATCATTTTGAGTCATTTTTTACAAGAAAATTTCCAAATTCTGATTCCTCAGCAAACATGAGCTTAAAAGACAATATTTACATCACCTGCAGAGGCAAGAAAAACAGAAGGAAAGCAACACATACATGTTATTATATACATACATGTTATTATATACGTACATGTTATTATATACATACATGTTATTATAAACATACATGTTATTATATACATACATGTCAGACACATTACATCAGATAGAAACATACGTTGATGTTAATGATTGAACACAAACTGAGCTGATGTCAAACAGACTGGGATGTCTGCTGGACATGTTCAGGAAAAACTTCACTTTAAGATCCTGATAAAATGGAATAACTAACAGCCACTAACAGCTACTAGATGGTGCTACAAGAAAACTTTACTGAAGTCAATCAGAGTCAACACAGTTTTTACACATTAATTCAGCCCAGAGGAGATCATTTCACTACTTCTAATAGAAACTATATTCTGACATTAAAGCACAGTCAGTGATCCAAATGAAACCAGAGTGAAACCTCGTCCACCATCAACATTTAAACACAGGAAGCTGCTGTCACTTCCTGTTTCTACTGTTCACTGGTGAACAGAGTGAACAGTGATTTCACCAGCTGTCTTCAGTCAGCAGTGTGACTGTTTGTCTACACAGGAGGAGACTCTGACTCAGACAGAGGACACAGAGACACTGAGGAATGAGGCCAGAGCCCAAACCCAGGATACAGAGGCTGAGTGAATGTGGTGTTGAAGGTGTGGAGGTGGATCAGTGTGTCAGAGGAGACTCTGTAGAAGGACAGAGTGCCAGCAGGACAGTCCACATACACTGCTACTCTGTTAGAGACAGAGGAGGAGAAGGAGGAGGAGGAGAAGGAGGGGATGGAGGAGATGGATGTTTGTTTCTTATTGTGACAGACAGAGTAACCACCATCATCAGAGCAGATCAGACTCCAGGACTGATCATTCCATCCAAACAAACAGTCATCACTGTCTCCTTTCCTTCTGATTCCTCTGTAAGTCACTGATATATCAACTCTTCGTCTCCACTCGACCTCCCAGTAACAGCGACCAGTCAGATCATTTCTACACAGCAGCTGAGGCCAGCAATCAAATCTGTCTGGATGATCAGGATATGACTGATTCTTCTCCACAAGTGTCACCTTCCTGTTGTTGTCAGACAGTTTGAGTTTTCTGTGTACTGTGTTTGTGTCCAGTGTGAGTTCACAGAAATCTGATGAAGAGAAGAAGAAACAACACAGCAGCAGTTTATCATCTGACACACCTGATGGATTCATTCTTGGTCCAGATATCATCAGATAATTCATCATTCATTTGGAATTCAAAAATCTGTTTTGGTGTCAGAATCAAATAATGAAAAACCAATAAAACCAGCCTGTTTTTAGTTTTAGCCAGTTCATTTGATTGTTTTTATAGTTTTTCCTTTTTGGATTGAAGAATGAACAGGTCTGCAGACATTCAACCAGGTCACGCTTTTCCTTTTTTATTACAAACCACAAACTAAAAACTAAATCAGGTGATCTATTCCTTTTTTCTTTACAAACCAAAAACCAGAAAACCAGTTTTGGTTTTTGTAAATTCATTTTTTCATTTTTCATTTGGGACAGACAGGAAGCGGAAGTGAAGTGTAAAACCGTCAAAATAAAAGCCAAGAGGATAAAATATGGGTTGTATAAAAAGTAGAAAGCTGCTTGTTCTCAGTATTCAGAGTTAAACTGGATGTGAATCATTCACAGAAAACCTGCAGCGTCTCGTTTGTGTTCATGTTCAGTAAAAGTTCAAAGTCAGTCTGTCTCATGGCATTTATGACATACTCATCAATTTTGACATATTTTTGTGACTTTCAAACTAAAGTATTTCAGTTGGAAGTAGGTTTGTACCTGCAGCTGCTTTTTCTCATTTATTATTTATAACACAACATTTAATCACAAGATATGATCCTTGTTTTTATTGATTTATTTTAATATTAGCAGTCTGGTGGGAGCAGAGAGGACACATATGAGTATTTTCCTCACTGTAGATTTGAATAAACATGAAGGTTTCCTTGATAACTCAACAATATGAAAGGTTATGACCTTCTGTTTGAATGATTTCACCTTTGATTCTGAGAAATCAAGTATTTTTGTCAGTTTTGCTTTTGTCTTCATGTCTTTAACATTTGTCAACATAAAAACAGCAACGTGTCGTCAGTAAGTCAGAAATACAACATGTTGATGTTAAAGCCATCAGTCATCATTATTTGTCCTCCGACTCTGAGAAATCCAGTATTTCCTGTCAGGGTGTGATAGCAGAAGGCTAGGGAAGAGTCAGTTTGCTTCATTCTGTTTCAAACTGCTGCCGTCCATCACAACCTGAATCCAAACATCATCTCTGCTCAGAAAAGCTGTTTTATAGCCTGACACTGTAAAATATGAAGCTTCTCATTTCATTATATATTGACAAGAATATTTCATATCAAACCATCTCTGTCTTCCTCAATGAATACAGAGTCATATAAAGCAACCAGCGTGTGTGTTTCCCTCATTGAATCTCTACATTTGTCACTTTCCTGTTTTTCATCCTCAGGTAGTTTCTGTTCTTAGTGTCATTTAGTTTCAGCATTGTTATCATACTCACAATGTTTAAAGAAATAGATATTTCCTCTTCCTCTGAAAGAATAAGCAATAATAATAATGATGTTGTTCAAAAATAATAATCATACTGGATCAATACATTCACAAAGCTGATCTGGAAAATCATATTTCATCACAAATCAAACCAAAGAAGTGTCTCTCAAACTCCTCCACCTCCAATCTAGCAGCGGAGCCCTATCTAGCTCTAGTAATACATCCATGGTCGCAGTGAGGAAACACTTCCTGTCAGCAGGTGTTCCAGTCAGCCAATCACAGAGCTTCAGATTCTTTACTGCAGTTTATGGCTGATCCACTTTATTATACACACACATTATTTTCTTTACAGTTTAATGTACAGAACAGCACATTGATCCTGATCGTTACCACCAACCTGCAGTACTATATAATGTTATACTGACTATATGTTACGGCTTCAGCTGGCGCCATCACCATAGTAACAGCCGCTGAGGATCATGGGTAGGCTAATGTAGCCGCTTCCGCTATCGTCCAAAACTGACAGAAATCCTTGATTTCTCAGAATGAAAGGTGATGGTGTGGTTTCCCTCATTGAATCTCTACATTTGTCACTTTCCATGTTTCATATATTGAGTGTAAACTGTGTTGATGGATGGTTGGTTTAAATATCATCATATAAATGTGTTCCTGCATCGTGTCTGCTTGCTGATCATGATGAGAGACACACGCTGCATCTGAACTGCTCACATGTGCCTCCTGCTGGTTGTTGTTGTGCACTGCAGCTACTCCTGGATCAATTATTTCACCCTTTCACTGCAGCCGCAGCATTGAAATGAGAAACATCTGTATGTGAAATGATGAACAACAGTTTAGTAACATGTGGGAACTTCTGCTTGTCACTTCAGATCAGCTGTTTGGGAAGAACACACAGGCTGTTTCCACACATGTCATTAATTAGGTTATTAATTCACACTAAGCAACTAAATAATATATCACATGTTTTATGGATAAAATACATTTCATGTCTAAATGAAAAGAAATAAATAATTAATTCATATATGTGCATAATGTTGGGTGTTACTTCTGTCCTCTTGGCTTTTATTTTGACGTTTTTACACTACTTCCACTTCCTGTCTGTCCCAAATGAGAAAAATGAAAAAAGGAATTTACAAAAACCAAAACTGGTTTTCTGATCACATGATTTTGTTTTTTGTTTATAATGAAAAAACAAAGTTGTTGAATCAATATTCAATCCAAAGAGGAATAACCATAAAATGAATCGGCAAAAACCAAAAAACGAGACGGTTTTGACGGTTTTTCATTTGATTCTATCACCCAAAATGTTCTTCTGTTTTTGGTTTTGAAACGACGAAGCTACGTTTGAACTGTTCAATCAGAAAAAAACAGAAACAGCTTGTTTTTTTATTTTTTTGTTTTTAATTCAGCTTGATTTCTTCTTTTTCTGTTCTTACTGACCAAAGTAATTTATCACATTGGCTGCATCCTGAGTCTCTTTTTGTGTCCATGTTTCTGTCACTGGTGTCTTAGTCCCGCCCACCGAGGACGCAGGAGACAAGGAGACACAGCGAGGAGAGGAAACAAGGAAACGAGGAAACAAGGAAACGAGGAAATGTGTTTTAAGAGACATGAGACGCAACACATTTTTTCAAAAACTTCTCAGACCAACTCATCCCTTTACTACTGTCAGTGTTTGAAGAATCACTTTCACTTAAAATCTTACCTGCTTCCATGCACCAAGCAGTAATTTCAGTAATTCTCAAGAAAGGGAAGAATCCCCGCTGTCAATATTGGAGTTTAGTTATATTGGATGGGTAATGATAATGATGATACTGACACTAAATGGCTGAATCTTGAGGGGGCATCTGTAAACTCCACTTCTCTGAGAGCCTTACTGTGTTCTAAATGACCATTTACACAGCACATCTCTAACTTCACTTCTAACTCAGTTGTTTTACATTCAGTCAAGATCTGGAACCAGTTTAGGAGAGCTTTCTCACTCGCAGCTCTATCCCAGGCTACACCTATTGCAGGAAATCATATGTTTGTCCCATCATTAATAGATGAGGTCTTTGATAGGTGGTCCAGAAAAGGTATGATCTCACTGTCCCATCTGTATATTGAGGGTAGTTTTGCCTCCTTTGAGCAGCTGCTACAAAAATATCATATTCCCAAATCCCATTTTTATTGATACTTACAGCTTCAGAGTTTTGTATTTTCAGACTTTAACTCCCTTATGTCCTTCAACTGATGTTTTAGATTCTATTTTTGATTATAATTCAGTTATGAAACGAACCATCAGCACAATTTATGAAAAGCTGTACTCTCATAACTTGATGCCCTTAGATATCCTCAAAAACAAACGGGAGACTTCGATGAACCAATCACAGACGACATATGGCACGAAATAATACAGGGACTCTTCTCATCATCCATCTGTCTCAGACATGCCGTTATTCAGTTTAAAATTGTTCATCGTCTGCACTGGACGAAGGCTGGGCTCTGTAGGATCAAAGCTGACATAGACTCCACTTGTGACCGATGCAAACGGGATCCAGCTGCTCTCTTACACATGTTCTGTCCAAAGCTTTGCACTTTTTGGCGGTCTATATTTGAGACCTTTTCTAAGATTTTCGGTAGACGGCTTACGCCATCTCCATTTATTGCACTTTTTGGTGGAGCTCAAACAGACTCTGAGTTTGAGTTGTGGGAAAAAACTATATTGGCTTTCTGCTCTCTGCTAGCTAGGAGGCTGATATTATTGACCCAGCACCTCCAACATACAGCCGCTGGGTCAGGAAGTCATGTATTATATCAAGGTGGAGAAGTTTAGATACACAATCAGGGGGTCCACTAGAAAGTTTTATAATATTTGGCAGCCCGTCTTAATGTTTGTTGAAGAAATGGAAGCACATAATATAGTACTGTAAGCCTCTGCTGCTGCCCTGTCATTAATATATTGCTATTTTATTTACTTTATTATAATTTTCTTTACTTTTTTTTTAATCTCTCTCTCTTCTCCATCTTTATGTCTGGCTATGAAACTAGGTCTAGGACTGTACTTCACAACGCTGGTCTACGTCTGGTTGGGAGATGGGGCGGGATGTGGTCCTATTTTTGTTTTGTTGGACCTGTGTCGGTTAACTGGAACTTGAAGAACTAAATAAAAATACCTTGTTCAACAAAAAAATAAAGGCGTATCAGGAACAACTATTTTAACGATCTAAAGCGCAATTGCAACATAAATTATTATTCAATTATAATCATTAATTATTATTAAAGGTGAAAGGTTTGTCTGTCTGTTATATTTTGTGTTGACATTACAGTCTAAAGACAAAGAGATGGAACCTTTATTTTGAAGAGTACAGCACAAACATAACTGATAGAGCACACTGGCCAATCAGAAACAGGAAGGCGCTGAAGGCCCGCCCACCGATGACATTGTGGTAAATTACTTTGGTCAGTAAGAACAAAAGACAAGAAATCAAACTGAATTTGTGTTTAAAATTTAAAAACAAAAAACAACAACCTGTTTCTGGTTTTGTATCTTGATCAAACCAGAAACTTACTGTGTGCTGTTTAGTTGTCATGAATCAAATTAAATCCACACTTACACTTCTTCAGGCCAGGTTTTAACCACTGCTCTCCACCATGGTCCAACCTGGAGGAAGAAACACAGTCAGAATGATTTTCTATCCAACATGAGTCCTAACTGCTGTTCAACATGAAGCAGTGTTCCTCAGTTTGTCAGAGTGACACAGAAACAGGCTGCAACTCATCTGTCTCAACTGTCTGCTGGATTCTTTCACTGAAGTCTGAGAGGAAAAGACATGAAGAAGATGTGATGTACAAATATGTCCTCAGACATGTCATACAGGAAATCTGTGATTTGGGCTGAAGAAATAAAATCAATGAATTTTAACTTGAGATTAATACCAGCAGTGGACTGTGGGGTCACACACACACACACACACACACACACACACACACAAGCATAAAGCCGCCTCCATGTGCTTTCACACAACATACTGGCGTTCTGGATTCAGAGGCGTGACAGAGATCAGACTGATCAGAGCTGTAAACTCTGTCATAAATACAAAGACGTTACCAGGACAAGCGGAGGATATTTCTCTTTGTTTGACAACGTTAAAAGTTGAGTTAGACTCATTTTAAAAAATAGAGAGAGAGCAGCTGTGGTTGAGTGAGCTAGAGAGTGAATGGAGAGAGGGAGCATTAGTAACGTTAGTGAGGAAGCTGGTGAATCAGATCAATAAAACCTTATTTTCTGATTGTTTCACAGCGGTTACTTTCCAAAGCACAAACACACCTGCATCCCCACACACCTCCTCAACCCTGCAGCTGTATGCTGCACCGCCTGATGTGCTCTGAATACGGGCTAAACAACAGCGTCAGCTCCCGGTCCCGCCATGCCAGCTGTCACACACATAGACTGTATATAAAGATTATATCCATTACATTATATATTATATTATTATGAATATATACAGTCTATGGTCACATAGAACAGTGAGGTGGATTACAGGCGCAGTATTCCTGCTTTGAACGGGCTGTAAAAGGGGCTGAAGTGCACTCATTCAAACAATATGAAACTACGTCATTAAGAATAAGTCCATTACAAAATCACCTTCTGACACCTGTTAACAAATGTACTCAAAGCAGCAGCTCAACAAGCTGAAACTATGCTAACCTCGTTATTTCTCCCACACATGCATCAGCTAAACTGCCAACCCGGTCTTCATGATGCTCAACTATCAGACAACAAGAAAGGAAAGATTTTCTGAAAGATAGAAATGAGGCCATATTTCTGACAGCAGCAAAGTCGAGCATCACCAACAACAATCTGAATCAACTCTATAGATAATTAATACAGCAGGACTCACCGGTCACTTAAAAACTTTCTGTAATGGCTACCTGTGTGAGCCACAGCATGAAGAAATACCTGCACTCATTGATTGATGAGTGATGATGACATCACCTGAGGCCTGCTAGCAGACCCTGGGGGTGTCCTAGACACCACAAATCAATTTACACATCCAGTTCCAGAAATCAAACAAAGTCCTCTGTTCAATACAATAATTCAATATTTAAAGGAGATTTCAAGGTGAAGAAATTTTATTATTAAATTATATTAATTTGTTCATTTATTTGGTTTTAATAATAATAACAATAATAATAATAATAATAATAATAATATCATTAGTATCATTATCATCATCATCATTATTATTATTATTATTATTATTAATATTATTATAAAGTTCATGATACAAGTGATCTTTATAATAAACAGTAAATATATTATTCATAAAATAACAGATGGACTCTCCTCCGATGAGTTCAGGGACACCTGGAGAACATGAACGTTAACAAAAGAATAACTGGACCTCGACTAACTAGCTTTTTCGAGAGGTTTCACTCACATCACATGATCTTCAAACTATTACATCCATGATGAAAAATGAACTATTATGTTCAGCACTGAAGTTCTTTACCTGAGAGTGTCCAGTCTCCAGTGTGGATCCTTCAGTCCAGCAGACAGAAGCTTCTCTCCTGAGTCTCCTGGGTGATTGTAACTCAGATCCAGCTCTCTCAGATGGGAGGGGTTGGAGCTCAGAGCTAAGGCCAGAGAAGCACAGCCTTCCTCTGTGATCAGACATCCTGACAGACTTGAAATATAAAAAGGTTGATAGCACAATGTTTTTAATTATATAAATATCAGAGTCCTACAGATGTTATGTTAATGTAAATGTAAATCAGCACACAAAATGATCAACTGTATGAAAAACTGCCTCAGCTTTATTGTCATTGTTCAAGACAACAAAATAATAGATGCTGTATCCTGACCTGAGAGTTTCCAGTATGCAGTGTGGACTCTCCAGTCCAACACACAGCTGCTTCACTCCTGAATCCTGAAGGTCATTGTTACTCAGGTCCAGCTCTCTCAGACTAGAGGACTGGGAGCTGAGAACTGAAGACAGGGCTGCACAGCTTCTCTCTGAGAGGTTACAGCCGCTCAGCCTGAAGAAGAATTTTTGATTGATACAAACATCTTTGTCATTTATAAAATTAAACATATTTGACATTGTTTGTCAAATATGTTTAATTTTACAGCCACTCAACCTGAAGAAGAATTAGTGATGAGCAGAAGGTTATAATGTTATGTTTCATTTATCATGTTTACAATAAACATATTTGAAATTGTTCATATATCCAGCAGTTCATCCACTTACAGAGCTTTATTTGAAGCTTTGACCACTGGCAGCAGCCTCAGAAGAGCCTCCTCTGAAGCAGAGTATTTCTTCAGGTCAAACACATCCAGATCTTTTTCTGATGACAGCAAGATGAAGACCAGAGCTGACCACTGAGCAGGAGACAGTTTATCTGTGGAGAGACTTCCTGATCTCAGGGACTGTTGGATCTCCTCCACTAGAGAACGATCATTCAGTTCATTCAGACAGTGGAACAGATTGATGCTTCTCTCTGCCGACAGATTCTCACTGATCTTCTTCTTGATGTACTCGACTGTTTCCTGATTGGTCTGTGAGCTACTTCCTGTCTGTGTCAGCAGACCTCGTAGGAGAGTCTGATTGGTCTGCAGTGAAAGACCCAGGAGGAAGCGGAGGAACAAGTCCAGGTGTCCATTTGGACTCTTTAAGGCCTCATCAACAGCACTCTGGTAGAGATGTGTATCTGCTGATTTGACTTTTCTTGTTTCAGACTTCTGGGATGTTGTTTGTTGTTCTTCCAGCAGATTGACTCCAGAGTTGATGAATGTCAGATGGACATGAAGAGCAGCCAGAAACTCCTGAACGCTCAGATGGACAAAGCAGAACACCTTGTCCTGGTACAGCCCTCTCTCCTCTTTAAAGACCTGTGTGAACACTCCTGAGTACACTGAGGCTGCTCTGATATCGATGCCACACTCTGTCAGGTCTGATTCATAGAAGATCAGGTTGCCTTTCTGCAGCTGCTCAAAAGCCAGTTTTCCCAGAGACTCAATCATCTTCCTGCTCTCTGGACTCCAGTGTGGATCTGTCTCAGCTCCTCCATCATACTTGACATTCTTCAGTTTGACCTGAACCACCAGGAAGTGGATGTACATCTCAGTCAGGGTCTTGGGCAGCTCTCCTCCCTCTCTGCTTTTCAACAGTTCCTCCAGAACTGTAGCAATGATCCAGCAGAAGACTGGCATGTGGCACATGATGTGGAGGCTTCGTGATGTCTTGATGTGGGAGATGATGGTATTGGCCTGCTTCTCATCTCTGAATCTCTTCCTGAAGTACTCTTCCTTCTGTGGGTCAGTGAACCCTCTGACCTCTGTCACCATGTCAACACACCAAGGAGGGATCTGATTGGCTGCTGCAGGTCGTGTGGTTATCCAGAGGCGAGCAGAGGGAAGCAGGTTCCCCCTGATGAGGTTTGTCAGCAGCACATCCACTGAGGTGGACTTTGTAACATCAGTCAGGATCTTATTGTTGTGGAAGTCCAGAGGAAGTCGACACTCATCCAGACCGTCAAAGATGAACACAACCTGGAACTCTTCAAACCTGCAGATTCCTGCTTCTTTGGTTTCAGTAAAGAAGTGATGAACAAGTTCCACCAAGCTGTACTTTTTCTCTTTCAGCACATTCAGCTCTCTGAAAGTGAATGGAAATGTGAACTCTATGTCCTGGTTGGCTTTGTCTTCAGCCCAGTCCAGAGTGAACTTCTGTGTTAAGACTGTTTTCCCAATGCCAGCCACTCCCTTTGTCATCACTGTTCTGATTGGTTCATCTCTTCCAGGTGAGGCTTTAAAGATGTCTTCTTGTCTGATGGTTGTTTCTGGTCTGACTGGTTTCCTGGATGCTGTTTCAATCTGTCTGACCTCATGTTCATCATTGACCTCTGCAGTCCCTCCCTCTGTGATGTAGAGCTCTGTGTAGATCTGATTCAGAAGGGTTGGGTTTCCTGCTTTAGCAATCCCCTCAAACACACACTGGAACTTCTTCTGCAGGTTAGATTTGAGTTTATATCGACACTCTGCAGCACGAGTTCCTGAATAAATAAACAAATTAAATCAATCAGATGATTCTACAGTAAAAATGTAAACATTAAACTGCAGATGTTTATATTTTCCTCCACTATTAAATCTATTCAGCTCATCAGTTGAGGACAAACAGTTTCTGACTGTTTTCAGTTCAGAAGAATTCATAGATCAGATGCAGATGTGTGCATCATATTAACAGCAGAGTTTGAAATATAAACCTCTCCCATGTTGCCTCCATCATGTTAAATCTGTTAAAATCCTCTTACTGCTGTGCAGACAGTCAGCCAGCTCCTCCTGCTTCATTCTCCTCAGGAAGTGCAGTGTGATCTTCAGAAATGCATCTCTGCTGCTCCTCCTCTGCTCTTCCTCCTCACCATCCAACAGCTCCTCATCCTCACTCTGACTCTCTAAGCATTCTGGGTAATCTGGACTCACAACCTTCTGGATCTTCTTCAGCTCATTCTTCACAAAACTGATGATGTTCTCCTCCAGCAGCTGGAACAGAACCAAAATGTAAATGTAACTGGTAGAAGTCAACATCAGATGATCTGTGACAGACTGAAAAGCTGCTGGTCTACAGAGTGCAGCATGGAGACTGTTAGGACCAGAATGGTAGTTTAGTATTTAGTCTGTGGCTGTTGTAGTTAGCAGTAGTAGCTGTGCTTTACATTTACACACCATAAATATGGAGTCCAGGTGTGTTTGATGCTGCTGGACAGACTGACCACTGAGAACCTCTGAGCTCTGCTGATGAACTCTGTGAAGAGAAGATGAAGTCTTAGAATAAATAATGACACTCAGTGTTAAAGGTGTTGAGTTCTATCACAGTGGATCCACATAAAACACTCAGCTGTTCTGTCTGACCTCTGATCATTTGTCTCTGTAAAGACTTTGTGCCTTTGATTTAAAAACGATTGTAAAGTTTGTGGTTTTTAGGAAAGCATATGTAAGAGGAGTGTTTGTATTTATGAGTACCTTGTGTGTAAAAACAATACTAGTCACTCATGTCAAGAATGAATCTCCACAATCAATCAAACTTATTAGGAGAGTTGAATAATAACAGAAAACATTTTACAGTCTGACCTCTGATCAGCAGACTGATGTCCTTTTCTTAAGTTAACAGGTCGACCCATAGACCCGTCGCTCTTCATGGACACACAGCTGGGTTCAGTGTAGCTTTGTCTTTTCTGATGGGACCTGATGGAAACAATACACTCATAAATGCACATGTTCAATATAATCCTTCTCAGACAAAGAATGTGTTATTGTCAACATGTTAATAACAAAGACTTCATACTTCTTCTGTGTTAAATATTCTAAATGTAACGTTTGTAGGAACTGCAGTCGATAAAATAAAATGTCTTGTTCAAAACTAGCTGATAGTAAAAAGAAAAAAAGATGTTGACATTGAAAAAGAGAGTGGGAGCACACAAACACACACATGTGACGCTCATGAAACGTAAGGTCACATTTTTTTTAAAGTTTGTTTGTTTTATTTTGACAGTATTATTTTTAGTAAGAAAAAGTGTTACTATGCACCACAGGGTCAATTATTACCTCTTATTAAGAGTAAAAGCTTGCTTTTAGAGTTATTCAGTCTCACCAGCAGGTGGCAGTGTGGCGCTCAGCTTCTACTTGCTACTTGTTTACTTCCTCATTCTACTGAGCTAAGCTGCACTGAACAGAAGCAAGCGTAACCGTCTGTTTTTACAGGTTAGTGGTGTCTGAAAACTTGTATAATTACTCAAATGTGCTTCTAAACATTTATATAATATGTTTGATTAATTGTGTAAGATTACTGAGCATGTTAGAAAGGTTTTTTGAAGAAGTGACAAACATGTAGTGTAGTGGGTGAGCCATTATGGCGCCGCTGTATACTTTTTTTTGTTATTGTGATCAAAATAATGTCTAGTTTCTGGCTCCAGTGCATTTTAATGAAGTTATGATAATAACTAAGTTCAGGAATAAGACCACGCCTCGCTCCTCCATGCCAATTGACAACACCTGTGCCTTGTTAATCATAACCAATCGTACCTCTGGCACACATACCGGCGCGCATATATAAGCACACCCAACCTCCATCTCTCCCATTCGCCTCAGTACTCTCGTATGATCGAAAGCACAACGAATAACGAACAAAAGAAGAACAACAACTTACCATGGAATATGAACTGACCCTCGGCGCATCTGACAGCGACCTCTTCGACGACTATCCCTCGGTCATCGAACCATCTCCACCTCCGGTTAACCCTGTCCATACGCTGCCAATAACTCAGCCTTCTTGCCTATGCTCCATAATCCAAGTCCCGAGGCATAGTATCGTCCACTATTCAACGAGCAGCTCCGACCGTTCTCCATCTCCATCTCCACCTCCACCTCCACCTCCGTCCCCACATCCACCTCAGTGCAGAGGCCGCAGTCATCATCGCCGCCACTCCAGAGACAGCCGCTCATCGAGACGGAGCTCTCCAGAGCGACCCATCTCCCGACCCTCGACCCGGCACCGCAGCGCGGCCTCCGCTCATACCCCGACCTCAGCTCCGCATCTCTCCATCCAGGATTGGACAGTCGCCCGTCTTCAACGCGCTCTCGAGGACCGGAACATCCCATTTCGCCGCACCAATAACAAAGCCAGGCTCTTCCACCTCCTCACCACCTCCACATCCACCACCGCTCAACATGGCCGCTCACTTCCGGGTTCACCTCCCAGCACCACCTGTCCGCAGCACGTCGATGACGTCACGCCACAACAACCCACTCCAGCCCTTACACAGGGCCAGGTCGTTTCTCCCCCTGTGCCTGCTCCCTCTGTTTCCGATCTTTCCCATCTCTTTTCGTCTTTCCTTTCGTCCCTGTGTCCACAGGCTGCACATACATCCCCTCATCCCCACATCCTTTCCTCTTCCCTTCCTTCAGCTGCGGCTTCGGCTCCACCCACTTCTGCAGCTCTTTCCTCTCACACCCTCTCCACAACCAACCCCGGTCCCGCCATTAACCCAGTCTCAGCCGTTCAGAGCCATGGCGCCCTCCCCGTGGACCCTGACCTAATTCCTACTGTTCTTCCCCTGTTCCCCTCCCCCTCTCCCTCCCCCCTCCCTTCCCCATCACCCAAATGTTTTTTACGTCGACCTAGCTCAGCTCCTCCAGCCCTCCGCATTTAACAACACCAACCCCAGAATAGTCTCCACAACCCTCGGCCCAGCCCAACTTAGACATCCCTCCCCATCTCGCACCAAAGAACTCATGGCAGTAGAGTTCGCCCTCGCATTTTCACTTTTCAGAGACACAATCTGCTGTTTTCCCCGGCCGCAGGGCCAAGCTCGACGATTACCTGTCCACCATCTTGGACCTGGCCCTGTGGTTCGGCGGCACCGGTTTTTACACTTACCACGTTCTCTTCGCTTCCCAAGCCGCCGGTTGCCTCCAGCAGTTCAACCAAGGCACCTTCTGGGGCGCACTTGAACACTGAACTCTACTGCCGTGTCTTCGCCGCTCGCTCCTCCCTGGCCTGCGACCTGTGCGGAGCTCCTTCACACCCGGCCTCCGAATGCGTCGTGGCCGCTCCCCTTCCCCGCCAACCTGTTCCGCCCCCGCCTCCACCTTCAGTCTTTTCAAGGCTCGGCCCCACCGCACCCCCACCTCCGATCACCCCAAGACCTCCCAACCCTCCAGCCGTCAGACCACTTCTCACAACTCCAGTTCCCCATGGTGTCGACAAAAAAGGAAGACTCCTCCTATACTGCGGTGGCACCCACAACAGGCTGCACAGGTAAGTATCTCAAAACCCCCATTCATATCCACAAACTAAAATCAGCCCTAAAGAATCACCCCGACCGCCAGTTTGTCCGCTTTCTCATACACGGCCTCACTTTTGGTTTCCACCCCGGCATGGTGACCCTCCCAGAATCATCGTACACTTGCACCAACCTCCAGTCCGCCCTCACAGAACCTGCCACAGTCGACGCACTCCTGGCTAAAGAAGTCACAGACGGCTTCATGATTGGTCCGTTTTCCAGCCCCCCCTTTCCAGTCCACCGCATCAGCCCCCTGGGTATCACTACAAGGAAATACTCCGGAAAAAAAGAGACTCATCATCAACCTATCTTCCCCCCACAGCACCGCCACCCCCAATATAAAAAGCCTCATCCCCAGTCAGGACTTTTCTATGCACTATGCAACTATCACGCACGCAACTAAACTCATCCGTCTTGCCAGCAGCGGCACCTGGCTGGACAAAGCAGATATCACCAGCGCCTTTAAAGTCCTTCCCATCTGTCCAGATTACCGGGGTTTCTTTGGTGTCCAGTGGAAGGGCAGCTACTACTTCGCCGTCTGCCTCACATTCGGTTGCAAAAGCAGCCCAAAAATATTCGATACCCTTTCCGAGGCACTCTGCTGGATCCTGCAAAACAATCACAAACTTCCATATGTCATCCACCTCCTGGATGACTTTCTTACAGTCACGCCACCAGCCTCACCCCCCCTCATACGGCCTCTCCACCCTCAAATCCGCCTTCCTTGAGCTCGGTGTACCCCTTTCCCCGGAAAAAACATCAGGACCCAGCACATCCCTCGAATTTCTTGGCATCACACTGGATTCAGTTAAATTTCAGGCCGCCCTACCAACAGAGAAACTCCACCACATTGCTCTACTTATCTCAAACTACCTCCTTGCCTCCCGCTGCACAAAATGCCAGCTCCTTTCCCTCCTGGGCCATCTTAACTTCACCATCCGCATCATTCCTCAAGGACGCTCCTTCCTCTCCCACTTGCTATCCATCTCCGCTTCCATACCCTCCCTTCACGACTTCGTCACCCTGGATGAGGCTTGTAAAATGGAGCTTGTCATGTGGCGAGACTTCCTGTCATCCTGGAATGGCATCTTTTTTTTTTACAACGACCATAAAACACAGCCAGAAGATATCCAGCTCTACACAGACGCTGCCCCTTCCATCGGCTTCGGCGGATATTATGGCGGCAGATGGTTCGCCGCCAAATGGCCTCCAGAAATTTCCACATTCACTCCCTCTTCAGCTCTGTTTGAACTATACCCCATAGTCATCGCAGCACTTCTTTTGGGGCACGAATGGTCATCCAAAGTCATTCTCATTCATTCAGACAACCACCCCACCGTCGACATCATAAATAAAGGTCGCTCCCAATCTCTTGACATCATGCAATTCATACGCAGACTCACCCTAATCTCAGTTCAACATCAGTTCATCATCCGCGCCGCACACATTTCCGGGTACAAAAACACTATTGCTGACTCTCTCTCTCTCGTTTTTCTTTCCAGAAATTCAGATCCTTGGCTCCCGACTCAGACCTCCGTCCATCTCCACTCCCACCGTTTTCAACCACAGTCTTCCCATAAATCATCAGCTTCTCCAACTGGTAAACGCAGCGCAACAAGCTATCCTCAACAGCTTGGCACCCAGCACACTTTCATCTTACTACTCAGGCTGGAGCTGCTTCAAAACTTCGAAACCACACTGTACACCGGCTGCCATTCCCCTCGATCGACTTCGTAAGCCTATCCAGCTTCATCACCTACTCCCACACAGTCCAAAAAATCAGAGCAGCCACAATTCAAACTTACCTGAGCGGAATCAATTTCTTCATTAAACTAATTACCGGCGCTCCAGCCCCCGCTACCCCCCACACTCACATTAACATGTTAATTAAAGGCTTAAAAAAGGCCGAACCTCCGTTGACACCAAAACATCTGCCCTTGACCGCAGACCTTCTCACCCGATGTATTCAAACCCTTCGCTCGGGTTCTTTATCCTCTTCCATCGACTCCACCCTCGAAGCAATGTTCCTCCTCGCCTTCTTCGGTTTTCTCCGCTGTTCCGAATTCACCACCTCCACATCAAATTACGACCCCTCACTACACGCCAGCGTCTCTGACTTATCCGTCCACTCATCAGATATCCTAAGATTCAACCTTAAACGAAGTAAAACTGACCAGCTCGGCCTTTCTCATCCCATCTTCCTATTCCAATTAAACTCATACCTGAGCCCTTATGAACCCCTAAAGGCCTATATTAACTATAGACGAGCTCACAATGCTTCACCACAAGACCCACTATTCACCACCGAATTCGGCCGTGTCGTTACCTGCTTCTGGTTCCACCACCATTTCCGTTAAGTCTTCTCCAAGTCAGGCATTTCACCCGAACTCTACTCCGGTCACTCCTTCCGCGTAGGAGCCGCTTCTTCCGCATCCAGTCAAGGCATCCCGGACCACACAATAAAAATTCTCGGCCGCTGGTCTTCCCAAGCATATCAAAGTTTATATCCATAGCCATCTCCATTACATTTACAGAGCACATTCTCGCCTGGTTAAATGAAGCCTCTTTTGGGGATGATGAAGCAAACGCAATTGCTCATCGAGACGTGTCCCCCACCCTGAGTCTCCATCCCCGGGTTCCTAGACGTTCCGGCCTCAACTCAACCTCCACCCGGTCACTATCATCCACCTCGATTCCTCCATGATGGCAACCACAACCAGCGAACAATACTTCCCTCCGACATAACTCCAAATCAATCTTGTTGTTCTAAATAAACTACTTAAACTATATACAAATGGCGTGGTCTAAGTTAGCGAATTTGTGGTTAAAAACTATTCTTTGGGAACAGTATTTGGTTACATGTGTGAATTCATTGAAGGTTAGATGTATATTTGAATATTGTAAACAGTTAAAAGTGTTAAGTCTTCAGCTCAGGCTTTTATCTTGAAACAACAGTCATTAATAGCAATGTGCTATTTTTCTTTATTTTGCACGATGAGTGAGATTGAATGAAAGGGCATGTGAAACCTCTACAGTACATCTTACATTTCATTGTAATTTCAATAGTTGTAAACTAAATAGTAACTCAGTTAATTGACTGGATAAGGATGTATTAATACAGTGATACACTGAACGCAGGATTATTCTTCATGAAGAAGTGGAAAATGTGTTATTTTATTTGAAAAGAGGAGATTGATACTACTAGCTAGGTATTTTGGTTTTGTTTCTGATATGGATGTTGTACTGTAAATAACATTTGAATATGAAAAAAACAACAAGAGAAAAAAAGGAAAAGAGATATTTTGAAAATTGATAAATAAATTCTACTGAGTGAAGCTGCACTGAACAGAAAAAGCGTAACTGTCTCATTCTTTCTCCTGTTTTTACAGGAACTGTATCTGTTTACAGGCCCATAGTCTGGGACCTGTTACACACACACATATATAAATATATATTCTTAATGTTTTCCAGTACAATCATCATGTGACTATAGTTTTGATGTGTCTTCTTAGGAGAGTTGAATTATAACAGAAAACATTTTACAGTCTGACCTCTGATCAGCAGACTGATGTCCTTTTCTTAAGTTAACAGGTCGACCCATAGACCCGCTGCTCTTCATGGACACACAGCTGGGTTCAGTGTAGCTTTGTCTTTTCTGATGGATCCTGGTGGAAACAAAACTCTCATAAATGCACATGTTCAATATAATTCTTCTCAGACAAAGAATGTGTTATTGTCAACATGTTAATAACAAAGACTTCATACTTCTTCTGTGTTAAATATGCTAAATGTAACGTTTGTAGGAGCTGCAGCTGATAAAATAAAATGTCTTGTTCAAAACTAGCTGATAGTAAAAAGAAAAAAAGATGTTGACATTGAAAAAGAGAGTGGGAGCACACACACACACACACACACACACACACACACACACACACACACATGTGAAGCTCATGAAATGTAAGGTCACATTTTTTTTTAAAGTTTGTTTGTTTTATTTTGACAGTATTATTTCTAGTAAGAAAATGTGTTACTATGCACTACAGGGTCAATTATTACCTCTTATTAAGAGTAAAAGCTTGCTTTTAGAGTTATTCAGTCTCACCAGCAGGTGGCAGTGTGGCGCTCAGCTTCTACTTGCTAACAGACTCTTGTTTACTTCCTCATTCTACTGAGCGAAGCTGCACTGAACAGAAGCAAGCATAACTGTCTGTTTTTACAGGTTAGTGGTGTCTGAAAACTTGTATAATTACTCACATGTGCTGCTAAACATTTAAATAATATGTTTGATTAATTGTGTAAGATTAATGAGCACGTTAGAAAGGTTTTTTGAAGAAGTGACAAACATGTAGTTTCTCTGTGTGTTGAGGGTGACCCATTATGGCGCCGCTGTATACTTTTTTTTGTTATTGTGACCAAAATAATGTCTATTTTCTGGCTCCAGTGCATTTCATATGTGGTTAAAAACTATTCTTTTAGGAACAGTATTTGGTTACATGTGTAAAGTCATTGAAGGTTAGATGTATATTTGAATATTGTAAACAGTTAAAAGTGTTAAGTCTTCAGCTCAGGCATTTATCTTGAAACAACAGTCATTAATAGCAATGTGCTATTTTTCTTTATTTTGCACGATGAGTGAGATTGAATGAAAGGTCATGTGAAACCTGTACAGTACATCTTATATTTCATTGTAATTTCAATAGTTGTAAACTAAATAGTAACTTAGTTAACTGACTGGATAAGGATGTATTAATACAGTGATACACTGAACGCAGGATTATTCTTCATGAAGAAGTGGAAAATGTGTTATTTTATTTGAAAAGAGGAGATTGATACTACTAGCTAGGTATTTTGGTTTTGTTTATATGGATGTTGTACTGTAAATAACATTTGAATATGAAAAAAACAGCAAGAGAAAAAAGGAAAAGAGATATTTTGAAAATTGATAAATAAATTCTACTGAGCGAAGCTGCACTGAACAGAAAAAGCATAACTGTCTCATTCTTTCTTCTGTTTTTACAGGAACTGTATCTGTTTACAGGCCCATAGTCTGGGACCTGTTACACACACACACACATATATATAAATATATATTCTTCATGTTTTCCAGTACAATCATCATGTGACTGTAGTTTTGTATTTTATTCACATGATGACACCAAATTGGTGACCCTTGTGTTAAGAATATTTACCACAAATATACTGTATGTCACCATGGTCAAGAATTACTTTCTTCATCAATGATGTGTCTTCTTAGGAGAGTTGAATAATAACAGAAAACATTTTACAGTCTGACCTCTGATCAGCAGACTGATGTCCTTTTCTTAAGTTAACAGGTCGACCCATAGACCCGCTGCTCTTCATGGACACACAGCTGGGTTCAGTGTAGCTTTGTCTTTTCTGATGGATCCTGGTGGAAACAAAACACTCATAAATGCACATGTTCAATATAATTTTTCTCAAAGAATGTGTTATTGTCAACATGTTAATAACAAAGACTTCATACTTCTTCTGTGTTAAATATGCTAAATGTAACGTTTGTAGGAGCTGCAGTTGATAAAATAAAATGTCTTGTTCAAAACTAGCTGATAGTAAAAAGGAAAAAAGATGTTGACATTGAAAAAGAGAGTGGGAGCACACACACACACACACACACACACATGTGACGCTCATGAAATGTAAGGTCACATTTTTTTTTAAAGTTTGTTTGTTTTATTTTGACAGTATTATTTCTAGTAAGAAAATGTGTTACTCTGCACCACAGGGTCAATTATTACCTCTTATTAAGAGTAAAAGCTTGCTTTTAGAGTTATTCAGTCTCACCAGCAGGTGGCAGTGTGGCGCTCAGCTTCTACTTGCTAACAGACTCTTGTTTACTTCCTCATTCTACTGAGCGAAGCTGCACTGAACAGAAGCAAGCGAAACTGTCTGTTTTTACAGGTTAGTGGTGTCTGAAAACTTGTATAATTACTCACATGTGCTGCTAAACATTTAAATAATATGTTTGATTAATTGTGTAAGATTAATGAGCACGTTAGAAAGGTTTTTTGAAGAAGTGACAAACATGTAGTTTCTCTGTGTGTAGTGGGTGACCCATTATGGCGCCGCTGTATACTTTTTTTTGTTATTGTGACCAAAATAATGTCTATTTTCTGGCTCCAGTGCATTTCATATGTGGTTAAAAACTATTCTTTTAGGAACAGTATTTGGTTACATGTGTAAAGTCATTGAAGGTTAGATGTATATTTGAATATTGTAAACAGTTAAAAGTGTTAAGTCTTCAGCTCAGGCATTTATCTTGAAACAACAGTCATTAATAGCAATGTGCTATTTTTCTTTATTTTGCACGATGAGTGAGATTGAATGAAAGGTCATGTGAAACCTGTACAGTACATCTTATATTTCATTGTAATTTCAATAGTTGTAAACTAAATAGTAACTTAGTTAACTGACTGGATAAGGATGTATTAATACAGTGATACACTGAACGCAGGATTATTCTTCATGAAGAAGTGGAAAATGTGTTATTTTATTTGAAAAGAGGAGATTGATACTACTAGCTAGGTATTTTGGTTTTGTTTATATGGATGTTGTACTGTAAATAACATTTGAATATGAAAAAAACAGCAAGAGAAAAAAGGAAAAGAGATATTTTGAAAATTGATAAATAAATTCTACTGAGCGAAGCTGCACTGAACAGAAAAAGCATAACTGTCTCATTCTTTCTTCTGTTTTTACAGGAACTGTATCTGTTTACAGGCCCATAGTCTGGGACCTGTTACACACACACACACATATATATAAATATATATTCTTCATGTTTTCCAGTACAATCATCATGTGACTGTAGTTTTGTATTTTATTCACATGATGACACCAAATTGGTGACCCTTGTGTTAAGAATATTTACCACAAATATACTGTATGTCACCATGGTCAAGAATTACTTTCTTCATCAATGATGTGTCTTCTTAGGAGAGTTGAATAATAACAGAAAACATTTTACAGTCTGACCTCTGATCAGCAGACTGATGTCCTTTTCTTAAGTTAACAGGTCGACCCATAGACCCGCTGCTCTTCATGGACACACAGCTGGGTTCAGTGTAGCTTTGTCTTTTCTGATGGATCCTGGTGGAAACAAAACACTCATAAATGCACATGTTCAATATAATTTTTCTCAAAGAATGTGTTATTGTCAACATGTTAATAACAAAGACTTCATACTTCTTCTGTGTTAAATATGCTAAATGTAACGTTTGTAGGAGCTGCAGTTGATAAAATAAAATGTCTTGTTCAAAACTAGCTGATAGTAAAAAGGAAAAAAGATGTTGACATTGAAAAAGAGAGTGGGAGCACACACACACACACACACACACACATGTGACGCTCATGAAATGTAAGGTCACATTTTTTTTTAAAGTTTGTTTGTTTTATTTTGACAGTATTATTTCTAGTAAGAAAATGTGTTACTCTGCACCACAGGGTCAATTATTACCTCTTATTAAGAGTAAAAGCTTGCTTTTAGAGTTATTCAGTCTCACCAGCAGGTGGCAGTGTGGCGCTCAGCTTCTACTTGCTAACAGACTCTTGTTTACTTCCTCATTCTACTGAGCGAAGCTGCACTGAACAGAAGCAAGCGAAACTGTCTGTTTTTACAGGTTAGTGGTGTCTGAAAACTTGTATAATTACTCACATGTGCTGCTAAACATTTAAATAATATGTTTGATTAATTGTGTAAGATTAATGAGCACGTTAGAAAGGTTTTTTGAAGAAGTGACAAACATGTAGTTTCTCTGTGTGTAGTGGGTGACCCATTATGGCGCCGCTGTATACTTTTTTTTGTTATTGTGACCAAAATAATGTCTATTTTCTGGCTCCAGTGCATTTCATATGTGGTTAAAAACTATTCTTTTAGGAACAGTATTTGGTTACATGTGTAAAGTCATTGAAGGTTAGATGTATATTTGAATATTGTAAACAGTTAAAAGTGTTAAGTCTTCAGCTCAGGCATTTATCTTGAAACAACAGTCATTAATAGCAATGTGCTATTTTTCTTTATTTTGCACGATGAGTGAGATTGAATGAAAGGTCATGTGAAACCTGTACAGTACATCTTATATTTCATTGTAATTTCAATAGTTGTAAACTAAATAGTAACTCAGTTAACTGACTGGATAAGGATGTATTAATACAGTGATACACTGAACGCAGGATTATTCTTTATGAAGAAGTGGAAAATGTGTTATTTTATTTGAAAAGAGGAGTTTGATACTACTAGCTAGGTATTTTGGTTTTGTTTATATGGATGTTGTACTGTAAATAACATTTGAATATGAAAAAAACAGCAAGAGAAAAAAGGAAAAGAGATATTTTGAAAATTGATAAATAAATTCTACTGAGTGAAGCTGCACTGAGCAGAAAAAGCGTAACTGTCTCATTCTGTCTCCTGTTTTTACAGGAACTGTATCTGTTTACAGGTCCATAGTCTGGGACCTGTTACACACACACATATATATATAAATATATATTCTTCATGTTTTCCAGTACAATCATCATGTGACTGTAGTTTTGTATTTTATTCACATGATGACACCAAATTGGTGACCCTTGTGTTAAGAATATTTACCACAAATATACTGTATGTCACCATGGTCAAGAATTACTTTCTTCATCAATGATGTGTCTTCTTAGGAGAGTTGAATTATAACAGAAAACATTTTACAGTCTGACCTCTGATCAGCAGACTGATGTCCTTTTCTTAAGTTAACAGGTCGACCCATAGACCCGCTGCTCTTCATGGACACACAGCTGGGTTCAGTGTAGCTTTGTCTTTTCTGATGGATCCTGGTGGAAACAAAACTCTCATAAATGCACATGTTCAATATAATTCTTCTCAGACAAAGAATGTGTTATTGTCAACATGTTAATAACAAAGACTTCATACTTCTTCTGTGTTAAATATTCTAAATGTAACGTTTGTAGGAGCTGCAGCTGATAAAATAAGAAAAAAAGGAACATTTAAGGATGACTAGACTGAAAAACAAAAGTTGATTTTGCCTAAAGGAGCTATGACACTATTGTGATTGAACTGCAATCAAACAGTGGCCATAATGAAGAGTGGAAGCACACACACACACACATATATTCTTCATGTTTTCCAGTACAATCATCATGTGACTATAGTTTTGTATTTTATTCACATGATGACACCAAATTGGTGACCCTTGTGTTAAGAATATTTACCACAAATATACTGTATGTCACCATGGTCAAGAATTACTTTCTTCATCAATGATATGTCTTCTTAGGAGAGTTGAATTATAACAGAAAACATTTTACAGTCTGACCTCTGGTCAGCAGACTGAGTTTGAGGGTTTTGCGCAGTATCTTAGCTGTTCCTAGAACTGCACTCTTCTGGACAGAGACCTCAGATGTTGCACCTGGGATCTGCTGGAGCCACTCTCCCAGTTTGTGGGTTACAGCCCCCAGTGCTCCAATTACCACTGGCACCACTGTTGCCTTTACTCCCCACATCTTCTCTAGCTCCTCTTTCAACCCTTGGTATTTTTCGATCTTCTCGTGTTCCTTCTTGATGGTACTGTCACTTGGGATTGCTAGATCTATAACTACTGCCGTCTTCTGTCTGGTTGGTTCACCATCACCAGTTTGTCAGTCTGGTTCTGAAAGTCCCACATGATCTTGGCTTGATCATTCTCAACCACCTGAGGAGGTGTCTTCCATTCTGACCTTGGAACCTCCAACCCATACTCAGTGCAGATGTTCCTGTACACTATGCCAGTCCCTTGGTTATGATGTTCCATGTATGCTCTTCCTGCCTGAATGTTAAACCCTGCTATTATGTGCTGAACTGAAATGCTATATTTGTACAAATGTTGATATGATATGTATTACATGTGTTGAAACATATATATCCAACATTTCTGTGGTTTACAGAAATAGTCAATGCCTATGGTGACCTAGAGTATATCTGTGGTAAATATTCTACTAATACTATTCTACTATATCCACTATACTAAGTGCCTGTTCTTGTTCAACCCAGTCGCCAGAACCAACCGTTGTCATTGAATATTTCTGCAAACCACAGAAATGTTGAACATATATGTTTCAACACGTATAATACATATACGTGTTCATGTTGATATATATCAACATTTCTACAAACGTAGGCTTTCTATCCGTTGAATAATGTTTTATGTTGTGACAACATTGTGGTTCAGGTCTGTTTAGGTTTAGCCACAAAGACCACTTGGTTAGGGTAAGGGACAGATCATGGTTTGGGTTAAAATAAAATAAAATAAAAACGCCTGTAAATGTCCTGACGTCTCACTAAAAACACAAACCCACTTTTGTCGGTTGAAACAGGAAGAGGGCACTCGTTTCAAGGTGGTCTTGAACCGTCCTCTGCTTACTGTGTAGAAACTTCCTAAGCATCCACCAACCCTTCCTCCTCCTAATGGGAAAGTCAGCTCATATAGATCACATGTGAACTACGTCGCTTTAGAAATGTTGAAATGTAGATATTCAACGTTTCTGTGCTTTTCAGAAACATACAATGCCAATATTTTATTCTAGTGACTGATTTGTGCTGCTATGATTAGTGTATATATTCTTCATGTTTTTCAGTGCAACCATCTGATATCATGTGACTGAAGTCTTGAACTTTATTCACATGATTACTCATGAAGGCCATAGGATGCAATATAAAGTTCCAAGACTAGCTAATTTGGTGGTCCTTGTGTTAAGAATATAAGAACCACAGATATACTGTATGTCACCATGGTCAAAAATGAATCTCTACACCAATAATATGTCTTATTAGGAGAACTGGATAATATCAGAAAACATTTTACAGTCTGACCTCTGATCAGCAGACTGATGTTCATGCCTGAAGTTAACAGGTTGCTCTATAGACCATTTGCTCTTCATGGCCACACAGCTGTGCTCAGGTCCAGGTCCAGGTCCAGCAGAGTCTGGTCTGTGCTGCTTCTTTGTTCTTAAACACAACACACACAGAGCTTTGAGTGTGAATAATGATGGTGGAGTGATGTGAGTGGAGAACAGTGATGGACAGTTAGAGATCTTCATCTCACCTCTGAGCTTTGGTCTGGCTGTCATGTTCCCCACACAGAGAGCTTTTAGAGGGAGGGACTCCCTCCTCTCTGTCCTCACACTGATCCATAGCAGAGAAACACCTTCACACAAACACAACAACAAGCTCATTCATTACAACAAGCTGCACATCACAGAGCCAAACTGCTGTCTATCACACTGTCATTCTTTATTCTACCACCAGATGGAGCCAAAGTCAGTCATTACTTTCAGATTTCCACTGTGGATACATGTTGAAGAAACTGCATTAACTAGATTCCTTTTTATACACTTGTATTTTTGTCCACTAGAGACTCATATGCAGCAAGTTATAGTTCACTTCTGTTTAAAAACTGATGACATGATATATTTTTATTCAGCTGTGTGTCAGAAAGAAGAAAATAGTCAGCAGGTGAATTCAGATCCACATCTGGTCACAGAGTGGTTCTACCTTCACCTGTAGAGGAAACACAGAGAGAAGCTGCAGCTGATTCTCCTTCATCAGTCCTTCATCATCAATCTGAGGACGCTGTCACTCTCTCATAACTTCACAGTCAAAGTCCAAAACCAGAAAGTGAAATAATGAGACTAAATCCAACAATGAGTCAGTGTTATTATCTGTGTTCTCACAGTCTGATGGAACTGATGTCTTTCTGCTGGTGTTCAGAACTATTAAACTAAAACTACTAAAACAAGAAACTGAGCAGTTTCTAGTCTTTTCTTGTCTTTTGCTCAGTGACATCTACAGAGATAGAAGTCAGGTTAACTACCATTGCTCATTTGAATGAATATAATTTAGATGTTGTTTGGTATTTTAAACATCAGGCTGTTACACAAACACAACTAGCAGGATGAAGTAAATGTTGATTTCTTTCTCTTCATCACAGAAACATCTCGTACTGTCTTTATGTTTTAATGCACAGCAGCTGATAGTTTTCACTTTCAATCAGTGATCAGATTAGATTCTGTTTTATTGATCATTAAATATAAAGTGTATAAAACTCTACACAAGCTGTTCCTGGACATTTTGTTTAAAGGTTTGATTTACCTGCAAAATGTCACTGAAATAGAAGCAAAATGATGCTCTGCTGCATCGCTCACTGCTGCTGCTGTCATATCAATAAAATAGCCAGCCAGCAGTTTCTGCCTTTAGTCTCTCAGTATCAGCCGTTTTAAATAAATGTAAAATATTTCTTCCTCTCTGGTGCCCTTCCAGCTGTTAACCATCTAGCTTGTTCATGCCTAAAAACACTTGTTACTGTATATGTCACACTCAGGGCCATGACAGGTTTCAAACAATCATTTACTGAATATACATAAAGATACTGATGCAATAAAAACAAATATCAATGCAGTCAAAATTTGTAAGATTTGTCATGACACTGAACAGTTTTATCACTGTATTTTTTAAAAAATTGATTACTTAGTTAATTACTAACTAGGCTACCTATAAAATGTTCAAACTGTTTCTGTTGGGTGGGGACCAACAACTGTTCCTCACTAACTGAATCACACTGTTATAAAGTTATAATAACTGTAATAACATTTGTAAGTTCTAAGGTGACTGAAGGAGGTGACCCTTCCTACAGCCATAAAGCTCTAACAATGAAATTAATGGAACACACAATTCCTGGTTTCAAGAAAAGGTTTAAAAAAACAAACTTAAAACAGTTTGAAACATTACTTTGTGCAGTACATTCAGTGTTCAGTCTAAAACTAATGGATATAATATATATCTATTACACACAGTACATGTTCATATTCATATAACTCTTCATTCAACTAGTAGTCTGAGCTGGAGTGGTGCAGAGTGGAACAGTGGGAAGAAAAGAGATCATATTCACGTTGACGTACATTATTATCTCTTATGTTGTAACTGATCAAAAAGATCAGTGACCCAAAAATACAACAGTCCTCGAATTAATCCAACCTTTGTGAATGTGAATTTGTTGACAATGTTGATATTTTTTAGGTTCATGGTGTTGAAGTACTGGACTGTATTTTATTGTACTGGTGTTTCTGATATTATGTTCCTCTATATTCTACATAAAATAGGCAGAGAAAATAATCCAGTTACATTGTCTGACTTCTCTCACCAGCCAGTAGATGCAGGCCTTTGGTTTTTGTTTGGTTCTGGTTTTGTTTTTTGTTTTGTTTTTACTCCACAGCACCTTACACTTCATTACTCACACATCCACACCTACATGACTGATGTGACTGATTGACATGCTCCATAATTTCAAATATTGCTTCAGTTGTTTACTTTGTTGTAATAAATGTCTCCTTTTTTAGCTTCTTTTTAAAATTTTATTTCCAAATGTAGCACTTTTTCATTGTTTTCATATGTCTTTTTATTTGTCTTGCTTTTATATTCTGTTTTAATGCCTTTTGTGATCTATGTGATTTGGGAACAAAGAGCAGCTGTATACACACTTTTGTTGTATGAACTTACTTAAATAAGGTGGCTGTAACACGAGAATGAATTTATAGAGGTTAAAGAGGAGCAGCCCACCTGGTTATAGAGCTCCATGATACAGTATCCAAGTTTGACACACATATTCAAAATTTAATGTGACATTTTTGTTTTGTTACGTTTCATAATGCGTCAGAGTAATAAGTCTGGCAGCCCTTTTTGACCTCCTTAATTTAGGTGCACTACACCTATGATGCCAATAGGTGGCAGTGTGAAACTACTGACACTCCACACTTTATACTGTGGGAGCTGCCATTGTGTAACATTCTGACCAGAGCAGATGGCCTCTTATGGATTTTCATCTCTTTCTGTTTATCTTTGACTTTTATAATATTGCTGAATAGGAGGTCCAATACCACTTTAGCTATGACTGAGATCTTTTCTTTTTGTTTTCACGGATGTGAAAGAAGGGCCAAAATCCAAGTTATTGTAATAGATAGCTTCTTCTCTTTTCTCTTTGTCAGTTTAATTTAGGTAGATTAACAGACTGGAATAATAAAGGGAAAATTTAAATGTTATAGCCATGTTAGTTATTTCTTGTTTTTTTTCTTCCATTTCTTTATCCTCATCAGACAGGAGAAGTGAATTCTGTTAATAAATTATAAGATATATACTCTGGGAATATAGGTTAAATTCCTCTCTCTAGAAAAGCATTTCCCTTCAGTTTCATGGACCTTATAGGACTTCTATGCTATCCAGTGGCCTTTTGGGGGTAACACGGGGAGGGAGGAAGAAGAAGGATTCCATCATTCAATTGTACATTTTTGGGGTATTTGGGTTTTTTTGTTTGTTTGTTGTTGTTTTTTTTGTGGCTGCTGAGGGTCCAGAATTGTCCGGCTTCAATCTTCTATATCACTATTGTCATTTTTCCACGTATTGTCTGTATTGGTTTGGATTATTAGTTAGATTATGGAATTATTTTTTCACAGGCTCTTTTGGCTTAATTTTGACTGCAATGAGCAATTGTCAGCAGTAACATCAAATGTTTAAACCACGAAATCAAACATTAGAAATATGAAATGAAAGAGAGATGCCAAATAGTATTCCTGTAGGAGTCTCATTTGTCAACTCTTCATTTGATTGGTTCAGAAAATCAATTCTTTTACGTTAATTTAAGGATGTAGATCATTGTTTATCATTTGTTAAACCTGCATGAGTCCAGTTGAGGACACATATGGTCCATATCCTGGTTATGAGTGTTATCCATGTGGAGAATATTATGATGTTTGTTTACAACAATAACCTGGTTCTCATTCATGATTCTGACATAATGAGGTTGTTTATTAAGTATCAGCCAGCAGTTTCTGCCTTTAGTCTCCTCTCAGTATCAGCTGTTTACTGCAGTCAGCATCAATGACTTTAAAAGTAAACTGGGTGTCTGGCATTAATTATAAAATATTTACTCCTCTTCCTCTTTAGTGCCCTTCCAGTTGGAAGCCATCTAGCTTGTTCATGCCTAAAAACACTTATTACTGTATATGTCACACTCAGGGCCATGACAGGTTTCAAACAATCATTTACTGAATATACATAAAGATACTGATGCAATAAAAATAAATATCAATGTAAAATTTGTAAGATTTGGTACACTAAATAGTTTTCTCACTCTTTTTAAACTGAAATTTATTGAAAATGTTCTGGTACAGGATTTAAATCCTAAACCAGACTTTTATCCTTAAGAGATTAGACAACAAAAATAAGCAATGTTGTCTTCCCGAATTGCTTTTTTTTTTTTTTAAAGTCTGACCTTTGTGAATATGAATTTATTAGGTTCATGATGTTGAAGTATTGGACTGTATTTTATTGTACATGTGTTTCTAATATTATTTTCATTTATAGTCTTACGTAAATAATAATCTAGTTAGACAAATAAAAGGCCGTCACAAAGTGGAGCCTCAACATGAACCACAGAATCAAACAAACATTTGAAGGTGGAATTTCAGCTTCAAAGGAAACTAAGTCACTCATAGATTTTTCCCCCCACTTTTAACAAAAACCAACATTTGTCTTGAACCTTAACTGAGAGCTGTCAGTGCCTGAACAGAACCATAAAAACATTTGTCTGATAACAGAGGATATTATATTGCAAGAGCATGAACATGTATGCATTCTTTGTTCTTTTCATTTCTATAGTCATGTCACATTTTTCCATTTGGCCAATGTTGGATGATAAGGAAGGTAGTCAGCATTTATGTGGATGACTTGACAGAACTTTGAACCTTGATGTTTCACATCATCTACAATAAAATTTGAATCATTGAGATAAGCAGAGTGAACATGTAAAATCTGTCAAACTAAACACTAACTGCAGAGTTACAGTAGAAAACATGTTGCTGCTTTTGTGCTTTTATTTGCTGCTGCAGCTCTCAGCCTGGTTAAATGACTGAGTATCATAAATGAAAAGATGATTTAAACATTATATCTGTGATGAAAAACATTGTCAGAGATCTCTAACTGTAACATATTTTATGACTTTTTATTACACTTAATCACTAACCAGGCTACCGATAAAATGTTCAAACTGTTTCTGTTGGACCAACAACTATTCCTTACTAACTGAATCACACTGTTATAAAGTTATCATAAGTGTTATAATGTTTGTAAGTTTCAAGGTGACTGAAGGAGGTGACCCTTCCTACAGCCATAAAACTGTAACAATGAAATTAATGGAACACACAATTCCTGGTTTCAAGAAAAGGTTTTAGAAAAACAAACTTAAAACAGTTTGAAACGGTTTGAGTTCTATTACTACACACAGTACATGTTCATATTCATATAACTCTTCATTCAACTAGTAGTCTGAGCTGGAGTGGTGCAGAGTGGAACAGTGGGAGGTAAAGAGATAATATTCACATTGACATACATTATTATCTCTTATGTTGTAACTGATCAAAAAGATCAGTGACCCAAAAATACAACAGTCCTCTAATTAATCCAACCTTTGTGAATGTGAATTTGTTGACAACGTTGACATTTTTTAGGTTCATGGTGTTGAAGTGCTGGACTGTATTTTATTGTACTGGTGTTTCTGATATTATGTTCCTCTATAGTCTTATGTAAAATAGGCAGAGAAAATAATCTAGTTAGACAAATAATAGACCAACACAAAGTGGAGCCTCAACATGAACCACAGAATCAAACAAACATTTGAAGGTTGAATTTCAGCTTCGAAAAATGAAGCTTTTCTTATTTCTTCTGGAGTTTCGTTCATTTCACCAATGCAGCAACAAATCATCATAACTCATCGCTATAGCAACCATCTCTACTGTTATCAGATCATTTTAACACAAACATGATGAAAACTGTTGGTTACGTTACCTTTACATGCTGAAAATCATCTGAATCAAACTGATGAGTGAAGATGAAATTAATCCGGTTTCAACAGGAAACCAACCAGAAGAAGAACAAACATGTAACTAACAGCAGGAGGTTTTTAAGGTCTGATGATTCACAAACAGTCTGAACTCCCTGCATTCATCTCTAATCTAAAATGTTCTTTAAGGAAATCTGATAACAGAACAGCAGCTCTGAACTTTGGAGCGAACAATCTGGAGCAAAAGATAAATATTAACAATATGAATCATTATCAGTTGGATCATAACGTCTGATGTTTGTCTTTTATTCCAACAAGGAAATAAAAAGTTCTAAGATGCATTAATGCAGTCTGTTGTTTCTCTGTGATATGTGCAAAATAGACAAATAAATTATTCTTTCTGTCTTCATTATTATGATTCATTATTATAACATCTGTGTCCTCTGTTTAACCAGGAAAACCTCATTGAAATCAGGGCCTGCACAATGCATTAGCAAAGTAAGAAAACAAAGCTGGCTTAGGTTGCCCATGGCTGCCAGACGACAGTGGAGAAATCCGTGAGCAGAAACTTGGTGAGCGCACAGAAGAAACCTGAGTGCGAGGAGAAGAGTTGAAGTTCGAGCGCGAGCAACATTGTATCCGAGTGCGAGCACAGAGTTTGAGCACAAGCGGAGCAAATCTGAGCGCAAGCAGAGGCTTTTTGAGTGCGAGGGGAGGGTTTTGAGGGACAAATTACAAAATTTGAATGGAAAATCAATAAAGTTTGCTCTCAAATTTATATACTACGCTCTTGAATAAAGATAGGGAATACTCTCCATGTTTCTACTTGACAAATCCACCATTATAATAGCAGTACACCAAGGTGCAAGCACACCTGGCTTTTAAAGAGAATAGATGATGACACGCTGATTGGTTTATTCCATGTTATGCCCAAAACACACCCAGGATTAATTAAGAGATTAAGAACAACCCTTTTGAACTATGTGTCTGGCAATGTGACCATTTTTTTGGGCTGAGGCTGAAAAGACAAATGACACAAGGCATCAAAGTAAAAAAAAAAAAAAAAACAACAGACAAAAAACAAAAAAAAAACTCATTTTATATTTTAGATAAAATATAATATTTGGTTTTGTGCTCAAAAGGGAGGCGAGTCCTCTCGACATGAGGAATACCAGAACACACACACACAAATGGATGTCACCTGGTCTGTGGCTCCTCCTGGTGGAGAGTCGTCCACACTACAGTCTGTTTGATCACATGATGTGAGAAACTGTTTCAGCCACCAGGAGTCCTGATAACACCAAGACTCAATCTCCCATCATCCTCTCTGTTTCTGCGTCTACCTGAAGAGACAGAAGAATGTTTAATTAATTATTGCAACTTAATCTCGTCATTTTGTTTGTGATTATTTGTATTTATTTGACTAGATGCCAAACATGAAATTAATCTATTTTGATAATCAATTAATCATTCTGAGTCTTTTTTAAGTAGAAAATGTCCAAATAAATTCTCTGACTCCAGCTTCTGAAATGTGAATTAAGTAAATTATCTTTTTCATCTTCCATCACTGCTCAAATATAATGAGTGGCTACTTATCAACTTAATACTTTTTCTAATAGTTTGTGTTAAAATTTCAACACCTTCCTAAAATGAACAATTACATACCTAAAAATAAAATGTTAAGAGAACTCTAAAATTAAGTTTTTCAATAATGATGTGCAGGACTTTGTACTGTATGAACCAGGTTTGGGTGTTAAGTGACACTGAGAATTTATTATATTTGTGCAGATTCGTCACCAGTTATGATTGTATAATAGAACTGAGAGGAAAACTGCTTCAACAGCTGTTCAACTGCTCAGAGGGAAACTGTTTGTTTCTGTTTCTGTGGCACTAACAAGGATTTCTATCTGGAAAACAGCATGAAGTCAGTTTTATGTTTTCATTGAGAACTAATTTCAGGTGAATAAGTGTTCAGAAAACAAAGCGACATCTGTCCAGCTGTGACTGACTGACAGCTGCTTGGTCCGCAGGTCTCCTCAGGGAGCGTCAGAGTTTTCATCATCAGCTGCAACTCAGGACCAAACAAACACTGTTTATCTGCATTACAGAAAGCAGAGGAGTGTTTAATATTTACACACTTAGTGATCACCAGCTGCAGAGAGGAGGAGGAGCAGGAGATGGATGAGGAAGAGGTGAAGTAGGAGGAAGAAGAACGAAAGGAAGAGGAAGGGAGAGGAGTAAGAAGAGGAGGAGGACAGAGGAGGGTTGGAGAGGAGAAAGGGGAGGAAGAGGAGAAAGAGAAGGGGGATGCAGGAGAGAGGAGGAGGAAGAAGAGCATTGCTGTCTTGTTCTGAGAATGGATTCTATTAGTGTAGTAGAAGTAGAAATAGTATGACATTACACATCAATTACAGCAAAGTGAAAAAGCAACAACCACAAGTGATGTTCTCTGAATAAGTAGTGAATTAATGTTTTTATTCAAGAGTAAAACACACAAAGCTGCTCTGCAAACATGAGCTTACAAGACAATATTTACATCACCTGCAGAGGCAAGAAAAACTGAAGGAAAGCATCCCACACATGTTATTATATACGTACATGTTATTATATACGTACATGTCAGACACATTACATCAGATAGAAACATACGTTGATGTTAATGATTGAACACAAACTGAGCTGATGTCAAACAGACTGGGATGTCTGCTGGACATGTTCAGGAAAAACTTCACTTTAAGATCCTGATAAAATGGAATAACTAACAGCCACTAACAGCTACTAGATGCTGCTCCAAGAAAACTTTACTGAAGTCAATCAGAGTCAACACAGTTTTTACACATTAATTCAGCCCAGAGGAGATCATTTCACTACTTCTAATAGAAACTATATTCTGACATTAAAGCACAGTCAGTGATCCAAATGAAACCAGAGTGAAACCTCGTCCACCATCAACATTTAAACACAGGAAGCTGCTGTCACTTCCTGTTTCTATTGTTCACTGGTGAACAGAGTGAACAGTGATTTCAGCAGCTGTCTTCAGTCAGCAGTGTGACTGTTTGCTTTGCCCGAGTCACTACACTCCATTGCTATTGTATAGCTATGGAGCGTAGTGACTCGTGCAATACCCCGTGTCACTAATAAGAAGAACCATCTCAGGTCATGTTTAATCATGCCAAATGATGAAACTGATCTACTTTCAGCAGGTAAATTATTCCGATCTGTTGCTTTCAATTGGTGTCAAATCACAACACAAAGTCATCTCAGGGCACTTTTAAATGGAGCAGGTCTCGACCACGCTCTTTAATTTACAGAGAGAGAAACCCAACAGTTCCTTCCATGAGCAGCACTTGGCGACAGCGGGAAGGAAACAGGAAGAAACCTCAAACAGTCTAGTCTTACAGACTAGTGGTCAGACTGGTGAGGACTAGTCAGACTGATACATTATGAACTTATGAAGCCGCTTGGATAAGAGGTGAAACGTCTTCATAAGACAAATCTAAGTCCAGTTACCTTTGAATCATTGCTGCCTGGAAATAACTGTGTACTGGACAAATGAGAATATTCACACTGTAGTTGAAGTAGTAGTATAACATTACACATCGATTACAGCAAAGACAAAAAGCAATGATCATGTAAAAAACAAATGATGTTCTCTGAATAAGTAGTGAATGATTATTTTTATTCAAGTGTAAAACACTTTGTATAATCAGGGAACTCCTCCTATAAGGAACCTTTAATGTCCAGAGGAAACATCACAGCTTGAATTTAATTCTCAATTTGATCAATTAATCAGTTACTTATCTGATTTAACAATTAAAATATGATTGTCTAGAAGGTTAATAGATCAGAAGTTAAGTACTTTTTGATTTAAAAAATGTTATCTGCGATTTTAAAAATATGATTGCATAATTACCATAAATACATTAATTAACTCTTGTGACATTTAAAAATTAAATTTTAAGTTCTAACTTCTCAATAGACAGAAGTAGTGTCACATATTGTAAAATATAACAACATTTAAAAGAAAAGCTCAATAGATTATCATACAGCTATCAAAGTTATACTTTTTTATGTATTTCTATGACAAACATTTACATAATGATTAGGCATTTCATTCTGACAAATTCAGATTTGGTTAAGATTTGCAGAGATACTGTGACTGTTTGTCTACACAGGAGGAGACTCTCACTCAGACAGAGGACACAGAGACACTGAGGAATCAGTCTGCCAGAACCCCAAACCAGCACACAGAGGCTGAGTGAATGTGGTGTTGAAGGTGTAGAGGTGGATCAGTGTGTTAGAGGAGACTCTGTAGAAGGACAGAGTGCCAGCAGGACAGTCCACATACACTGCTACTCTGTTAGAGACACAGGAGGAGGAGAAGGATAAGTAGGGGACTGGTGTTAATCTATTGTTGTGATTGACAGAGTAACCATTAACATCAGAGCAGATCAGACTCCAGGACTGATCATTATATCCAAACACACAGTCATCAATGTTTCCTTTCCTTTTGATTACTCTGTGAGTCACTGATATATTAACTCCTCTTTTCCACTCGACCTCCCAGTAACAGCGACCAGTCAGAACATTTCTACACAGCAGCTGCCAGTGGCTGTCAAATCTGTCTGGATGATCAGGATATGACTGATCCTCCTTCACACATGTCGCCTTCCTGTTGTTGTCAGACAGTTTGAGTTTTCTGTGTGCTGTGTTTGTGTCCAGTGTGAGTTCACAGAAATCTGATGAAGAGAAGAAGAAACAACACAGCAGCAGTTTATCATCTGACACACTTGATGGATTTATTCTCTATTTAAGTTCTGATCTGTTGTTCATTTCTACAAAGTTTAATGACACATTTTGTCAGAAATGTTTTCATGAATAAATACCACTAAGACCAACTTTGTATTTAAAGAGAAACTGACTGTGTGCTGTTTAGTTGTCATTAATCAAATTAAATCCACACTTACACTTCTTCAGACCCAGACCAGGTTTTAACCACTGCTCTCCACCATGGTCCATCCTGGAGGAAGAAACACAGTCAGAATGATTTTCTATCCAACATGAGTCCTAACTGCTGTTCAACATGAAGCAGTGTTCCTCAGTTTGTCAGAGTGACACAGAAACAGACTGCAACTCATCTCTCCATACCTTAGATTCTGCAGTGGATCCTCCAATACAGAACACAGCTGATTCTCTCCTGAGTCTCCTGGATGATTGTAACTCAGGTCCAGCTTTCTCAGATGGGAGGGGTTGGAGCTCAGAGTTGAGGCCAGAGAAGCACAGCCTTCCTCTGTGATCAGACATCCTGACATACTGGAATTCAGAAAACAAAGTTAACACATTTTTTTAGAAAATCATATTAGCAGGGAAATCCTACAGATGTTGATCTTTAGTACTATGAACTTGAAGCAGGATGAACTGTTTCACATCTCAATCCTGACCTGAGAGTTTCCAGTCTGCAGTGTGGACTCTTCAGTCCAGTAGACAGCTGCTTCACTCCTAAATCCTGAAGGTCATTGTTACTCAGGTCCAGCTCTCTCAGACTAGAGGACTGGGAGCTGAGAACTGAAGACAGAGCTGCACAGCTTCTCTCTGAGAGGTTACAGCCACTCAGCCTGGAGAATAATTAGCATTGAGCAAAATTAAAATGTTTTATTTATCATGTTTAAAAGTTGAACATATTTATTTTTGTTCATACATCCAGCAGTTCATCCACTTACAGAGCTTTATTTGAAGCTTTGACCACTGGCAGCAGCCTCAGAAGAGCCTCCTCTGAAGCAGAGTATTTCTTCAGGTCAAACACATCCAGATCTTTTTCTGATGACAGTAAGATGAATCCCAGAGCTGACCACTGAGCAGGAGACAGTTTCACTGTGGAGAAACTTCCTGATCTCAGATACTGTTGGATCTCCTCCACCAGAGAACAATCATTCAGTTCATTCAGACAGTGGAACAGATTGATGCTTCTCTCTGCAGACAGATTCTCACTGATCTTCTTCTTGATGTACTGGACTGTTTTCTGATTGGTCTGTGAGCTACTTCCTGTCTGTGTCAGCAGACCTCGTAGGAGAGTCTGATTGGTCTGCAGTGAAAGACCCAGGAGGAAGCGGAGGAACAAGTCCAGGCGTCCATTTGGACTCTTTAAGGCCTCGTCCACAGTACTCTGATAGAGATGTGTATCTGCTGATGTCAGATGGACATGAAGAGCAGCCAGAAACTCCTGAACACTCAGATGGACAAAGCAGAACACCTTGTCCTGGTACAGCCCTCTCTCCTCTTTAAAGACCTGTGTGAACACTCCTGAGTACACTGAGGCTGCTCTGATATCGATGCCACACTCTGTCAGGTCTGATTCATAGAAGATCAGGTTTCCTTTCTGCAGCTGCTCAAAAGCCAGTTTTCCCAGAGACTCAATCATCTTCCTGCTGTCTGGACTCCAGTGTGGATCTGTCTCAGCTCCTCCATCATACTTGATATTCTTCAGTTTGGTCTGAACCACCAGGAAGTGGATGTACATCTCAGTCAGGGTCTTGGGCAGCTCTCCTCTCTCTCTGCTTTTCAACAGTTCCTCCAGAACTGTAGCAGTGATCCAGCAGAAGACTGGCATGCGGCACATGATGTGGAGGCTTCGTGATGTCTTGATGTGGGAGATGATGGTGTTGGCCTGCTTCTCATCTCTGAATCTCTTCCTGAAGTACTCCTTCTTCTGTGGGTCAGTGAACCCTCTGACCTCTGTCACCATGCCGACACACTCAGGAGGGATCCGATTGGCTGCTGCAGGTCGTGTGGTTATCCAGAGGTGAGCAGAGGGAAGCAGGTTCCCCCTGATGAGGTTTGTCAGCAGCACATCCACTGAGGTGGACTCTGTAACATCAGTCAGGATCTCATTGTTGTGGAAGTCCAGAGGAAGTCGACACTCATCCAGACCGTCAAAGATGAACACAACCTGGAACTCTTCAAACCTGCAGATTCCTGCTTCTTTGGTTTCAGTAAAGAAGTGATGAACAAGTTCCACCAAGCTGTACTTTTTCTCTTTCAGCACATTCAGCTCTCTGAAAGTGAATGGAAATGTGAAGTGTATGTCCTGGTTGGCTTTGTCTTCAGCCCAGTCCAGAGTGAACTTCTGTGTTAAGACTGTTTTCCCAATGCCAGCCACTCCCTTTGTCATCACTGTTCTGATTGGTTCATCTCTTCCAGGTGAGACCTTAAAGATGTCTTCTTGTCTGATGGTTGTTTCTGGTCTGTCTGGTTTCCTGGATGCTGTTTCAATCTGTCTGACCTCATGTTCATCATTGACCTCTGCAGTCCCTCCCTCTGTGATGTAGAGCTCTGTGTAGATCTGATTCAGAAGGGTTGGGTTTCCTGCTTTAGCGATCCCCTCAAACACACACTGGAACTTCTTCTTCAGGTTAGACTTGAGTTTATATCGACACTCTGCAGCACGAGTTTCTGAATGAACAAACAAATGAAATCAATCAGATGATTCTACAGTAAATTGGTTGAATGTAAACATTAAACTGCAGATGTTTATATTTTCCTCCACTATTAAATCTATTCAGCTCATCAGTTGAGGACAAACAGTTTCTGACTGTTTTCAGCTCAGAAGAATTCATAGATCAGATGCAGATGTGTGCATCATATTAACAGCAGAGTTTGAAATATAAACCTCTCCCATGTTGCCTCCATCATGTTAAATCTGTTAAAATCGTCTTACTGCTCTGCAGACAGTCAGCCAGCTCCTCGTGGTTCATTCTCTTCGGGGAGTGCAGTGTGATCTTCAGAGATGCTTCTCTGCTGCTCCTCCTCTGCTCTTCATCCTCACCATCCATGTCTTCTTGTCTGATGGTTGTTTCTGGTCTGTCTGGTTTCCTGGATGCTGTTTCAATCTGTCTGACCTCATGTTCATCATTGACCTCTGCAGTCCCTCCCTCTGTGATGTGGAGCAGACAGTCAGCCAGCTCCTCCTGCTTCATTCTCCTCAGGAAGTGCAGTGTGATCTTCAGAAATGCTTCTCTGCTGCTCCTCCTCTGCTCTTCATCCTCACCATCCAACACCTCCTCATCCTCACTCTGACTCTCTAAGCATTCTGGGTAATCTGGACTCACAACCTTCTGGATCTTCTTCAGCTCGTTCTTCACAAAACTGATGATGTTCTCCTCCAGCAGCTGGAACAGAATCAAATGTAAATGTAACTGGTAGAAGTCAACATCAGATCATCTGTGACAGACTGAAAAGCTGCTGGTCTACAGAGTGCAGCATGGAGACTGTTAGGACCAGAATGGTAGTTTAGTATTTAGTCTGTGGCTGTTGTAGTTAGCAGTAGTAGCTGTGCTTTACATTTACACACCATAAATATGGAGTCCAGGTGTGTTTGATGCTGCTGGACAGACTGACCACTGAGAACCTCTGAGCTCTGCTGATGAACTCTGTGAAGAAAAGATGAAGTCTTAGAATAAATAATGACACTCAGTGTTAAAGGTGTTGAGTTCTATCACAGTGGATCCACATGAAACACTCAGCTGTTCTGTCTGACCTCTGATCATTTGTCTCTGTAAAGACTTTGTCTCTTTGTTTTAAAAACTATTGTAAAGTTTGTGGTTTTTAGGAAAGCATATGTAAGAGGAGTGTGTTTGGATTTATGAGGACCTTGTGTGTAAAAACAGTATTAGTCACTAATGTCAAGAATGAATCTCCACAATCAATCAAACTTCTTAGGAGAGTTGAATAATAACAGAAAACATTTTACAGTCTGACCTCTGATCAGCAGACTGATGTCTTTTTCTTAAGTTAATAGATCGACCCATAGACCCGCTGCTCTTCATGGACACACAGCTGGGTTCAGGGTAGCTTCGTCTTTTCTGATGGATCCTGGTGGAAACAAAACACTCATAAATGCACATGTTCAATATAATTCTTTTCAGACAAAGAATGTGTTATTGTCAACATGGTAATAACAAAGACTTCATACTTCTTCTGTGTTAAATATGCTAAATGCAACATTTGTAGGAGCTGCAGTTGATAAAATAAAATATCTTGTTCAAAACTAGCTGATAGTAAAAAGAAAGAAAGATGTTGACATTGAAAAAGAGAGTGGGAGCACACACTCACACACACACACACTCACACACACACACACACACACATGCGAAGCTCATGAAATGTAAGGTCACATTTTATGTAATTTTGTTTGTTTTATTTTGACAGTATTATTTCTAGTAAGAAAATGTGTTACTCTGCACCACAGGGTCAATTATTACCTCTTATTAAGAGTAAAAGCTTGCTTTTAGAGTTATTCAGTCTCACCAGCAGGTGGCAGTGTGGCGCTCAGCTTCTACTTGCTAACAGACTCTTGTTTACTTCCTCATTTTACTGAGCTAAGCTGCACTGAACAGAAGCAAGCGTAACTGTCTGTTTTTACAGGTTAGTGGTGTCTGAAAACTTGTATAATTACTCACATGTGCTGCTAAACAGTTAAATAATATGTGTGATTAATTGTGTAAGATTACTGAGCACGTTAGAAAGGTTTTTTGAAGAAGTGACAAACATGTAGTTTCTCTGTGTGTCGAGGGTGACCCATTATGGCGCCGCTGTATACTTTTTTTTTTGTTATTGTGACCAAAATAATGTCTAGTTTCTGACTCCAGTGCATTTCATTTGTGGTTAAAAACTATTCTTTTGGGAACAGTATTTGGTTACATGTGTAAATCCATTGAAGGTTAGATGTATATTTGAATATTGTAAACAGTTAAAAGTGTTAAGTCTTCAGCTCAGGCATTTATCTTGAAACAACAGTCATTAATAGCAATGTGCTATTTTTCTTTATTTTGCACGATGAGTGAGATTGAATGAAAGGTCATGTGAAACCTCTACAGTACATCTTATATTTCATTGTAATTTCAATAGTTGTAAACTAAATAGTAACTCAGTTAACTGACTGGATAAGGATGTATTAATACAGTGATACACTGAACACAGGATTATTCTTCATGAAGAAGTGGAAAATGTGTTATTTTATTTGAAAAGAGGAGTTTGATACTACTAGCTAGGTATTTTGGTTTTGTTTATATGGATGTTGTACTGTAAATAACATTTGAATATGAAAAAACAACAAGAAAAAAATGGAAAAGAGATATTTTGAAAATTGATAAATAAATTCTACTGAGTGAAGCTGCACTGACCAGAAGCAAGCGTAACTGTCTCATTCTTTCTCCTGTTTTTACAGGAACTTTATCTGTTTACAGGCCCATAGTCTGGGACCTGTTACACACACACACACACACATATATAAATATATATTCTTCATGTTTTCCAGTACAATCATCATGTGATATTTACCACAAATATACTGTATGTCACCATGGTCAAGAATTACTTTCTTAATCAATGATGTGTCTTCTTAGGAGAGTTGAATAATAACAGAAAACATTTTACAGTCTGACCTCTGATCAGCAGACTGATGTCCTTTTCTTAAGTTAACAGGTCGACCCATAGACCCGCTGCTCTTCATGGACACACAGCTGGGTTCAGGAGAATCTGGTCTCTGCTGATGGATCCTGATGGAAACAGAGAAATGATAAAACAAGTGTAACTTACAGTGTTGATGCTGAAGATTGTGTGTTTTGTTGGATGACAGCTGTGACACATCAGGTGTGTTTACATAAACCTGCAGTGAGAAACTGATCCACACAGCTACAACAAACTGGTATTATTAGAGCTTAGAAACTGCAGATGCATGTCGACCTGATATTCCAGGACAGTCTGCACAAACATGATCTGCTGCTACGAGAGTTGATAGCAGGACATCAAGCCTCAGTGATGTTGGAAGAAAAACAACACAACAGGTCATAATGTCAGTCACTGATAACAACCTGCAGTTACTTTGAGTGATAACTGCCATCTAGTAGCCATAGTAACTGTGAGGTGGATCAGTGCTGCAGTTCAGATGATGTTTATATATGTGGACAGATTTCCTCATTCAGAGAAGGAGGCTGGATGGAGGCTTTAACCCAACAGTGGACTTTACCACAGGAGACTACTGTCCATTTCCCTTTTCCAACTGTAAGTTCTTAAAAAGCATAACTACAATCGTCCCCTAACCTGTGGTTGTTATTGTCACCATGACAACGAAGGCGGTCTAATTTTAAGGAAGTAGTAACTGTAACTAATCACATGTTTCTCTAACCTTAGCAAAGTGATTATTTTCACCAAACTCATGATCTTTCCCTAAACCTATCCAGACCATAACTACAGCATTGTGACATCATGAAACATTATTATTGTTGAACACTGATGTGTGATGGTTTTATAAAATACAGACAGATGATGTCTGCAGCTTCTCCTGGACTATGTGGCATCTGTCCTAATCTGGACCTTGTTATAGTAAATGATGTCTGATCCCGCCTAAACTATCACTGCTGTCCCCATAAACCTCAATCAAGATTCAGAGTCTGCCACAGCTACCTTCCTAACTGAAGAGTTAAATAATTCAATATGTTAGATTATTTATAAGAAACTGTACTTTTGATAATCTTTTACTGTTTTATCATAATAACATACTGTAGCATGTCAGTATTGTTTTTGTAAAAAGATCACATGTCTTGTATAAACTCAGATATTTAATGTATTTGCTGTGTGTTTGGTTATATATCATTCATTTTTAAAATTAATTATCTATTTTAAATCAAGATTATCTTGAAAGTGACATGTTTTTAAAACATATAACAGACATCCGGGTCAGACAGGACGTCAGCTGGATCATTTTAGAAAGTAGATCATATTAAATTGTTAATCTCAACATATAGCAGAATAAACACTGTGTACAGAAACATTAGCAGAATAGTTAAATAGTCTCGTTGATGATGATAAAGACATATTTTAATGTTGCTGAAACATCCAGGTTACATCCCAGATAGCAGCACAAATTTCATTGTGGAACTATTTTTAATTCATTACTTCTTAATTAAGAGAAACAGAAACAAAGATTTTATATTCTTACCTCTGATGAGCAGATTTATGTCCATCGTTGAACTCAGCAGGTTCAAACTTCAACCAAAGATTCTTGACAGGCACCCAACTGTGTTCAGCAGAGTCTGGTCTGTGCTTCTGCTGCTCTGGGCTTCAACACAACACACACAGAGCTTTGAGTGTGAATAATGATGGTGGAGTGATGTGAGTGGAGAACAGTGATGGACAGTTAGAGATCCTCATCTCACCTCTGAGCTTTGGTCTGGCTGTCATGTTCCCCACACAGAGAGCTTTTAGAGGGAGGGACTCCCTCCTCTCTGTCCTCACACTGATCCATAGCAGAGAAACACCTTCACACAAACACAACAACAAGCTCATTCATTACAACAAGCTGCACATCACAGAGCCACACTGCTGTCTATCACACTGTCATTCTTTATTCTACCACCAGATGGAGCCAAAGTCAGTCATTAGTTTCAGATTTCCACTGTGGATACATGTTGAAGAAACTGCATTAACTAGATTCCTTTTTATACACTTGTATTTTTGTCCACTAGAGACTCATATGCAGCAAGTTATAGTTCACTTCTGTTTAAAAACTGATGACATGATATATTTTTATTCAGCTGTGTGTCAGAAAGAAGAAAATAGTCAGCAGGTGAATTCAGATCCACATCTGGTCACAGAGTGGTTCTACCTTCACCTGTAGAGGAAACACAGAGAGAAGCTGCAGCTGATTCTCCTTCATCAGTCCTTCATCATCAATCTGAGGACGCTGTCACTCTCTCATAACTTCACAGTCAAAGTCCAAAACCAGAAAGATGATATTAAAGCAGTGAACCTTGCAGCAGAGTTCAGCTCCAAACACACAGGAGGAACCTGCCAAGACTCTCTGTGAGGACATTAAACAATCTAACCTTAACCCAAAACCATCTTCAAAGTCTAATAATTCAACAAAATACAAACAGTCTGGATGAATTAAATGTCCTCACAACAACTATCTAATTCCAGTCTCACCAGTTTATGTTACACACTGGTTCTAATGGGAGTTCTTCTCAGTAGCATCAATACTTTAGTTACTCAGTTGCCCAATAATTGTGCACACATGGATATTCTCCTAAGAAAGCCAAAACCACACGTTTACTTCCTTAAATATTCGAGTTTGAGGGTTTATTAATGTTTTGGATTGGCTGAGAGCACTGTAGTTGTTCAATAATAAAATTTATCCTCAAAAATACAACTTGCCTAATAGTGTAGCTGATAGTTGTAATGTTATACAGGAATATATAATCATAACTTCAAAAGCAGATAATTTAACCAACATGATCATTTTAACCGACATGATGAATCCAGAACTATTTGAATGCAGAAGGTGATTTTTGCTCCTCAAGACTTAAAAGGACCATTTCAGTGGAGACTAGATGTGACTGTGACCCCCCTCAGAGTAAACCTGCACCTCTCTGGATGACACAATAATCATAATGATGAAAGCAGAGATCATTACACAGTGATGCGTCCTCATATTTAAAATGAACTCCATCTAAAGTCTGAATCAAAGTATTGTGTAGAGTCTGAACGACATTTAACTGTTAGTTAATCAGACTCTTTGGTTCTGTGAGGAGAAGCTCCGCTCTGATCCATCAGCGACACGTTCCGTCAACCACATCTCTGATCTTTACTACATGTTTTATCAGCTGCTGACAATATTAATGATCATTGATATAAACTGCTTAAATATACTGTAACGTCCCTCAATAAGCAGACGCTGAGATATTAATCGGTTTTCCCTTCAACGCCAGAAAAAAAAAACATTTCGCCCCTCGAACATAACACTTCCTGCCGAAGGAAAAACAGGAAGAACCTCGCCCTTCCTAGAATTCCAACAGACCTTTTGTCTGAACGAACAAACATTTCTCACAGTCTCTCATAATAGTGAAACACTAATATAAACACACTGTTACAATGTTCACCTGACTGTATGATGATGATCTGATTTGCTCTAAATGAATAATAACGACGCATTTGCTGCATTGATCAGGTTTATATACATGTTAGTTTCTTTTTGTTGTCTTATGACCAGTATAACTTTTTCCCGAAAAAAAAGAACCTTTAAAAACGACACTGAAGTTAAAACAACTTAATAGAAGTAATTTACAATCATTTTTTAAGACATTTTAAGACTTAAAATTCAGATTATTGGACTTCAGAGTTTTTAATGAACCCAGAAACTCTGAACGCCAACAAATCATTATAACTCATCACTATAGCAACCATCTCTACTGTTATCAGATCATTTTAACACAAACATGATGAAAACTGTTGGTTACGTTACCTTTACATGCCGAAAATCATCTGAATCAAACTGATGAGTGAAGATGAAATTAATCTGCAGCTTCAACACGAAACCAACCAGAAGAAGAACAAACATGTAACTAGGGGCGTCACTAGAAGTTTATGGTAGGTCTCTAAAGCCTTCACTAGGAGGGGCTGGGGGAGGGGACTTTTTTTTTAATGGCCCCAAAATGTGTGTTTGTTTGGTGTAAAGTCAACACAATAGATCCGTCTCTTCATAGTTTGTATTTGGCACAGATATAATATGACTTAAATCACAGATCAAGCAAGTTATTTAAGTCAAAGATTGTTATCTCCTCTCTCTTCTATATGTTGCAGGTCCGCAGTATGTTATTAATATACAGTCTGGTGTTTTATGTGTGAACCTTCAAAACTATAAATGTCATAAAATCATTTTGGCAAGTTTATGCCTAGAATGAGTAACAGGCTTATGTCATAAAATTCAGGATTAATTTTAACTGAAAGCTTAAACAACTCCAACCTCCATCAGACCTCAGTCTCCTCCATCTTCCTCATCTTCCTCCTCACCTGTTTTCAACATGTTATTTTATTAAACTGAGCTGAGCTGCATGTTGAAGATATAAAATTACGTGGGGTCGCTAGTCTGTCTGGTTCATTGAGGCATCCACTGTCTGTCAAAAGAGCGACGAAGAAGACGAAGTAAGCAGAAAAAAAGGGGGTGTTGTATTTATACATGCTGTATTTATTGTAAATAAACATGTTGTAAATAAAGTTATTATCACTTGCATGATGTTAGTGACATATTTGAATATTTGAACTGTAAAATCTAAACTTCCTGTTATAATTCTATTGAAAATGAAACACGTTTAAATAAATATGAATATTGATGAACTGGGGCCCTGGTGGCCGTGGATATGTCTCCATCACTGGTTTCTAGAATAGAGGAAAGTGGAACTTTCATTATTACAAACTAAATTAAAGACTTTTAATGTGTTTATATATGTGTTTAACAAGTTAATATAGTAAAAAAAAATGTTAAATTTGCTAATTAATAATTGTATTTCTTTGATCTTTAAATGTTTAATGATTCAGACACATTTAAAAAGGATATAAAGCAGCAAGAGCTCTGATTACTTTTATTTTGTAGTAGAAGTAGAAGTAGTATAACATTACACATCGATTACAGCAAAGAGAAAAATCAACAACCATGTAAAAAACAAGTGATGTTCTCTGAATAAGTAAAAACTAAAGGATAGCAACACATACATGTTATTATATACATACATGTCAGACACATTACATGAGATAGAAACATACGTTGATGTTAATGATTGAACACAAACTGAGCTGATGTCAAACAGACTGGGATGTCTGCTGGACATTTTCAGGAAAAACTTCACTTTAAGATCCTGATAAAATGGAATAACTAACAGCCACTAACAGCTACTAGATGCTGCTCCAAGAAAACTTTACTGAAGTCAATCAGAGTCAACACAGTTTTTATACATTAATTCAGCCCAGAGGAGATCATTTCACTACTTCTAATAGAAACTATATTCTGACATTAAAGCACAGTCAGTGATCCAAATGAAACCAGAGTGAAACCTCGTCCACCATCAACATTTAAACACAGGAAGCTGCTGTCACTTCCTGTTTCTATTGTTCACTGGTGAACAGAGTGAACAGTGATTTCAGCAGCTGTCTTCAGTCAGCAGTGTGACTGTTTGCTTTGCCCGAGTCACTACGCTCCATTGCTATTGTATAGCTATGGAGCGTAGTGACTCGTGCAATACCCCGTGTCACTAATAAGAAGAACCATCTCAGGTCATGTTTAATCATGCCAAATTATGAAACTGATCTACTTTCAGCAGGTAAATTATTCCGATCTGTTGCTTTCAATTGGTGTCAAATCACAACACAAAGTCATCTCAGGGCACTTTTAAATGGAGCAGGTCTAGACCACGATCTTTAATTTACAGAGAGAGAAACCCAACAGTTCCCCCCATGAGCAGCACTTGGCGACAGCGGGAAGGAAACAGGAAGAAACCTCAAACAGTCTAGTCTTACAGACTAGTGGTCAGACTGGTGAGGACTAGTCAGACTGATACGTTATGAACTTATGAAGCCGCTTGGATTAGAGGTGAAACGTCTTCATAAGACAAATCTAAGTCCAGTTACCTTTGAATCATTGCGGCCTGGAAATAACTGTGTACTGGACAAATGAGAATATTCACACTGTAGTTGGAGTAGTAGTATAACATTACACATCGATTACAGCAAAGACAAAAAGCAATGACCATGTAAAAAACAAATGATATTCTCTGAATAAGTAGTGAATGATTATTTTTATTCAAGTGTAAAACACCTTGTATAATCAGGGAACTCCTCCTATAAGGAACCTTTAATGTCCAGAGGAAACATCACAGCTTGAATTTAATTCTCGATTTGATCAATTAATCAGTTACTTATCTGATTTAACAATTAAAATGTGATTGTCTAGAAGGTTAATAGATCAGAAGTTAAGTACTTTTTGATTTAAAAAAATGTTATCTGCGATTTTAAAAATATGATTGCATAATTACCATAAATACATTAATTAACTCTTGTGACATTTAAAAATTCAATTTGAAGTTCTAACTTCTCAATAGACAGAAGTAGTGTCACATATTGTAAAATATAACAACATTTAAAAGAAAAGCTCAATAGATTATCATACAGCTATCAAAGTTATACTTTTTTATGTATTTCTATGACAAACATTTACATAATGATTAGGCATTTCATTCTGACAAATTCAGATTTGGTTAAGATTTGCAGAGATACTGTGACTGTTTGTCTACACAGGAGGAGACTCTCACTCAGACAGAGGACACAGAGACACTGAGGAATCAGTCTGCCAGAACCCCAAACCAGCACACAGAGGCTGAGTGAATGTGGTGTTGAAGGTGTGGAGGTGGATCAGTGTGTCAGAGGAGACTCTGTAGAAGGACAGAGTGCCAGCAGGACAGTCCACATACACTGCTACTCTGTTAGAGACACAGGAGGAGGAGAAGGATAAGTAGGGGATTGGTGTTAATCTATTGTTGTGATTGACAGAGTAACCATTAACATCAGAGCAGATCAGACTCCAGGACTGATCATTATATCCAAACACACAGTCATCAATGTTTCCTTTCCTTTTGATTACTCTGTGAGTCACTGATATATTAACTCCTCTTTTCCACTCAACCTCCCAGTAACAGCGACCAGTCAGAACATTTATACACAGCAGCTGCCAGTGGCTGTCAAATCTGTCTGGATGATCAGGATATGACTGATCCTCTTTCACACATGTCACCTTCCTGTTGTTGTCAGACAGTTTGAGTTTTCTGTGTGCTGTGTTTGTGTCCAGTGTGAGTTCACAGAAATCTGATGAAGAGAAGAAGAAACAACACAGCAGCAGTTTATCATCTGACACACCTGATGGATTTATTCTGTTTAAGTTCTGATCTGTTGTTCATTTCTACAAAGTTTAATGACACATTTTGTCAGAAATGTTTTCATGAATAAATACCACTAAGACCAACTTTGTATTTAAAGAGAAACTGACTGTGTGCTGTTTAGTTGTCATTAATCAAATTAAATCCACACTTACACTTCTTCAGACCCAGACCAGGTTTTAACCACTGCTCTCCACCAGGGTCCATCCTGGAGGAAGAAACACAGTCAGAATGATTTTCTATCCAACATGAGTCCTAACTGCTGTTCAACATGAAGCAGTGTTCCTCAGTTTGTCAGAGTGACACAGAAACAGACTGCAACTCATCTCTCCATACCTTAGATTCTGCAGTGGATCCTCCAATACAGAACACAGCTGATTCTCTCCTGAGTCTCCTGGATGATTGTAGCTCAGGTCCAGCTTTCTCAGATGGGAGGGGTTGGAGCTCAGAGCTGAGGCCAGAGAAGCACAGCCTTCCCCTGTGATCAGACATCCTGACAGACTGGAATTCAGAAAACAAAGTTAACACATTTTTTTTAGAAAATCATATTAGCAGGGAAATCCTACAGATGTTGATCTTTAGTACTATGAACTTGAAGCAGGATGAACTGTTTCACATCTCAATCCTGACCTGAGAGTTTCCAGTCTGCAGTGTGGACTCTTCAGTCCAGTAGACAGCTGCTTCACTCCTGAATCTTGCAGGTCATTGTTACTCAGGTCCAGCTCTCTCAGACTAGAGGACTGGGAGCTGAGAACTGAAGACAGAGCTTCACAGCTTCTCTCTGAGAGGTTACAGCCACTCAGCCTGGAGTATAATTAGCATTGAACAAAATTAAAATGTTTTATTTATCATGTTTAAAAGTTGAACATATTTATTTTTGTTCATACATCCAGCAGTTCATCCACTTACAGAGCTTTATTTGAAGCTTTAACCACTGGCAGCAGCCTCAGAAGAGCCTCCTCTGAAGCAGAGTATTTCTTCAGGTCAAACACATCCAGATCTTTTTCTGATGACAGTAAGATGAATCCCAGAGCTGACCACTGTGCAGGAGACAGTTTCACTGTGGAGAAATTTCCTGATCTCAGATACTGTTGGATCTCCTCCACCAGAGAACAATCATTCAGTTCATTCAGACAGTGGAACAGATTGATGCTTCTCTCTGCAGACAGTTTCTCACTGATCTTCTTCTTGATGTACTTGACTGTTTTCTGATTGGTCTGTGAGCTACTTCTTGTCTGTGTCAGCAGACCACGTAGGAGAGTCTGATTGGTCTGTGAGCTACTTCCTGTATGTGTCAGCAGACGTCGTAGGAGAGTCTGATTGGTCTGTGAGCTACTTCCTGTCTGTGTCAGCAGACCTCGTAGGAGAGTCTGATTGGTCTGTGAGCTACTTCCTGTCTGTGTCAGCAGACCTCGTAGGAGAGTCTGATTGGTCTGCAGTGAAAGACCCAGGAGGAAGCGGAGGAACAAGTCCAGGTGTCCATTTGGACTCTTTAAGGCCTCGTCCACAGCACTCTGGTAGAGATGCTTTAGTTTAAAGACTTTAGACCACCAGGATGTTGTTTGTTGTTCTGCCAGCAGATTGACTCCAGAGTTCATGAATGTCAGATGGACATGAAGAGCAGCCAGAAACTCCTGAACGCTCAGATGGATGAAGCAGAACACCTTGTCCTGGTACAGCCCTCTCTCCTCTTTAAAAACCTGTGTGAACACTCCTGAGTACACTGAGGCTGCTCTGATATCGATGCCACACTCTGTCAGGTCTGATTCATAGAAGATCAGGTTGCCTTTCTGCAGCTGCTCAAAAGCCAGTTTTCCCAGAGACTCAATCATCTTCCTGCTCTCTGGATTCAAGTGTGGATCTGTCTCAGCTCCTCCATCATACTTGATATTCTTCAGTTTGGTCTGAACCACCAGGAAGTGGATGTACATCTCAGTCAGGGTCTTGGGCAGCTCTCCTCCCTCTCTGCTTTTCAACAGCTCCTCCAGAACTGCAGCAGTGATCCAGCAGAAGACTGGCATGCGGCACATGATGTGGAGGCTTCGTGATGTCTTGATGTGGGAGATGATGGTGCTGGCCTGCTTCTCATCTCTGAATCTCTTCCTGAAGTACTCCTTCTTCTGTGGGTCAGTGAACCCTCTGACCTCTGTCACCATGCCGACACACTCAGGAGGGATCTGATTGGCTGCTGCAGGTCGTGTGGTTATCCAGAGGCGAGCAGAGGGAAGCAGTTTCCCCCTGATGAGGTTTGTCAGCAGCACATCCACTGAGGTGGACTCTGTAACATCAGTCAGGATCTCATTGTTGTGGAAGTCCAGAGGAAGTCGACACTCATCCAGACCGTCAAAGATGAACACAACCTGGAACTCTTCAAACCTGCAGATTCCTGCTTCTTTGGTTTCAGTGAAGAAGTGATGAACAAGTTCCACCAAGCTGTACTTTTTCTCTTTCAGCACATTCAGCTCTCTGAAAGTGAATGGAAATGTGAAGTGTATGTCCTGGTTGGCTTTGTCTTCAGCCCAGTCCAGAGTGAACTTCTGTGTTAAGACTGTTTTCCCAATGCCAGCCACTCCCTTTGTCATCACTGTTCTGATTGGTTCATCTCTTCCAGGTGAGGCTTTAAAGATGTCTTCTTGTCTGATGGTTGTTTCTGGTCTGTCTGGTTTCCTGGATGCTGTTTCAATCTGTCTGACCTCATGTTCATCATTGACCTCTGCAGTCCCTCCCTCTGTGATGTAGAGCTCTGTGTAGATCTGATTCAGAAGGGTTGGGTTTCCTGCTTTAGCAATCCCCTCAAACACACACTGGAACTTCTTCTTCAGGTTAGACTTGAGTTTATATCGACACTCTGCAGCTCTGGATGTTCCTGAATAAATAAACAACACATGGAATAAATCAGACGATTCTACAGTAAATTGGTAGAATGTAAACATTAAACTGCAGATGTTTATATTTTCCTCCACTATGAAATCTATTCAGCTCATCAGTTGAGGACAAACAGTTTCTGACTGTTTTCAGCTCAGAAGAATTCATAGATCAGATGCAGATGTGTGCATCATATTAACAGCAGAGTTTGAAATATAAACCTCTCCCATGTTGCCTCCATCATGTTAAATCTGTTAAAATCCTCTTACTGCTCTGCAGACAGTCAGCCAGCTCCTCCTGCTTCATTCTCCTCAGGAAGTGCAGTGTGATCTTCAGAAATGCTTCTCTGCTGCTCCTCCTCTGCTCTTCCTCCTCACCATCCAACACCTCCTCATCCTTACTCTGACTCTCTAAGCATTCTGGGTAATCTGGACTCAGAACCTTCTGGATCTTCTTCAGCTCGTTCTTCACAAAACTGATGATGTTCTCCTCCAGCAGCTGGAACAGAATCAAATGTAAATGTAACTGGTAGAAGTCAACATCAGATCATCTGTGACAGACTGAAAAGCTGCTGGTCTACAGAGTGCAGCATGGAGACTGTTAGGACCAGAATGGTAGTTTAGTATTTAGTCTGTGGCTGTTGTAGTTAGCAGTAGTAGCTGTGCTTTACATTTACACACCATAAATATGGAGTCCAGCTGTGTTTGATGCTGCTGGACAGACTGACCACTGAGAACCTCTGAGCTCTGCTGATGAACTCTGTGAAGAAAAGATGAAGTCTTAGAATAAATAATGACACTCAGTGTTAAAGGTGTTGAGTTCTATCACAGTGGATCCACATAAAACACTCAGCTGTTCTGTCTGACCTCTGATCATTTGACTCTGTAAAGACTTTGTACCCATTTCTTAAAAAGTGATATATAGATAAAGTTTGTGTTTTTTGGAAAACGTGTGTGTTTGTATTTATGAAGACACTGTGATTAAAAACAGTATTAGTCACTAAAGTCAAAAATAAATCTCCACAATCAATCAATGAAACTTTTTAGGTGAGTTGGATAATGACAGACACAAACATTTTACAGTCTGACCTCTGATCAGCAGACTGATGTCCATGTTTGAAGTTAATAGGTCCCTTAGACCAGTCACTCTTCATGGACACACAGCTGGGTTCAGGTCCAGCAGAGTCTGGTCTCTGCTTCTGCTGCTCTGGGCTTCAACACAACACACACAGAGCTTTGAGTGTGAATAATGATGGTGGAGTGATGTGAGTGGAGAACAGTGATGGACAGTTAGAGATCCTCATCTCACCTCTGAGCTTTGGTCTGGCTGTCATGTTCCCCACACAGAGAGCTTTTAGAGGGAGGGACTCCCTCCTCTCTGTCCTCACACTGATCCATAGCAGAGAAACACCTTCACACAAACACAACAACAAGCTCATTCATTACAACAAGCTGCACATCACAGAGCCACACTGCTGTCTATCACACTGTCATTCTTTATTCTACCACCAGATGGAGCCAAAGTCAGTCATTACTTTCAGATTTCCACTGTGGATACATGTTGAAGAAACTGCATTAACTAGATTCCTTTTTATACACTTGTATTTTTGTCCACTAGAGACTCATATGCAGCAAGTTATAGTTCACTTCTGTTTAAAAACTGATGACATGATATATTTTTATTCAGCTGTGTGTCAGAAAGAAGAAAATAGTCAGCAGGTGAATTCAGATCCACATCTGGTCACAGAGTGGTTCTACCTTCACCTGTAGAGGAAACACAGAGAGAAGCTGCAGCTGATTCTCCTTCATCAGTCCTTCATCATCAATCTGAGGACGCTGTCACTCTCTCATAACTTCACAGTCAAAGTCCAAAACCAGAAAGATGATATTAAAGCAGTGAACCTTGCAGCAGAGTTCAGCTCCAAACACACAGGAGGAACCTGCCAAGACTCTCTGTGAGGACATTAAACAATCTAACCTTAACCCAAAACCATCTTCAAAGTCTAATAATTCAACAAAATACAAACAGTCTGGATGAATTAAATGTCCTCACAACAACTATCTAATTCCAGTCTCACCAGTTTATGTTACACACTGGTTCTAATGGGAGTTCTTCTCAGTAGCATCACTACTTTAGTTACTCAGTTGCCCAATAATTGTGCACACATGGATATTCTCCTAAGAAAGCCAAAACCACAGGTTTACTTCCTTAAATATTCGAGTTTGAGGGTTTATTAATGTTTTGGATTGGCTGAGAGCACTGTAGTTGTTCAATAATAACATTTATCCTCAAAAATACAACTTGCCTAATAGTGTAGCTGATAGTTGTAATGTTATACAGGAATATATAATCATAACTTCAAAAGCAGATAATTTAACCAACATGATCTCAAATCCAGAACTATTTGAATGCAGAAGGTGATTTTTGCTCCTCAAGACTTAAAAGGACCATTTCAGTGGAGACTAGATGTGACTGTGACCCCCCTCAGAGTAAACCTGCACCTCTCTGGATGACACAATAATCATAATGATGAAAGCAGAGATCATTACACAGTGATGCGTCCTCATATTTAAAATGAACTCCATCTAAAGTCTGAATCAAAGTATTGTGTAGAGTCTGAACGACATTTAACTGTTAGTTAATCAGACTCTTTGGTTCTGTGAGGAGAAGCTCCGCTCTCATCCATCAGCGACACGTTTCGTCAACCACATCTCTGATCTTTACTACTTGTTTTATCAGCTGCTGACAATATTAATGATCATTGATATAAACTGCTTAAATACACTGTAACGTCCCTCAATAAGCAGACGCTGAGATATTCATCGGTTTTCCCTTCAACGCCAGAAAAAAAAACCATTTCGCCCCTCGAACATAACACTCCCATGGATGTATTAAGAGAACTGGATACAGCGTCGGAGGCGGGGCCTCGTTCATTCCTATGAAAGTTGCTCAGTGGCGCATGATACCAAAAAAATAGACTTCCGGGTCTGAGAGTACACGGATTATTCGGATTCACGGATTATTATTATAGTGTTCTCTTAATACATCCATGGATTATCCGGGATCACTGGGCCCGTGGAACATGCGCACTGGTAACTTCCGCCGGTTGAGTCGGCTACTTCCGGTTTAGCCCTCCGGGTAACTTGAATAGGGATATAACAATTCAATCGTGCGGCTCTTTTAGGCTTTTGAAATGTGATCGGACTGAACGGATCAAATTCCGACAGCGAAACGAGTCATTTCGCGGGGGTTGTGATGCTCAAAAAAAATTATCCACTGATTTACGGACGTCTCTTTCACAATGTAACATAACACTCCCTGCCGAGGGACAGAACACGAAGAACCAGCCTCGCCCTTCCCAGAATTCCAGCAGAGCTTTTGTCTGAACGAACTAACATTTCTCACAGTAACAATCATAATAGTGATTCACTAACATAAACACACTGTTACAATGCTCACCTGACCGTATAACGACGCATTTGCTGCATTGATCAGGTTTATATACATGTTAGTTACTTTTTGTTGTCTTATGACCAGTATAACTTTTTCCCGAAAAAAAAAACCTTTAAAAACGACACTAAAGTTTATACAACTTAATAGAAGTAATTTACTTCAAAATTCGATCAATTTTAAGACATTTCAAGACTTAAAATTCAGATTATTGGACTTCAGACTTTTTTATGAACCCAGAAACTCTGAACGCAGCAACAAATCATCATAACTCATCACTATAGCAACGAAGTTATCAGATCATTTTAACACAAACATGATGAAAACTGTTGGTTACGTTACCTTTACATGCTGAAAATCATCTGAATCAAACTGATGAGTGAAGATGAAATTAATCTGCAGCTTCAACACGAAACCAACCAGAAGAAGAACAAACCCTAGCTAGGGGCGCTAGAGGTTTATGGTAGGGACCTTAAAAGGTCTCTAAAGCCTTCACTAGGAGGGGCTGGGGGAGGAACTTTTTTTTTTAATGGCCCCAAAATGTCTGTTTGTTTGGTGTAAAATCAACACAATAGATCCGTCTCTTCATAGTTTGTATTTGGCACAGATATAATATGACTTAAATCACAGATCAAGCAAGTTATTTAAGTCAAAGATTGTTATCTCCTCTCTCTTCTATATGTTCCAGCTCCGCAGTATGTTATTAATATACAGTCTGGTGTTTGATGTGTGAACCTTCAAAACTATAAATGTCATAAAATCATTTAGGCAAGTTTATGCCTAGAATGAGTAACAGGCTTATGTCATAAAATTCAGGATTAATTTTAACTGAAAGCTTAAACAACTCCCGCTCGCTTTCTTCTTGATCACTGACCTCCATCAGACCTCAGTCTCCTCCATCTTCCTCATCTTCCTCCTCACCTGTTTTCAACATGTTATTTTATTAAACTGAGCTGAGCTGCATGTTGAAGATATAAAATTACGTGGGGTCGCTAGTCTGTCTGGTTCATTGAGGCATCCACTGTCTGTCAAAAGAGCGACGAAGAAGACGAAGTAAGCAGAAAAAAAGGGGGTGTTGTATTTATACATGCTGTATTTATTGTAAATAAACATGTTGTAAATAAAGTTATTATCACTTGCATGATGTTAGTGACATATTTGAATATTTGAACTGTAAAATCTAAACTTCCTGTTATAATTCTATTGGAAATGAAACATGTTTAAATAAATATGAATATTGATGAATTGGGGCCCTGGTGGCCGTGGATATGTCTCCATCACTGCTTTCTAGAATAGAGGAAAGTGGAACTTTCATTATTACAAACTAAATTAAAGACTTTTAATGTGTTTACATATGTGTTTAACAAGTTAACATAGTAAAAAAAAATGTTAAATTTGCTAATTAATAATTGTATTTCTTTGATCTTTAAATGTTAAATGATTCAGACACATTTAAAAAGGATATAAAGCAGCAAGAGCTCTGATTACTTTTATTTTGTAGTAGAAGTAGAAGTAGTATAACATTACACATCGATTACAGCAAAGAGAAAAATCAACAACCATGTAAAAAAACAAGTGATGTTCTCTGAATAAGTAAAAACTAAAGGATAGCAACACATACATGTTATTATATACATACATGTTATTATATACATACATGTTATTCTATACATACATGTCAGACACATTACATGAGATAGAAACATACATTGATGTTAATGATTGAACACAAACTGAGCTGATGTCAAACAGACTGGGATGTCTGGTGGACATTTTCAGGAAAAACTTCACTTTAAGATCCTGATAAAATGGAATAACTAACAGCCACTAACAGCTACTAGATGCTGCTCCAAGAAAACTTTACTGAAGTCAATCAGAGTCAACACAGTTTTTACACATTAATTCAGCCCAGAGGAGATCATTTCACTTCCTGTTTCTATTGTTCACTGGTGAACAGAGTGACCAGAGGATAGTCTTCCTCAAACACAGGACAAAGAGACACCGAGGAACCAGACCAACAGAGCCTAAACCCAGGATACAGAGGCTGAGTGAATGTGGTGTTGAAGGTGTGGAGGTGGATCAGTGTGTTAGAGGAGACTCTGTAGAAGGACAGAGTGCCAGCACGACAGTCAATATACACTGCTACTCTGTGAGAAACAGCGGAGGAGGAAGAGGAGGAGGGAATGGATGTTTGTCTTTTATTGTGAAAGACAGAGTAACCGTCTTCATCAGAGCAGATCAGACTCCAGGACTGATCATTAAATCCAAACATACAGTCATCACTGTCTCCTTTCCTGTTGATTCCTCTGTAAGTCACTGATATATAAACTCTTCCTCTCCACTCGACCTCCCAGTAACAGTGACCAGTCAGACCATTTCTACACAGTAGCTGAGCCCAGCAATCAAATCTGTCTGGATGATCAGGATATGACTGATCCTCCTCCATACGTGTCACCTTCCTGTTGTTGTCAGACAGTTTGAGTTTTCTGTGTGCTGTGTTTGTGTCCAGTGTGAGTTCACAGAAATCTGATGAAGAGAAGAAGAAACAACACAGCAGCAGTTTATCATCTGACACACCTGATGGATTCATTCTCTGTTTGAGTTCTGATCTGTTGTTCATTTCTACAAAGTTTAATGACACATTTTATCAGTAATGTTTTCATGAATAAATACCACTAAGACCAACTTTGTATTTAAAGAGAAACTGACTGTGTGCTGTTTAGTTGTCATGAATAAAATTAAATCCATGCTTACACTTCTTCAGACCAGGTCTTAACCTGTATTCTCCACCATGGTCCAACCTGGAGGAAGAAACACAGTCAGAATGATTTTCTATCCAACATGAGTCCTAACTGCTGTTCAACATGAAGCAGTGTTCCTCAGTTTGTCAGAGTGACACAGAAACAGGCTGCAACTCATCTGTCTCAACTGTCTGCTGGATTCTATCACTGAAGTCTGAGAGGAAAAGACATGAAGAAGAAGATGTGATGTACAAATATGTCCTCAGACATGATAAATCAAAATATTAAATATTGACCTCAGCATGTTGTACTGAGGATAGCACCTGTCATGACTTCAATATTGAAGAAGATTTTACCTCAAGGTGAAAATTAAGGAGCAATTTTGAAGTTATCAGAGAATAAATGCAGCTATAAGACACCAAAACATTTTAAAGAAATGATATGTATCTGTTAATTTGTAAACTTTGAATATAATAATAACAACTACAACAATAATAATAATAATAATAATAATATCTAAATAAAACAACATTGACAAGTAATAAAGTTCTTTGAAATAACTGCATAACTACAGTATCCGCTTGAAAGTCAAGTCAAACTACAAAATTCAATTTGTAATGTGTAATTTACTTGAGCTTTAGCCTCTGAGGGTGTCATACAGGAAATCTGTGATTTGGGGTTGTATAAATAAAATTGACTTGACCTCAATACAATAATTTAATTTCAAAAGGAGATTTCAAGATTGAGTAATTTCAAAGTTATTATTATTATTGTTATTATATCTTTAGAATCAACAATAAACATATAATCCAATAATAGATGGACTCTCCTCTGATGAGTTCAGGGACACCATTGGAAAATGTAATAACGTTATGTCAACTTACTTTTTCCAGAGGTTTCCTTCACATTACATGACCTTCAAATTATTACAGCCATGATCAAGAAAGACCTTTTATATTCAGCATAACAGTTCTTTAACTGAGAGTGTTCACTTGTCTGTCCATACCTGAGAGTGTCCAGTCTCCAGTGTGGATCCTCCAGTCCAGCAGACAGAAGCTTCTCTCCTGAGTCTCCTGGATGATTGTAACTCAGGTCCAGCTCTCTCAGATGGGAGGGGTTGGAGCTCAGAGCTGAGGCCAGAGAACCACAGCCTTCCTCTGTGATCAGACATCCTGACAGACTTGAAATATAATTAAAGCTGCAAGCAGCGTTGGACGGGCCTGAGCCCCCCCCGCGCACGCCGAGACCCGGCGCCACGCCGTCCCTCGCACTCGCCGGGACCCGGCGCCACGCCCTCCCTTGCACTCGCAGCCCGCGTCCGAGGGTGACCATGCACTCGCAGCCTGCCAACCCGGTGTGAGGGGTGTGCCTCTGCAGCACCTTTAAAGTTCGCTCGCACTCGACGGGACCCGGCGCCACGCCGTCCCTCGCACTCGCCGCCCGCGTCCGAGGGTGACCACGCACTCGCAGCCTGCCAACCCGGTGCGAGGGCTGTGCCTCTGCAGCACCTTTAAAGTTCGCTGCAGACAGGAGCGTGTACAGTGAAGTCGTAGCAAGCTCCCTGTTATGGCTAAACATGACATGTGAACAGTGTGAGAATGACACGTCTGCTGAAGGAGAAGTGTGTGTGGAAAGCTTCTGATAAGTGTGTGTGAAAAATAAATCAATTTTCTATTTTTCTAAAAGTAAAGACTTGTAAGTCTCATGACCTGATAAAAGTAAGATTTAAATGTGTAAAACATGACTTTTTTGCTCCTGTCAATATTACAGAATAATCATGGAATTATGAATATAATCTCCACTTATAAACACTGTAACATATAACACATCCAAACATCACTCATAAGTACCGTACTGTGCATCAGCATCGTCCCTGACCATAACCCCTGGTATACTGAAGCCATGTGCCCCTGGTATACCGAGGCCATGTGCCCCTGGTATACCGAGGCCATGTGCCCCTGGTATACCGAGGCCATGGCCCCTGGTATACCGAGGCCATGTGCCCCTGGTATACTGAGGCCATGTATCCCTGATATACTGAAGCCATGTTTCCCTGGTATACTGATTATTATTATATATAGTTATAATTACTATAATATTATTAACAACATTAAGTCAGGTAAAGTCTGATTATTTGAAAAATCACAGTAATAATTGCTTTATAGTTAATAACTGCATCGAAGAAAGAGCTTGCATATTAAACAATAGAGAAACATATACAATGTGTACAGAATATAAATGTTCTTGCCAAAATCAATATGTACTTTTCATCACGTGCATTAGAAAAAAAAGTAAAGGTGTGTAAGCCACATGACCTGATAAAATAGTCATATATGTCATATATAATTATGGAAAAACCACAGTACAAAGCCTCAAAATGTACTTATGTTCATTTATGTACAGCACTTTATTACTAAGCAGGAAGACTCTGTGTGTGTGTGTGTGTGTGTGTGTGTGTGTGTGTGTGTCAGGTATCAAAAGAAAGAGCAGGCATTTTAAACAATAGAGAAACATATACAATGTGTACAGAATATAAATGTCCTTGCCAAAATCAATTTGTACTTGTCATCACTTTCCTTTTAAAAAAAAGTAAAGGTGTGTAAGCCACATGACCTGATGAAGTAGTCATATATTTCATATATAATTATGGAAAAACCACAGTACAAAGCCTGAAAATGTACTTCTGTTTATTTATGTACAGCACTGTATTACTAAGCAGGAAGACTCTCTCTGTGTGTGTGTGTGTGTGTGTGTGTGTGAGGTGTCAGATGTCAGGTGTCGACTCCACCCCCTCCTGCAGCAAGCTGCCCAGAGCAGGGGGAGAAATGTTCTACTCCTGTTGTAAAAATGACACAGTAGCCTTGAATTTTGGCCATTTGGACTGAAAATACCCACATTTTGTAGATATATGTGTTGCGAATCCAATGGTGTACATTTAAAAGTTGTGAGATTTACGGTTTAGACAGTAGTCCCTTAATTGATCGATGTGTGCCTGCTCAGAAAATGGCTCTCCCATTGAAACCCATTATAATGTGGAAATCGCTCACCGCGCTTGGAGGCCAATATTACGAAAACCGGACCTCCTATGACAAAGTTTTTGATATCTTTGGGTCAGGAGACTCTACTGAGCGATATATTACAATCTGAAGCCATAAGCATGAGCGGTCTCAGAAAAGATAGCAGTTGATTCCCACTGAAATTTTGGAAAATTTTGGAGGAATGTGGAAAAAATTTGAAATTGTTTTTGCATTTTTTGGACTTCCTGTTGGATTTAGGTATGGGGTGTCAGCGTATGATTTTTAGCTCTTGCGAAGACGAACAATCTCGTCTTGTTTGCATCTGTCTGCGACATTCCTACGGGCCGTAGCGTCCGAAAATAAAATCTCTCCCATTGACAACCATTGTAAAAGTCACCAACTTTGGAGGCTGATATTTTGAAAACCGGACCTCCTTTGACAAAGTTTTTGATAACTTTGGTTCATCAAAGTGTATAGAACGATATATTAAAATCTGAAGCCATGACCATGAGCGGTCTCGGAGGAGATATCGTCTAAAGGTCGTCTGCCATTTTGTTCAAAAAATGTGACATTTTTGGATTTTCTGGAATTCCTGTTGGATTTAGGTCCGGGGTGTCAGTGTATGATTTGTAGATCTTGAGCAGACGAACAATTAGGCGTTGGTCCCGTGTCTGTACGCCATTCCTGTGGGCCGCAGCGGCCAGAGAACTGCCAAAAACCAACTAGGTGGCGCTACAGAGCTAATTTGGGGTGGAGGGGTATAATTTTTACATAATATCGAATTTTTCGCCGGGCCCGTCGTCCCTGCCAAATTTGGTGAGTTTTAGAGCATTTTTAGGGGGGCAAATTCAGGGGGAAAGGCGCGTAAGGAGAAAGAAAGAAAGTAACGGACCAGGATCAATAGGGTCTTCGCCCTGTCCCAGGGCTCAGTCAATGATGGTGGAGTGATGTGAGTGGAGAACAGTGATGGACAGTTAGAGATCCTCATCTCACCTCTGAGCTTTGGTCTGGCTGTCATGTTCCCCACACAGAGAGCTTTTAGAGGGAGGGACTCCCTCCTCTCTGTCCTCACACTGATCCATAGCAGAGAAACACCTTCACACAAACACAACAACAAGCTCATTCATTACAACAAGCTGCACATCACAGAGCCACACTGCTGTCTATCACACTGTCATTCTTTATTCTACCACCAGATGGAGCCAAAGTCAGTCATTACTTTCAGATTTCCACTGTGGATACATGTTGAAGAAACTGCATTAACTAGATTCCTTTTTATACACTTGTATTTTTGTCCACTAGAGACTCATATGCAGCAAGTTATAGTTCACTTCTGTTTAAAAACTGATGACATGATATATTTTTATTCAGCTGTGTGTCAGAAAGAAGAAAATAGTCAGCAGGTGAATTCAGATCCACATCTGGTCACAGAGTGGTTCTACCTTCACCTGTAGAGGAAACACAGAGAGAAGCTGCAGCTGATTCTCCTTCATCAGTCCTTCATCATCAATCTGAGGACGCTGTCACTCTCTCATAACTTCACAGTCAAAGTCCAAAACCAGAAAGATGATATTAAAGCAGTGAACCTTGCAGCAGAGTTCAGCTCCAAACACACAGGAGGAACCTGCCAAGACTCTCTGTGAGGACATTAAACAATCTAACCTTAACCCAAAACCATCTTCAAAGTCTAATAATTCAACAAAATACAAACAGTCTGGATGAATTAAATGTCCTCACAACAACTATCTAATTCCAGTCTCACCAGTTTATGTTACACACTGGTTCTAATGGGAGTTCTTCTCAGTAGCATCACTACTTTAGTTACTCAGTTGCCCAATAATTGTGCACACATGGATATTCTCCTAAGAAAGCCAAAACCACAGGTTTACTTCCTTAAATATTCGAGTTTGAGGGTTTATTAATGTTTTGGATTGGCTGAGAGCACTGTAGTTGTTCAATAATAACATTTATCCTCAAAAATACAACTTGCCTAATAGTGTAGCTGATAGTTGTAATGTTATACAGGAATATATAATCATAACTTCAAAAGCAGATAATTTAACCAACATGATCTCAAATCCAGAACTATTTGAATGCAGAAGGTGATTTTTGCTCCTCAAGACTTAAAAGGACCATTTCAGTGGAGACTAGATGTGACTGTGACCCCCCTCAGAGTAAACCTGCACCTCTCTGGATGACACAATAATCATAATGATGAAAGCAGAGATCATTACACAGTGATGCGTCCTCATATTTAAAATGAACTCCATCTAAAGTCTGAATCAAAGTATTGTGTAGAGTCTGAACGACATTTAACTGTTAGTTAATCAGACTCTTTGGTTCTGTGAGGAGAAGCTCCGCTCTCATCCATCAGCGACACGTTTCGTCAACCACATCTCTGATCTTTACTACTTGTTTTATCAGCTGCTGACAATATTAATGATCATTGATATAAACTGCTTAAATACACTGTAACGTCCCTCAATAAGCAGACGCTGAGATATTCATCGGTTTTCCCTTCAACGCCAGAAAAAAAAACCATTTCGCCCCTCGAACATAACACTCCCATGGATGTATTAAGAGAACTGGATACAGCGTCGGAGGCGGGGCCTCGTTCATTCCTATGAAAGTTGCTCAGTGGCGCATGATACCAAAAAAATAGACTTCCGGGTCTGAGAGTACACGGATTATTCGGATTCACGGATTATTATTATAGTGTTCTCTTAATACATCCATGGATTATCCGGGATCACTGGGCCCGTGGAACATGCGCACTGGTAACTTCCGCCGGTTGAGTCGGCTACTTCCGGTTTAGCCCTCCGGGTAACTTGAATAGGGATATAACAATTCAATCGTGCGGCTCTTTTAGGCTTTTGAAATGTGATCGGACTGAACGGATCAAATTCCGACAGCGAAACGAGTCATTTCGCGGGGGTTGTGATGCTCAAAAAAAATTATCCACTGATTTACGGACGTCTCTTTCACAATGTAACATAACACTCCCTGCCGAGGGACAGAACACGAAGAACCAGCCTCGCCCTTCCCAGAATTCCAGCAGAGCTTTTGTCTGAACGAACTAACATTTCTCACAGTAACAATCATAATAGTGATTCACTAACATAAACACACTGTTACAATGCTCACCTGACCGTATAACGACGCATTTGCTGCATTGATCAGGTTTATATACATGTTAGTTACTTTTTGTTGTCTTATGACCAGTATAACTTTTTCCCGAAAAAAAAAACCTTTAAAAACGACACTAAAGTTTATACAACTTAATAGAAGTAATTTACTTCAAAATTCGATCAATTTTAAGACATTTCAAGACTTAAAATTCAGATTATTGGACTTCAGACTTTTTTATGAACCCAGAAACTCTGAACGCAGCAACAAATCATCATAACTCATCACTATAGCAACGAAGTTATCAGATCATTTTAACACAAACATGATGAAAACTGTTGGTTACGTTACCTTTACATGCTGAAAATCATCTGAATCAAACTGATGAGTGAAGATGAAATTAATCTGCAGCTTCAACACGAAACCAACCAGAAGAAGAACAAACCCTAGCTAGGGGCGCTAGAGGTTTATGGTAGGGACCTTAAAAGGTCTCTAAAGCCTTCACTAGGAGGGGCTGGGGGAGGAACTTTTTTTTTTAATGGCCCCAAAATGTCTGTTTGTTTGGTGTAAAATCAACACAATAGATCCGTCTCTTCATAGTTTGTATTTGGCACAGATATAATATGACTTAAATCACAGATCAAGCAAGTTATTTAAGTCAAAGATTGTTATCTCCTCTCTCTTCTATATGTTCCAGCTCCGCAGTATGTTATTAATATACAGTCTGGTGTTTGATGTGTGAACCTTCAAAACTATAAATGTCATAAAATCATTTAGGCAAGTTTATGCCTAGAATGAGTAACAGGCTTATGTCATAAAATTCAGGATTAATTTTAACTGAAAGCTTAAACAACTCCCGCTCGCTTTCTTCTTGATCACTGACCTCCATCAGACCTCAGTCTCCTCCATCTTCCTCATCTTCCTCCTCACCTGTTTTCAACATGTTATTTTATTAAACTGAGCTGAGCTGCATGTTGAAGATATAAAATTACGTGGGGTCGCTAGTCTGTCTGGTTCATTGAGGCATCCACTGTCTGTCAAAAGAGCGACGAAGAAGACGAAGTAAGCAGAAAAAAAGGGGGTGTTGTATTTATACATGCTGTATTTATTGTAAATAAACATGTTGTAAATAAAGTTATTATCACTTGCATGATGTTAGTGACATATTTGAATATTTGAACTGTAAAATCTAAACTTCCTGTTATAATTCTATTGGAAATGAAACATGTTTAAATAAATATGAATATTGATGAATTGGGGCCCTGGTGGCCGTGGATATGTCTCCATCACTGCTTTCTAGAATAGAGGAAAGTGGAACTTTCATTATTACAAACTAAATTAAAGACTTTTAATGTGTTTACATATGTGTTTAACAAGTTAACATAGTAAAAAAAAATGTTAAATTTGCTAATTAATAATTGTATTTCTTTGATCTTTAAATGTTAAATGATTCAGACACATTTAAAAAGGATATAAAGCAGCAAGAGCTCTGATTACTTTTATTTTGTAGTAGAAGTAGAAGTAGTATAACATTACACATCGATTACAGCAAAGAGAAAAATCAACAACCATGTAAAAAAACAAGTGATGTTCTCTGAATAAGTAAAAACTAAAGGATAGCAACACATACATGTTATTATATACATACATGTTATTATATACATACATGTTATTCTATACATACATGTCAGACACATTACATGAGATAGAAACATACATTGATGTTAATGATTGAACACAAACTGAGCTGATGTCAAACAGACTGGGATGTCTGGTGGACATTTTCAGGAAAAACTTCACTTTAAGATCCTGATAAAATGGAATAACTAACAGCCACTAACAGCTACTAGATGCTGCTCCAAGAAAACTTTACTGAAGTCAATCAGAGTCAACACAGTTTTTACACATTAATTCAGCCCAGAGGAGATCATTTCACTTCCTGTTTCTATTGTTCACTGGTGAACAGAGTGACCAGAGGATAGTCTTCCTCAAACACAGGACAAAGAGACACCGAGGAACCAGACCAACAGAGCCTAAACCCAGGATACAGAGGCTGAGTGAATGTGGTGTTGAAGGTGTGGAGGTGGATCAGTGTGTTAGAGGAGACTCTGTAGAAGGACAGAGTGCCAGCACGACAGTCAATATACACTGCTACTCTGTGAGAAACAGCGGAGGAGGAAGAGGAGGAGGGAATGGATGTTTGTCTTTTATTGTGAAAGACAGAGTAACCGTCTTCATCAGAGCAGATCAGACTCCAGGACTGATCATTAAATCCAAACATACAGTCATCACTGTCTCCTTTCCTGTTGATTCCTCTGTAAGTCACTGATATATAAACTCTTCCTCTCCACTCGACCTCCCAGTAACAGTGACCAGTCAGACCATTTCTACACAGTAGCTGAGCCCAGCAATCAAATCTGTCTGGATGATCAGGATATGACTGATCCTCCTCCATACGTGTCACCTTCCTGTTGTTGTCAGACAGTTTGAGTTTTCTGTGTGCTGTGTTTGTGTCCAGTGTGAGTTCACAGAAATCTGATGAAGAGAAGAAGAAACAACACAGCAGCAGTTTATCATCTGACACACCTGATGGATTCATTCTCTGTTTGAGTTCTGATCTGTTGTTCATTTCTACAAAGTTTAATGACACATTTTATCAGTAATGTTTTCATGAATAAATACCACTAAGACCAACTTTGTATTTAAAGAGAAACTGACTGTGTGCTGTTTAGTTGTCATGAATAAAATTAAATCCATGCTTACACTTCTTCAGACCAGGTCTTAACCTGTATTCTCCACCATGGTCCAACCTGGAGGAAGAAACACAGTCAGAATGATTTTCTATCCAACATGAGTCCTAACTGCTGTTCAACATGAAGCAGTGTTCCTCAGTTTGTCAGAGTGACACAGAAACAGGCTGCAACTCATCTGTCTCAACTGTCTGCTGGATTCTATCACTGAAGTCTGAGAGGAAAAGACATGAAGAAGAAGATGTGATGTACAAATATGTCCTCAGACATGATAAATCAAAATATTAAATATTGACCTCAGCATGTTGTACTGAGGATAGCACCTGTCATGACTTCAATATTGAAGAAGATTTTACCTCAAGGTGAAAATTAAGGAGCAATTTTGAAGTTATCAGAGAATAAATGCAGCTATAAGACACCAAAACATTTTAAAGAAATGATATGTATCTGTTAATTTGTAAACTTTGAATATAATAATAACAACTACAACAATAATAATAATAATAATAATAATATCTAAATAAAACAACATTGACAAGTAATAAAGTTCTTTGAAATAACTGCATAACTACAGTATCCGCTTGAAAGTCAAGTCAAACTACAAAATTCAATTTGTAATGTGTAATTTACTTGAGCTTTAGCCTCTGAGGGTGTCATACAGGAAATCTGTGATTTGGGGTTGTATAAATAAAATTGACTTGACCTCAATACAATAATTTAATTTCAAAAGGAGATTTCAAGATTGAGTAATTTCAAAGTTATTATTATTATTGTTATTATATCTTTAGAATCAACAATAAACATATAATCCAATAATAGATGGACTCTCCTCTGATGAGTTCAGGGACACCATTGGAAAATGTAATAACGTTATGTCAACTTACTTTTTCCAGAGGTTTCCTTCACATTACATGACCTTCAAATTATTACAGCCATGATCAAGAAAGACCTTTTATATTCAGCATAACAGTTCTTTAACTGAGAGTGTTCACTTGTCTGTCCATACCTGAGAGTGTCCAGTCTCCAGTGTGGATCCTCCAGTCCAGCAGACAGAAGCTTCTCTCCTGAGTCTCCTGGATGATTGTAACTCAGGTCCAGCTCTCTCAGATGGGAGGGGTTGGAGCTCAGAGCTGAGGCCAGAGAACCACAGCCTTCCTCTGTGATCAGACATCCTGACAGACTTGAAATATAATTAAAGCTGCAAGCAGCGTTGGACGGGCCTGAGCCCCCCCCGCGCACGCCGAGACCCGGCGCCACGCCGTCCCTCGCACTCGCCGGGACCCGGCGCCACGCCCTCCCTTGCACTCGCAGCCCGCGTCCGAGGGTGACCATGCACTCGCAGCCTGCCAACCCGGTGTGAGGGGTGTGCCTCTGCAGCACCTTTAAAGTTCGCTCGCACTCGACGGGACCCGGCGCCACGCCGTCCCTCGCACTCGCCGCCCGCGTCCGAGGGTGACCACGCACTCGCAGCCTGCCAACCCGGTGCGAGGGCTGTGCCTCTGCAGCACCTTTAAAGTTCGCTGCAGACAGGAGCGTGTACAGTGAAGTCGTAGCAAGCTCCCTGTTATGGCTAAACATGACATGTGAACAGTGTGAGAATGACACGTCTGCTGAAGGAGAAGTGTGTGTGGAAAGCTTCTGATAAGTGTGTGTGAAAAATAAATCAATTTTCTATTTTTCTAAAAGTAAAGACTTGTAAGTCTCATGACCTGATAAAAGTAAGATTTAAATGTGTAAAACATGACTTTTTTGCTCCTGTCAATATTACAGAATAATCATGGAATTATGAATATAATCTCCACTTATAAACACTGTAACATATAACACATCCAAACATCACTCATAAGTACCGTACTGTGCATCAGCATCGTCCCTGACCATAACCCCTGGTATACTGAAGCCATGTGCCCCTGGTATACCGAGGCCATGTGCCCCTGGTATACCGAGGCCATGTGCCCCTGGTATACCGAGGCCATGGCCCCTGGTATACCGAGGCCATGTGCCCCTGGTATACTGAGGCCATGTATCCCTGATATACTGAAGCCATGTTTCCCTGGTATACTGATTATTATTATATATAGTTATAATTACTATAATATTATTAACAACATTAAGTCAGGTAAAGTCTGATTATTTGAAAAATCACAGTAATAATTGCTTTATAGTTAATAACTGCATCGAAGAAAGAGCTTGCATATTAAACAATAGAGAAACATATACAATGTGTACAGAATATAAATGTTCTTGCCAAAATCAATATGTACTTTTCATCACGTGCATTAGAAAAAAAAGTAAAGGTGTGTAAGCCACATGACCTGATAAAATAGTCATATATGTCATATATAATTATGGAAAAACCACAGTACAAAGCCTCAAAATGTACTTATGTTCATTTATGTACAGCACTTTATTACTAAGCAGGAAGACTCTGTGTGTGTGTGTGTGTGTGTGTGTGTGTGTGTGTGTGTCAGGTATCAAAAGAAAGAGCAGGCATTTTAAACAATAGAGAAACATATACAATGTGTACAGAATATAAATGTCCTTGCCAAAATCAATTTGTACTTGTCATCACTTTCCTTTTAAAAAAAAGTAAAGGTGTGTAAGCCACATGACCTGATGAAGTAGTCATATATTTCATATATAATTATGGAAAAACCACAGTACAAAGCCTGAAAATGTACTTCTGTTTATTTATGTACAGCACTGTATTACTAAGCAGGAAGACTCTCTCTGTGTGTGTGTGTGTGTGTGTGTGTGTGAGGTGTCAGATGTCAGGTGTCGACTCCACCCCCTCCTGCAGCAAGCTGCCCAGAGCAGGGGGAGAAATGTTCTACTCCTGTTGTAAAAATGACACAGTAGCCTTGAATTTTGGCCATTTGGACTGAAAATACCCACATTTTGTAGATATATGTGTTGCGAATCCAATGGTGTACATTTAAAAGTTGTGAGATTTACGGTTTAGACAGTAGTCCCTTAATTGATCGATGTGTGCCTGCTCAGAAAATGGCTCTCCCATTGAAACCCATTATAATGTGGAAATCGCTCACCGCGCTTGGAGGCCAATATTACGAAAACCGGACCTCCTATGACAAAGTTTTTGATATCTTTGGGTCAGGAGACTCTACTGAGCGATATATTACAATCTGAAGCCATAAGCATGAGCGGTCTCAGAAAAGATAGCAGTTGATTCCCACTGAAATTTTGGAAAATTTTGGAGGAATGTGGAAAAAATTTGAAATTGTTTTTGCATTTTTTGGACTTCCTGTTGGATTTAGGTATGGGGTGTCAGCGTATGATTTTTAGCTCTTGCGAAGACGAACAATCTCGTCTTGTTTGCATCTGTCTGCGACATTCCTACGGGCCGTAGCGTCCGAAAATAAAATCTCTCCCATTGACAACCATTGTAAAAGTCACCAACTTTGGAGGCTGATATTTTGAAAACCGGACCTCCTTTGACAAAGTTTTTGATAACTTTGGTTCATCAAAGTGTATAGAACGATATATTAAAATCTGAAGCCATGACCATGAGCGGTCTCGGAGGAGATATCGTCTAAAGGTCGTCTGCCATTTTGTTCAAAAAATGTGACATTTTTGGATTTTCTGGAATTCCTGTTGGATTTAGGTCCGGGGTGTCAGTGTATGATTTGTAGATCTTGAGCAGACGAACAATTAGGCGTTGGTCCCGTGTCTGTACGCCATTCCTGTGGGCCGCAGCGGCCAGAGAACTGCCAAAAACCAACTAGGTGGCGCTACAGAGCTAATTTGGGGTGGAGGGGTATAATTTTTACATAATATCGAATTTTTCGCCGGGCCCGTCGTCCCTGCCAAATTTGGTGAGTTTTAGAGCATTTTTAGGGGGGCAAATTCAGGGGGAAAGGCGCGTAAGGAGAAAGAAAGAAAGTAACGGACCAGGATCAATAGGGTCTTCGCCCTGTCCCAGGGCTCAGTCCCTAATTAAAGCTGCAAGCAGCGTTGGACGGGCCTGAGCCCCCCCCGCGCACGCCGGGACCCGGCGCCACGCCGTCCCTCGCACTCGACGGGACCCGGCGCCACGCCGTCCCTCGCACTCGCCGCCCGCGTCCGAGGGTGACCACGCACTCGCAGCCTGCCAACCCGGTGCGAGGGCTGTGCCTCTGCAGCACCTTTAAAGTTCGCTGCAGACAGGAGCGTGTACAGTGAAGTCGTAGCAAGCTCCCTGTTATGGCTAAACATGACATGTGAACAGTGTGAGAATGACACGTCTGCTGAAGGAGAAGTGTGTGTGGAAAGCTTCTGATAAGTGTGTGTGAAAAATAAATCAATTTTCTATTTTTCTAAAAGTAAAGACTTGTAAGTCTCATGACCTGATAAAAGTAAGATTTAAATGTGTAAAACATGACTTTTTTGCTCCTGTCAATATTACAGAATAATCATGGAATTATGAATATAATCTCCACTTATAAACACTGTAACATATAACACATCCAAACATCACTCATAAGTACCGTACTGTGCATCAGCATCGTCCCTGACCATAACCCCTGGTATACTGAAGCCATGTGCCCCTGGTATACCGAGGCCATGTGCCCCTGGTATACCGAGGCCATGTGCCCCTGGTATACCGAGGCCATGGCCCCTGGTATACCGAGGCCATGTGCCCCTGGTATACTGAGGCCATGTATCCCTGATATACTGAAGCCATGTTTCCCTGGTATACTGATTATTATTATATATAGTTATAATTACTATAATATTATTAACAACATTAAGTCAGGTAAAGTCTGATTATTTGAAAAATCACAGTAATAATTGCTTTATAGTTAATAACTGCATCGAAGAAAGAGCTTGCATATTAAACAATAGAGAAACATATACAATGTGTACAGAATATAAATGTTCTTGCCAAAATCAATATGTACTTTTCATCACGTGCATTAGAAAAAAAAGTAAAGGTGTGTAAGCCACATGACCTGATAAAATAGTCATATATGTCATATATAATTATGGAAAAACCACAGTACAAAGCCTCAAAATGTACTTATGTTCATTTATGTACAGCACTTTATTACTAAGCAGGAAGACTCTGTGTGTGTGTGTGTGTGTGTGTGTGTGTGTGTGTGTGTGTGTGTGTCAGGTATCAAAAGAAAGAGCAGGCATTTTAAACAATAGAGAAACATATACAATGTGTACAGAATATAAATGTCCTTGCCAAAATCAATTTGTACTTGTCATCACTTTCCTTTTAAAAAAAAGTAAAGGTGTGTAAGCCACATGACCTGATGAAGTAGTCATATATTTCATATATAATTATGGAAAAACCACAGTACAAAGCCTGAAAATGTACTTCTGTTTATTTATGTACAGCACTGTATTACTAAGCAGGAAGACTCTCTCTGTGTGTGTGTGTGTGTGTGTGTGTGTGAGGTGTCAGATGTCAGGTGTCGACTCCACCCCCTCCTGCAGCAAGCTGCCCAGAGCAGGGGGAGAAATGTTCTACTCCTGTTGTAAAAATGACACAGTAGCCTTGAATTTTGGCCATTTGGACTGAAAATACCCACATTTTGTAGATATATGTGTTGCGAATCCAATGGTGTACATTTAAAAGTTGTGAGATTTACGGTTTAGACAGTAGTCCCTTAATTGATCGATGTGTGCCTGCTCAGAAAATGGCTCTCCCATTGAAACCCATTATAATGTGGAAATCGCTCACCGCGCTTGGAGGCCAATATTACGAAAACCGGACCTCCTATGACAAAGTTTTTGATATCTTTGGGTCAGGAGACTCTACTGAGCGATATATTACAATCTGAAGCCATAAGCATGAGCGGTCTCAGAGAAGATAGCAGTTGATTCCCACTGAAATTTTGGAAAATTTTGGAGGAATGTGGAAAAAATTTGAAATTGTTTTTGCATTTTTTGGACTTCCTGTTGGATTTAGGTATGGGGTGTCAGCGTATGATTTTTAGCTCTTGCGAAGACGAACAATCTCGTCTTGTTTGCATCTGTCTGCGACATTCCTACGGGCCGTAGCGTCCGAAAATAAAATCTCTCCCATTGACAACCATTGTAAAAGTCACCAACTTTGGAGGCTGATATTTTGAAAACCGGACCTCCTTTGACAAAGTTTTTGATAACTTTGGTTCATCAAAGTGTATAGAACGATATATTAAAATCTGAAGCCATGACCATGAGCGGTCTCGGAGGAGATATCGCCTAAAGGTCGTCTGCCATTTTGTTCAAAAAATGTGACATTTTTGGATTTTCTGGAATTCCTGTTGGATTTAGGTCCGGGGTGTCAGTGTATGATTTGTAGATCTTGAGCAGACGAACAATTAGGCGTTGGTCCCGTGTCTCTACGCCATTCCTGTGGGCCGCAGCGGCCAGAGAACTGCCAAAAACCAACTAGGTGGCGCTACAGAGCTAATTTGGGGTGGAGGGGTATAATTTTTACATAATATCGAATTTTTCGCCGGGCCCGTCGTCCCTGCCAAATTTGGTGAGTTTTAGAGCATTTTTAGGGGGGCAAATTCACGTTGAAAGGCGCGTAAGGAGAAAGAAAGAAAGTAACGGACCAGGATCAATAGGGTCTTCGCCCTGTCCCAGGGCTCAGGCCCTAATTAAAGCTGCAAGCAGCGTTGGACGGGCCTGAGCCCCCCCCGCGCACGCCGGGACCCGGCGCCACGCCGTCCCTCGCACTCGCCGCCCGCGTCCGAGGGTGACCATGCACTCACAGCCTGCCAACCCGGTGCGAGGGGTGTGCCTCTGCAGCACCTTTAAAGTTCGCTGCAGACAGGAGCGTGTACAGTGAAGTCGTAGCAAGATTCCTGTCATGGCTAAACATGACATGTCAACGCTGTGAGAATGACACATTTCTGCTGAAGGAGGAGTGTGTGTGGAAAGCTTCTGATAAGTTTGTGTGAAAAAGAAAGCAATTTTCTATTTTTCTAAAAGTAAAGACTTGTAAGTCTCATGACCTGATAAAAGTAAGATTTAAATGTGTAAAACATGACTTTTTTGCTCCTGTCAATATTAGAGAATAATCATGGAATTATGAATATAATCTCCACTTATAAACACTGTAACATATAACACATCCAAACATCACTCATAAGTACAGTACTGTGCATCAGCATCGTCCCTAACCCTGGTATACTGAGGCCATGTGCCCCTGGTATACCGAGGCCATGTGCCCCTGGTATACCGAGGCCATGTGCCCCTGTTATACTGAGGCCATGTATTCCTGATATACTGAAGCCATGTGCCCCTGGTATACTGAAGCCATGTTTCCCTGGTATACTGAATATTATTATAATATATAGTTATAATTACTATAATATTATTAACAACATTAAGTCAGGTAAATTCTGATAATTTGAATAATCACATTAATAATTGCTTTATTAAAAAAAAAAGTAAAGGTGTGTAAGCCACATGACCTGATAAAATAGTCATATATTTCATATATAATTATGGAGAAACCACAGTACAAAGCCTCAAAATGTAGTTATGTTCATTTATGTACAGCACTGTATTACTAAGCAGGAAGACTGTGTGTGTGTGTGTGTGTGTGTGTGTGTGTGTGTGTGTGTCAGGTATCAAAAGAAAGAGCTGGCATATTAAACAATAGAGAAACATATACAATGTGTACAGAATTAAATGTCCTTGCCAAAATCAATTTGTACTTGTCATCACTTTCCTTTTAAAAAAAAGTAAAGGTGTGTAAGCCACATGACCTGATGAAGTAGTCATATATTTCATATATAATTATGGAAAAACCACAGTACAAAGCCTCAAAATGTACTTATGTTCATTTATGTACAGCACTGTATTACTAAGCAGGAAGACTCTGTGTGTGTGTGTGTGTGTGTGTGTGTGTGTGTGAGGTGTCAGATGTCAGGTGTCGACTCCACCCCCTCCTGCAGCAAGCTGCTCAGAGCAGGGAGAGAAATGTTCTACTCCTGTTTTAGAAATGACACAGTAGCCTTGAATTTTGGCCATTTGGACTGAAAATACCCACATTTTGTAGATATATGTGTTGCGAATCCAATGGTGTACATTTAAAAGTTGTGAGATTTACGGTTTAGACAATAGTCCCTTAATTGATCCATGTGTGCCTGCTGAGAAAATGGGTCTCCCATTGAAACCCATTATAATGTGGAAATCGCTCACCGCGCTTGGAGGCCAATATTAGGAAAACCGGACCTCCTATGACAAAGTTTTTGATATCTTTGGGTCAGGAGACTCTACTGAGCGATATATTACAATCTGAAGCCATAAGCATGAGCGGTCTCAGAGAAGATAGCAGTTGATTGCCACTGAAATTTGGGGAAATTTTGGAGGAATGTGGGAAAAATTTGAAATTGTTTTTGCATTTTTTGGACTTCCTGTTGGATTTAGGTATGGGGTGTCAGCGTATGATTTTTAGCTCTTGCGAAGACGAACAATCTCGTCTTGGTTGCATCTGTCTGCGACATTCCTACGGGCCGTAGCGTCCGAAAATAAAATCTCTCCCATTGACAACCATTATAAAAGTCACCAACTTTGGAGGCTGATATTTTGAAAACCGGACCTCCTTTGACAAAGTTTTTGATAACTTTGGTTCATCAAAGTGTATAGAACGATATATTAAAATCTGAAGCCATGACCATGAGCGGTCTCGGAGGAGATGTCGTCTAAAGGTCGTCTGCCATTTTGTTCAAAAAATGTGACATTTTTGGATTTTCTGGAATTGCTGTTGGATTTAGGTCCGGGGTGTCAGTGTATGATTTGTAGATCTTGAGCAGACGAACAATTAGGCGTTGGTCCCGTGTCTGTACGCCATTCCTGTGGGCCGCAGCGGCCAAAAAACCCCCCAAAACCAACTAGGTGGCGCTATAGAGCCAATTTGGGGTGGGGGGGCATAATTTTTACATAATATCGAATTTTTCGCCGGGCCCGTCGTCCCTGCCAAATTTGGTGAGTTTTAGAGCAGTTTTAGGGGGGCAAATTCACGTTGAAAGGCGCGTAAGGAGAAAGAAAGAAAGAAAGAAAGAAAGAAAGAAAGTAACGTACCAGTAACAATAGGGTCTTCGCCCTTTGGGCTCAGGCCCTAATTAAAGCTGCAAGCAGCGTTGGACGGGCCTGAGCCCTCCCCGCGCACGCTGGGACCCGGCGCCACGCCGTCCCTCGCACTCGCCGCCCGCGTCCGAGGGTGACCATGCACTCGCAGCCTGCCAACCCGGTGCGAGGGCTGTGCCTCTGCAGCACCTTTAAAGTTCGCTGCAGACAGGAGCGTGTACAGTGAAGTCGTAGCAAGATTCCTGTCATGGCTAAACATGACATGTCAACGCTGTGAGAATGACACATTTCTGCTGAAGGAGGAGTGTGTGTGGAAAGCTTCTGATAAGTTTGTGTGAAAAAGAAAGCAATTTTCTATTTTTCTAAAAGTAAAGACTTGTAAGTCTCATGACCTGATAAAAGTAAGATTTAAATGTGTAAAACATGACTTTTTTGCTCCTGTCAATATTAGAGAATAATCATGGAATTATGAATATAATCTCCACTTATAAACACTGTAACATATAACACATCCAAACATCACTCATAAGTACAGTACTGTGCATCAGCATCGTCCCTAACCCTGGTATACTGAGGCCATGTGCCCCTGGTATACCGAGGCCATGTGCCCCTGGTATACCGAGGCCATGTGCCCCTGTTATACTGAGGCCATGTATTCCTGATATACTGAAGCCATGTGCCCCTGGTATACTGAAGCCATGTTTCCCTGGTATACTGAATATTATTATAATATATAGTTATAATTACTATAATATTATTAACAACATTAAGTCAGGTAAATTCTGATAATTTGAATAATCACATTAATAATTGCTTTATTTAAAAAAAAAGTAAAGGTGTGTAAGCCACATGACCTGATAAAATAGTCATATATTTCATATATAATTATGGAGAAACCACAGTACAAAGCCTCAAAATGTAGTTATGTTCATTTATGTACAGCACTGTATTACTAAGCAGGAAGACTGTGTGTGTGTGTGTGTGTGTGTGTGTGTGTGTCAGGTATCAAAAGAAAGAGCTGGCATATTAAACAATAGAGAAACATATACAATGTGTACAGAATTAAATGTCCTTGCCAAAATCAATTTGTACTTGTCATCACTTTCCTTTTAAAAAAAAGTAAAGGTGTGTAAGCCACATGACCTGATGAAGTAGTCATATATTTCATATATAATTATGGAAAAACCACAGTACAAAGCCTCAAAATGTACTTATGTTCATTTATGTACAGCACTGTATTACTAAGCAGGAAGACTCTGTGTGTGTGTGTGTGTGTGTGTGTGTGTGTGTGAGGTGTCAGATGTCAGGTGTCGACTCCACCCCCTCCTGCAGCAAGCTGCTCAGAGCAGGGAGAGAAATGTTCTACTCCTGTTTTAGAAATGACACAGTAGCCTTGAATTTTGGCCATTTGGACTGAAAATACCCACATTTTGTAGATATATGTGTTGCGAATCCAATGGTGTACATTTAAAAGTTGTGAGATTTACGGTTTAGACAATAGTCCCTTAATTGATCCATGTGTGCCTGCTGAGAAAATGGGTCTCCCATTGAAACCCATTATAATCTGGAAATCGCTCACCGCGCTTGGAGGCCAATATTAGGAAAACCGGACCTCCTATGACAAAGTTTTTGATATCTTTGGGTCAGGAGACTCTACTGAGCGATATATTACAATCTGAAGCCATAAGCATGAGCGGTCTCAGAGAAGATAGCAGTTGATTGCCACTGAAATTTGGGGAAATTTTGGAGGAATGTGGGAAAAATTTGAAATTGTTTTTGCATTTTTTGGACTTCCTGTTGGATTTAGGTATGGGGTGTCAGCGTATGATTTTTAGCTCTTGCGAAGACGAACAATCTCGTCTTGGTTGCATCTGTCTGCGACATTCCTACGGGCCGTAGCGTCCGAAAATAAAATCTCTCCCATTGACAACCATTATAAAAGTCACCAACTTTGGAGGCTGATATTTTGAAAACCGGACCTCCTTTGACAAAGTTTTTGATAACTTTGGTTCATCAAAGTGTATAGAAAGATATATTAAAATCTGAAGCCATGACCATGAGCGGTCTCGGAGGAGATGTCGTCTAAAGGTCGTCTGCCATTTTGTTCAAAAAATGTGACATTTTTGGATTTTCTGGAATTGCTGTTGGATTTAGGTCCGGGGTGTCAGTGTATGATTTGTAGATCTTGAGCAGACGAACAATTAGGCGTTGGTCCCGTGTCTGTACGCCATTCCTGTGGGCCGCAGCGGCCAAAAAACCCCCCAAAACCAACTAGGTGGCGCTATAGAGCCAATTTGGGGTGGGGGGGCATAATTTTTACATAATATCGAATTTTTCGCCGGGCCCGTCGTCCCTGCCAAATTTGGTGAGTTTTAGAGCAGTTTTAGGGGGGCAAATTCACGTTGAAAGGCGCGTAAGGAGAAAGAAAGAAAGAAAGAAAGAAAGAAAGTAACGTACCAGTAACAATAGGGTCTTCGCCCTTTGGGCTCAGGCCCTAATTAAAGCTGCAAGCAGCGTTGGACGGGCCTGAGCCCCCCCCGCGCACGCCGGGACCCGGCGCCACGCCGTCCCTCGCACTCGACGGGACCCGGCGCCACGCCGTCCCTCGCACTCGCCGCCCGCGTCCGAGGGTGACCACGCACTCGCAGCCTGCCAACCCGGTGCGAGGGCTGTGCCTCTGCAGCACCTTTAAAGTTCGCTGCAGACAGGAGCGTGTACAGTGAAGTCGTAGCAAGCTCCCTGTTATGGCTAAACATGACATGTGAACAGTGTGAGAATGACACGTCTGCTGAAGGAGAAGTGTGTGTGGAAAGCTTCTGATAAGTGTGTGTGAAAAATAAATCAATTTTCTATTTTTCTAAAAGTAAAGACTTGTAAGTCTCATGACCTGATAAAAGTAAGATTTAAATGTGTAAAACATGACTTTTTTGCTCCTGTCAATATTACAGAATAATCATGGAATTATGAATATAATCTCCACTTATAAACACTGTAACATATAACACATCCAGCTTGCATATTAAACAATAGAGAAACATATACAATGTGTACAGAATATAAATGTTCTTGCCAAAATCAATATGTACTTTTCATCACGTGCATTAGAAAAAAAAGTAAAGGTGTGTAAGCCACATGACCTGATAAAATAGTCATATATGTCATATATAATTATGGAGAAACCACAGTACAAAGCCTCAAAATGTAGTTATGTTCATTTATGTACAGCACTGTATTACTAAGCAGGAAGACTGTGTGTGTGTGTGTGTGTGTGTGTGTGTGTGTCAGGTATCAAAAGAAAGAGCTGGCATATTAAACAATAGAGAAACATATACAATGTGTACAGAATTAAATGTCCTTGCCAAAATCAATTTGTACTTGTCATCACTTTCCTTTTAAAAAAAAGTAAAGGTGTGTAAGCCACATGACCTGATGAAGTAGTCATATATTTCATATATAATTATGGAAAAACCACAGTACAAAGCCTCAAAATGTACTTATGTTCATTTATGTACAGCACTGTATTACTAAGCAGGAAGACTCTGTGTGTGTGTGTGTGTGTGTGTGTGTGTGTGTGAGGTGTCAGATGTCAGGTGTCGACTCCACCCCCTCCTGCAGCAAGCTGCTCAGAGCAGGGAGAGAAATGTTCTACTCCTGTTTTAGAAATGACACAGTAGCCTTGAATTTTGGCCATTTGGACTGAAAATACCCACATTTTGTAGATATATGTGTTGCGAATCCAATGGTGTACATTTAAAAGTTGTGAGATTTACGGTTTAGACAATAGTCCCTTAATTGATCCATGTGTGCCTGCTGAGAAAATGGGTCTCCCATTGAAACCCATTATAATCTGGAAATCGCTCACCGCGCTTGGAGGCCAATATTAGGAAAACCGGACCTCCTATGACAAAGTTTTTGATATCTTTGGGTCAGGAGACTCTACTGAGCGATATATTACAATCTGAAGCCATAAGCATGAGCGGTCTCAGAGAAGATAGCAGTTGATTGCCACTGAAATTTGGGGAAATTTTGGAGGAATGTGGGAAAAATTTGAAATTGTTTTTGCATTTTTTGGACTTCCTGTTGGATTTAGGTATGGGGTGTCAGCGTATGATTTTTAGCTCTTGCGAAGACGAACAATCTCGTCTTGGTTGCATCTGTCTGCGACATTCCTACGGGCCGTAGCGTCCGAAAATAAAATCTCTCCCATTGACAACCATTATAAAAGTCACCAACTTTGGAGGCTGATATTTTGAAAACCGGACCTCCTTTGACAAAGTTTTTGATAACTTTGGTTCATCAAAGTGTATAGAAAGATATATTAAAATCTGAAGCCATGACCATGAGCGGTCTCGGAGGAGATGTCGTCTAAAGGTCGTCTGCCATTTTGTTCAAAAAATGTGACATTTTTGGATTTTCTGGAATTGCTGTTGGATTTAGGTCCGGGGTGTCAGTGTATGATTTGTAGATCTTGAGCAGACGAACAATTAGGCGTTGGTCCCGTGTCTGTACGCCATTCCTGTGGGCCGCAGCGGCCAAAAAACCCCCCAAAACCAACTAGGTGGCGCTATAGAGCCAATTTGGGGTGGGGGGGCATAATTTTTACATAATATCGAATTTTTCGCCGGGCCCGTCGTCCCTGCCAAATTTGGTGAGTTTTAGAGCAGTTTTAGGGGGGCAAATTCACGTTGAAAGGCGCGTAAGGAGAAAGAAAGAAAGAAAGAAAGAAAGAAAGTAACGTACCAGTAACAATAGGGTCTTCGCCCTTTGGGCTCAGGCCCTAATTAAAGCTGCAAGCAGCGTTGGACGGGCCTGAGCCCCCCCCGCGCACGCCGGGACCCGGCGCCACGCCGTCCCTCGCACTCGACGGGACCCGGCGCCACGCCGTCCCTCGCACTCGCCGCCCGCGTCCGAGGGTGACCACGCACTCGCAGCCTGCCAACCCGGTGCGAGGGCTGTGCCTCTGCAGCACCTTTAAAGTTCGCTGCAGACAGGAGCGTGTACAGTGAAGTCGTAGCAAGCTCCCTGTTATGGCTAAACATGACATGTGAACAGTGTGAGAATGACACGTCTGCTGAAGGAGAAGTGTGTGTGGAAAGCTTCTGATAAGTGTGTGTGAAAAATAAATCAATTTTCTATTTTTCTAAAAGTAAAGACTTGTAAGTCTCATGACCTGATAAAAGTAAGATTTAAATGTGTAAAACATGACTTTTTTGCTCCTGTCAATATTACAGAATAATCATGGAATTATGAATATAATCTCCACTTATAAACACTGTAACATATAACACATCCAGCTTGCATATTAAACAATAGAGAAACATATACAATGTGTACAGAATATAAATGTTCTTGCCAAAATCAATATGTACTTTTCATCACGTGCATTAGAAAAAAAAGTAAAGGTGTGTAAGCCACATGACCTGATAAAATAGTCATATATGTCATATATAATTATGGAGAAACCACAGTACAAAGCCTCAAAATGTAGTTATGTTCATTTATGTACAGCACTGTATTACTAAGCAGGAAGACTGTGTGTGTGTGTGTGTGTGTGTGTGTGTGTGTCAGGTATCAAAAGAAAGAGCTGGCATATTAAACAATAGAGAAACATATACAATGTGTACAGAATTAAATGTCCTTGCCAAAATCAATTTGTACTTGTCATCACTTTCCTTTTAAAAAAAAGTAAAGGTGTGTAAGCCACATGACCTGATGAAGTAGTCATATATTTCATATATAATTATGGAAAAACCACAGTACAAAGCCTCAAAATGTACTTATGTTCATTTATGTACAGCACTGTATTACTAAGCAGGAAGACTCTGTGTGTGTGTGTGTGTGTGTGTGTGTGTGTGTGAGGTGTCAGATGTCAGGTGTCGACTCCACCCCCTCCTGCAGCAAGCTGCTCAGAGCAGGGAGAGAAATGTTCTACTCCTGTTTTAGAAATGACACAGTAGCCTTGAATTTTGGCCATTTGGACTGAAAATACCCACATTTTGTAGATATATGTGTTGCGAATCCAATGGTGTACATTTAAAAGTTGTGAGATTTACGGTTTAGACAATAGTCCCTTAATTGATCCATGTGTGCCTGCTGAGAAAATGGGTCTCCCATTGAAACCCATTATAATCTGGAAATCGCTCACCGCGCTTGGAGGCCAATATTAGGAAAACCGGACCTCCTATGACAAAGTTTTTGATATCTTTGGGTCAGGAGACTCTACTGAGCGATATATTACAATCTGAAGCCATAAGCATGAGCGGTCTCAGAGAAGATAGCAGTTGATTGCCACTGAAATTTGGGGAAATTTTGGAGGAATGTGGGAAAAATTTGAAATTGTTTTTGCATTTTTTGGACTTCCTGTTGGATTTAGGTATGGGGTGTCAGCGTATGATTTTTAGCTCTTGCGAAGACGAACAATCTCGTCTTGGTTGCATCTGTCTGCGACATTCCTACGGGCCGTAGCGTCCGAAAATAAAATCTCTCCCATTGACAACCATTATAAAAGTCACCAACTTTGGAGGCTGATATTTTGAAAACCGGACCTCCTTTGACAAAGTTTTTGATAACTTTGGTTCATCAAAGTGTATAGAAAGATATATTAAAATCTGAAGCCATGACCATGAGCGGTCTCGGAGGAGATGTCGTCTAAAGGTCGTCTGCCATTTTGTTCAAAAAATGTGACATTTTTGGATTTTCTGGAATTGCTGTTGGATTTAGGTCCGGGGTGTCAGTGTATGATTTGTAGATCTTGAGCAGACGAACAATTAGGCGTTGGTCCCGTGTCTGTACGCCATTCCTGTGGGCCGCAGCGGCCAAAAAACCCCCCAAAACCAACTAGGTGGCGCTATAGAGCCAATTTGGGGTGGGGGGGCATAATTTTTACATAATATCGAATTTTTCGCCGGGCCCGTCGTCCCTGCCAAATTTGGTGAGTTTTAGAGCAGTTTTAGGGGGCAAATTCACGTTGAAAGGCGCGTAAGGAGAAAGAAAGAAAGAAAGAAAGAAAGAAAGAAAGTAACGGACCAGGATCAATAGGGTCTTCGCCCTGTCCCAGGGCTCAGGCCCTAATTAAAGCTGCAAGCAGCGTTGGACGGGCCTGAGCCCCCCCCGCGCACGCCGAGACCCGGCGCCACGCCGTCCCTCGCACTCGCCGCCCGCGAGCCCGGTGCGAGGGGCGTGACTCTGCAGCCATGTGGAGTTCACTGCAGACAGGAGCGTGTAGTAAAGTCGTGGCAAGCTCCCTGTCATGGCTAAACATGACATGTCAATGCTGTGAGAATGACAGATTTCTGCTGAAGGAGAAGTGTGTGTGGAAAGCTTCTGATAAGTTTGTGTGAAAAGTAAAGCAATTTTCTATTTTTCTAAAAGTAAAAACTTGTAAGCCTCATGACCTGATGAAATTTAGATTTAAATGTGTACAACATGACTTTTTTGCTCCTGTGAATAGTACAGAGTAGTCATGGAATTATGAATATAATCTCCACTTATAAACACTGTAACATATAACACATCCAAACATCACTCATAAGTACAGTACTGTGCATCAGCATCGTCATTAAGCCAAACCCCTGGTATACTGAGGCCATGTGCCCCAAGGTCAGGTAAATTCTGATTGTAATAATCACATTAATAATTGTTTTATAGTTAATAACTGCATCGAAGAAAGAGCTGGCATATTAAATAATAGAGAAACATATACAATGTGTACAGAATATAAATGTTCTTGACAAAATCAATTTCTACTTTTCATCACGTGCATTTAAAAAAAAGTAAAGGTGTGTAAGCCACATGACCTGATAAAGTAGTCATATATGTCATTTATAATTATGGAAACCACAGTACAAAGCCTCAAAATGTACTTATGTTTATTTATGTACACTACTTTATTACTAAGCAGGAAGACTCTGTGTGTGTGTGTGTGTGTGTGTGTGTGTGTGAGGTGTCAGATGTCAGGTGTCGACCCCACCCCCTCCTGCAGCAAGCTGCCCAGAGCAGGGAGAGAAATGTTCTACTCCTGTTTTGAAAATGACACAGTGGCCTTGAATTTTGGCCATTTGGACTGAAAATACCCACATTTTGTAGATATATGTGTTGCGAATCCAATGGTGTACATTTAAAAGTTGTGAGATTTACGGTTTAGACAATAGTCCCTTAATTGATCGATGTGTGCCTGCTCAGAAAATGGGTCTCCCATTGAAACCCATTATAATCTGGAAATCGCTCACCGCGCTTGGAGGCCAATATTACGAAAACCGGACCTCCTATGACAAAGTTTTTGATATCTTTGGGTGAGGAGACTCTACTGAGCGATATATTACAATCTGAAGCCATAAGCATGAGCGGTCTCAGAGAAGATAGCAGTTGATTGCCACTGAAATTTGGGGAAATTTTGGAGGAATGTGGGAAAAATTTGAAATTGTTTTTGCATTTTTTGGACTTCCTGTTGGATTTAGGTATGGGGTGTCAGCGTATGATTTTTAGGTCTTGCGAAGACGAACAATCTCGTTTTGGTTGCATCTGTCTGCGACATTCCTACGGGCCGTAGCGTCCGAAATAAAATCTCTCGAAAGCGAAAAGTGACATTTTTGGACTGGTGTGTACTTCCTGTTGGATTTAGGTCTGGGGTGTCAATGTATGATTTGTAGGTCTTGAGAAGATGAGCAATTAGGCGTTTGTCCCATGTCTCTGTGACATTCCTGTGGGGCGCAGTGGACAAAACACACCCCAAAGCACCCCAACTTTGGAGTCCGATATTTTGAAAACCGGACCTTGTATTATAAAGTTTTTGATAACTTTGGTTCATCAAAGTGTAGAGAGCGATGTATTAAAATCTCAAGCCATGGCGATGAGCGGTCTCGGAGGAGATAGCACTAGATGATGGGCAAAAAATGGGCAAAATTTGCGACATTTTTGGAATTATCATAATTCCTGTTGGATTTAGGTCTGGGGTGTCAGCGTATGATTTTTAGGCCTTGAGCAGACGAACAAGTAGGCGTCGGTCCCGTGTCTCTATGACATTCCTGAAGGCAGATACGGAAACTAGGTGGCGCTAGAGAGCCAATTTGGGGTGGAGGGGCATAATTTTTACATAATATCAAATTTTTCGCCGGACCCGTCGTCCCTGCCAAATTTGGTGAGTTTTAGAGCATTTTTAAGGGGCGAAATTCAGGTTCAAAGGCGCGAGAGGAGAAAGAAAGAAACAAACTGCACAGGATCAATAGGGTCTTCGCCCTGTCCCAGGGCTCAGGCCCTAATTAAAGCTGCAAGCAGCGTTGGACGGGCCTGAGCCCCCCCCGCGCACGCCGGGACCCGGCGCCACGCCGTCCCTCGCACTCGCCGCCCGCGAGCCCGGTGCGAGGGGCGTGAGTCTGCAGCCATGTGGAGTTCGGTGCAGACAGGAGCGTGTAGAGTGAAGTCGTAGCAAGCTCCCTGTTATGGCTAAACATGAAATGTCAACAGTGTGAGAATGACAGATTTCTGCTGAAGGAGAAGTGTGAGGGGAAAGCTTCTGATAAGTTTGTGTGAAAAAGAAATCAATTTTCTATTTTTCTAAAAGTAACGACTTGTAAGCCTCATGGCCTGATAAAATTTAGATTTAAATGTGTACAACATGACTTTTTTGCTCCTGTGAATATTACAGAATAATCATGTAATAAATCAATTTTGTACTGTTCATCAGGTGCATTTTTATAAAAGTTAAGACTTGTAAGCCTCATGACCTGATAAAAGTTAGATTTAAATGTGTACAACATGACTCTTTTGCTCCTGTGAATATTACAGAATAATCATGGGAATTATGAATATAATCTCCATTTATAAACACTGTAACATATGACACATCCAAACATCACTCATAAGTACAGTACTGTACGTCATTAACCCTAACCCCTGGTATACTGAGGCCATGTGCCCCAAGGTCAGGTAAATTCTGATTATTTTATTAATCATATTAATAATTTTTTAATAGTTAATAACTGCCACGAAGACAGAGCTGGCATATTAAATAATAGAGAAACATATACAGAATATAAATGCTCTTGACAAAATCAATTTGTACTTTTCATCACGTGCATTAACAAAAAAAGTAAAGGTGTGTAAGCCACATGACCTGATAAAATAGTCATATATTTCATATATAATTATGGAAAAACCACAGTACAAAGCCTCAAAATGTAGTTATGTTCATTTATGTACAGCACTTTATTACTAAGCAGGAAGACTCTGTGTGTGTGTGTGTGTGTGTGTGTGTGTGTGTGTGTGAGGTGTCAGATGTCAGGTGTCGACCCCACCCCCTCCTGCAGCAAGCTGCCCAGAGCAGGGAGAGAAATGTTCTACTCCTGTTTTGAAAATGACACAGTGGCCTTGAATTTTGGCCATTTGGACTGAAAATACCCACATTTTGTAGATATATGTGTTGCGAATCCAATGGTGTACATTTAAAAGTTGTGAGATTTACGGTTTAGACAATAGTCCCTTAATTGATCGATGTGTGCCTGCTCAGAAAATGGCTCTCCCATTGAAACCCATTATAATCTGGAAATCGCTCACCGCGCTTGGAGGCCAATATTAGGAAAACCGGACCTCCTATGACAAAGTTTTTGATATCTTTGGGTGAGGAGACTCTACTGAGCGATATATTACAATCTGAAGGCATAAGTATGAGCGGTCTCAGAGAAGATAGCAGTTGAATTTTGGAAAAATATGGAAAAATGTGCAATTGTTTTTGAATTTTTTGGACTTCCTGTTGGATTTAGGTCTGGGGTGTCAGTGTATGATTTGTAGGTCTTGAAGAGAGGAACAATATGATTTTTGGGTGCATTTCTCTGCGACATTCCTGTGGGCCGCAGTGGACAAAAATCACCCCAAAACACACCAAAAGTGACATTTTTGGACTCGTGTGTACTTCCTGTTGGATTTAGGTCTGGGGTGTCAATGTATGATTTGTAGGTCTTGAGCAGATGAGCAATTAGGCGTTGGTCCCATGTCTCCATGACATTCCTGTGGACCGCAGTGGACAAAACACACCCCAAAGCACCCCAACTTTGGAGTCCGATATTTTGAAAACCGGACCTCCTTTGACAAAGTTTTTGATATCTTTGGTTCATCAAAGTGTAGAGAGCGATATATTAAAATCTCAAGCCATGGCGATGAGCGGTGTCGGAGGAGATAGCGCTAGATGATGCGCAAAATTTGCGCAAAATTTGCGACATTTTTGGAATTATCATAATTCCTGTTGGATTTAGGTCTGGGGTGTCAGCGTATGATTTTTAGGCCTTGAGCAGACGAACAAGTAGGCGTCGGTCCCGTGTCTCTATGACATTCCTGAAGGCAGATACGGAAACTAGGTGGCGCTAGAGAGCCAATTTGGGGTGGAGGGGCATAATTTTTACATAATATCAAATTTTTCGCCGGACCCGTCGTCCCTGCCAAATTTGGTGAGTTTTCGCGCATTTTTAGGGGGTGAAATTCAGGGGGAAAGTCGCGTAAGTAGAAACAAAGAAAGTAACGGACCAGGATCAATAGGGTCTTCGCCCTGTCCCAGGGCTCAGGCCCTAATTAAAGCTGCAAGCAGCGTTGGACGGGCCTGAGCCCCCCCCGCGCACGCCGGGACCCGGCGCCACGCCGTCCCTCGCACTCGCCGCCCGCGAGCCCGGTGCGAGGGGCGTGAGTCTGCAGCCAAGTGGAGTTTGGTGCAGACAGGAGCGTGAGGGGCGTGACTCTGCAGCACCTTTAAAGTTCGCTGCAGACAGGAGCGTGTACAGTGAAGTCGTAGCAAGATTCCTGTCATGGCTAAACATGACATGTCAACGCTGTGAGAATGACACATTTCTGTTGAAGGAGGAGTGTGTGTGGAAAGCTTCTGATAAGTTTGTGTGAAAAAGAAATCAATTTTCTACTTTCAGCAGGTGCAGATTTTTTTTTTAAGTATAGACTTTTAAGCCTCATGATCTGATAAAAGTTGGATTTAAATGTGTACAACATGACTTTTTTGCTCCTCTCAATATTACAGAATATTCATGTAATAAATGAATTTTCTACTTTTCATCAAGTGCATTTTTATAAAAGTAAAGTCTTGTAAGCCTCATGACCTGATTAAAGTTAGATGTAAATGTGTACAATCAAGTGTGCAGAGGCAATATGAGAAACTGCAGGGAGACACAAAACTACTCATTTAATTGAATGGAGACTGTGAGTGAAGTCCCATTGCATGTGTGTGTGCTCTGTGTGTCTGTGTGTGTGTGTGTGTGTGGGAGCTGCTGACTCCGCCCCCTCCTGCACATGCTGGCTGCAGCAGAGGGGACAGAAGACAATAGGACTTTCATGGAACTTCAAACTGAGGACTTCCTGTTGGATTTAGGTCTGGGGTGTCAGTGTATGATTTTTAGCTCTTGAAGAGAGGAACAAGATGATGTTGGTTGCATTTGTCTGCGACATTCCTACGGGCCGTAGCGTCCAAAATAAAAACCTAAGTGAGATTCTCCCATTGACAACCATTATAAAAGTCACCAACTTTGGAGGCTGATATTTTGAAAACCGGACCTCCTATGACAAAGTTGTTCATAACTTTTGTTCAGACAATGTCAGAGAGCAATATACTGCAATCTGAAGCCATGTCGATGTGCGGTCTCGGAGGAGATGATGTTTAAGCGAAAAGTGACATTTTTGGACTCGTGTGTACTTCCTGTTGGATTTAGGTCTGGGGTGTCAATGTATGATTTGTAGGTCTTGAGAAGATGAGCAATTAGGCGTTGGTCCCATGTGTCTATGACATTCCTCTGGGCCGCAGTGGACAAAAATCACCCCAAAACACAGCAAAAGTGACATTTTTGGACTCGTGTGTACTTCCTGTTGGATTTAGGTCTGGGGTGTCAATGTATGATTTGTAGGTTTTGAGCAGATGAGCAATTAGGCGTTTGTCCCATGTCTCTATGACATTCCTGTGGACCGCAGTGGACAACACACACCCCAAAGCACCCCAACTTTGGAGTCCGATATTTTGAAAACCGGACCTCCTTTGACAAAGTTTTTGATAACTTTGGTTCATCAAAGTGTAGAGAGCGATGTATTAAAATCTCAAGCCATGGCGATGAGCGGTCTCGGAGGAGATAGCGCTAGATGATGGGCAAAATTTGCCAAAATTTGCGACATTTTTGGAATTATCATAATTCCTGTTGGATTTAGGTCTGGGGTGTCAGTGTATGATTTTTAGGCCTTGAAAAGACGAACAAGTAGGCGTCGGTCCCGTGTCTCTATGACATTCCTGAAGGCAGATACGGAAACTAGGTGGCGCTAGAGAGCCAATTTGGGGTGGAGGGGCATAATTTTTACATAATATCGAATTTTTCGCCGGGCCCGTCGTCCCTGCCAAATTTGGTGAGTTTTAGAGCAGTTTTAGGGGGGCAAATTCACGTTGAAAGGCGCGTAAGGAGAAAGAAAGAAAGAAAGTAACGTACCAGTAACAATAGGGTCTTCGCCCTTTGGGCTCAGGCCCTAATTAAAGCTGCAAGCAGCGTTGGACGGGCCTGAGCCCCCCCCGCGCACGCCGGGACCCGGCGCCACGCCGTCCCTCGCACTCGACGGGACCCGGCGCCACGCCGTCCCTCGCACTCGCCGCCCGCGTCCGAGGGTGACCACGCACTCGCAGCCTGCCAACCCGGTGCGAGGGCTGTGCCTCTGCAGCACCTTTAAAGTTCGCTGCAGACAGGAGCGTGTACAGTGAAGTCGTAGCAAGCTCCCTGTCATGGCTAAACATGACATGTCAACGCTGTGAGAATGACACGTCTGCTGAAGGAGAAGTGTGTGTGGAAAGCTTCTGATAAGTTTGTGTGAAAAAGAAAGCAATTTTCTATTTTTCTAAAAGTAAAGACTTGTAAGTCTCATGACCTGATAAAAGTAAGATTTAAATGTGTAAAACATGACTTTTTTGCTCCTGTCAATATTAGAGAATAATCATGGAATTATGAATATAATCTCCACTTATAAACACTGTAACATATAACACATCCAAACATCACTCATAAGTACCGTACTGTGCATCAGCATCGTCCCTAACCCTGGTATACTGAGGCCATGTGCCCCTGGTATACCGAGGCCATGTGCCCCTGTTATACTGAGGCCATGTATTCCTGATATACTGAAGCCATGTGCCCCTGGTATACTGAAGCCATGTTTCCCTGGTATACTGAATATTATTATAATATATAGTTATAATTACTATAATATTATTAACAACATTAAGTCAGGTAAATTCTGATAATTTGAATAATCACATTAATAATTGCTTTATTAAAAAAAAAAGTAAAGGTGTGTAAGCCACATGACCTGATAAAATAGTCATATATTTCATATATAATTATGGAGAAACCACAGTACAAAGCCTCAAAATGTAGTTATGTTCATTTATGTACAGCACTGTATTACTAAGCAGGAAGACTGTGTGTGTGTGTGTGTGTGTGTGTGTGTGTGTCAGGTATCAAAAGAAAGAGCTGGCATATTAAACAATAGAGAAACATATACAATGTGTACAGAATTAAATGTCCTTGCCAAAATCAATTTGTACTTGTCATCACTTTCCTTTTAAAAAAAAGTAAAGGTGTGTAAGCCACATGACCTGATGAAGTAGTCATATATTTCATATATAATTATGGAAAAACCACAGTACAAAGCCTCAAAATGTACTTATGTTCATTTATGTACAGCACTGTATTACTAAGCAGGAAGACTCTGTGTGTGTGTGTGTGTGTGTGTGTGTGAGGTGTCAGATGTCAGGTGTCGACTCCACCCCCTCCTGCAGCAAGCTGCTCAGAGCAGGGAGAGAAATGTTCTACTCCTGTTTTAGAAATGACACAGTAGCCTTGAATTTTGGCCATTTGGACTGAAAATACCCACATTTTGTAGATATATGTGTTGCGAATCCAATGGTGTACATTTAAAAGTTGTGAGATTTACGATTTAGACAATAGTCCCTTAATTGATCCATGTGTGCCTGCTGAGAAAATGGGTCTCCCATTGAAACCCATTATAATCTGGAAATCGCTCACCGCGCTTGGAGGCCAATATTAGGAAAACCGGACCTCCTATGACAAAGTTTTTGATATCTTTGGGTCAGGAGACTCTACTGAGCGATATATTACAATCTGAAGCCATAAGCATGAGCGGTCTCAGAGAAGATAGCAGTTGATTGCCACTGAAATTTGGGGAAATTTTGGAGGAATGTGGGAAAAATTTGAAATTGTTTTTGCATTTTTTGGACTTCCTGTTGGATTTAGGTATGGGGTGTCAGCGTATGATTTTTAGCTCTTGCGAAGACGAACAATCTCGTCTTGGTTGCATCTGTCTGCGACATTCCTACGGGCCGTAGCGTCCGAAAATAAAATCTCTCCCATTGACAACCATTATAAAAGTCACCAACTTTGGAGGCTGATATTTTGAAAACCGGACCTCCTTTGACAAAGTTTTTGATAACTTTGGTTCATCAAAGTGTATAGAAAGATATATTAAAATCTGAAGCCATGACCATGAGCGGTCTCGGAGGAGATGTCGTCTAAAGGTCGTCTGCCATTTTGTTCAAAAAATGTGACATTTTTGGATTTTCTGGAATTGCTGTTGGATTTAGGTCCGGGGTGTCAGTGTATGATTTGTAGATCTTGAGCAGACGAACAATTAGGCGTTGGTCCCGTGTCTGTACGCCATTCCTGTGGGCCGCAGCGGCCAAAAAAACCCCCCAAAACCAACTAGGTGGCGCTATAGAGCCAATTTGGGGTGGGGGGGCATAATTTTTACATAATATCGAATTTTTCGCCGGGCCCGTCGTCCCTGCCAAATTTGGTGAGTTTTAGAGCAGTTTTAGGGGGGCAAATTCACGTTGAAAGGCGCGTAAGGAGAAAGAAAGAAAGAAAGAAAGAAAGAAAGAAAGTAACGTACCAGTAACAATAGGGTCTTCGCCCTTTGGGCTCAGGCCCTAATTAAAGCTGCAAGCAGCGTTGGACGGGCCTGAGCCCTCCCCGCGCACGCTGGGACCCGGCGCCACGCCGTCCCTCGCACTCGCCGCCCGCGTCCGAGGGTGACCATGCACTCGCAGCCTGCCAACCCGGTGCGAGGGCTGTGCCTCTGCAGCACCTTTAAAGTTCGCTGCAGACAGGAGCGTGTACAGTGAAGTCGTAGCAAGATTCCTGTCATGGCTAAACATGACATGTCAACGCTGTGAGAATGACACATTTCTGCTGAAGGAGGAGTGTGTGTGGAAAGCTTCTGATAAGTTTGTGTGAAAAAGAAAGCAATTTTCTATTTTTCTAAAAGTAAAGACTTGTAAGTCTCATGACCTGATAAAAGTAAGATTTAAATGTGTAAAACATGACTTTTTTGCTCCTGTCAATATTAGAGAATAATCATGGAATTATGAATATAATCTCCACTTATAAACACTGTAACATATAACACATCCAAACATCACTCATAAGTACAGTACTGTGCATCAGCATCGTCCCTAACCCTGGTATACTGAGGCCATGTGCCCCTGGTATACCGAGGCCATGTGCCCCTGGTATACCGAGGCCATGTGCCCCTGTTATACTGAGGCCATGTATTCCTGATATACTGAAGCCATGTGCCCCTGGTATACTGAAGCCATGTTTCCCTGGTATACTGAATATTATTATAATATATAGTTATAATTACTATAATATTATTAACAACATTAAGTCAGGTAAATTCTGATAATTTGAATAATCACATTAATAATTGCTTTATTTAAAAAAAAAGTAAAGGTGTGTAAGCCACATGACCTGATAAAATAGTCATATATTTCATATATAATTATGGAGAAACCACAGTACAAAGCCTCAAAATGTAGTTATGTTCATTTATGTACAGCACTGTATTACTAAGCAGGAAGACTGTGTGTGTGTGTGTGTGTGTGTGTGTGTGTGTGTCAGGTATCAAAAGAAAGAGCTGGCATATTAAACAATAGAGAAACATATACAATGTGTACAGAATTAAATGTCCTTGCCAAAATCAATTTGTACTTGTCATCACTTTCCTTTTAAAAAAAAGTAAAGGTGTGTAAGCCACATGACCTGATGAAGTAGTCATATATTTCATATATAATTATGGAAAAACCACAGTACAAAGCCTCAAAATGTACTTATGTTCATTTATGTACAGCACTGTATTACTAAGCAGGAAGACTCTGTGTGTGTGTGTGTGTGTGTGTGTGTGTGTGTGAGGTGTCAGATGTCAGGTGTCGACTCCACCCCCTCCTGCAGCAAGCTGCTCAGAGCAGGGAGAGAAATGTTCTACTCCTGTTTTAGAAATGACACAGTAGCCTTGAATTTTGGCCATTTGGACTGAAAATACCCACATTTTGTAGATATATGTGTTGCGAATCCAATGGTGTACATTTAAAAGTTGTGAGATTTACGGTTTAGACAATAGTCCCTTAATTGATCCATGTGTGCCTGCTGAGAAAATGGGTCTCCCATTGAAACCCATTATAATCTGGAAATCGCTCACCGCGCTTGGAGGCCAATATTAGGAAAACCGGACCTCCTATGACAAAGTTTTTGATATCTTTGGGTCAGGAGACTCTACTGAGCGATATATTACAATCTGAAGCCATAAGCATGAGCGGTCTCAGAGAAGATAGCAGTTGATTGCCACTGAAATTTGGGGAAATTTTGGAGGAATGTGGGAAAAATTTGAAATTGTTTTTGCATTTTTTGGACTTCCTGTTGGATTTAGGTATGGGGTGTCAGCGTATGATTTTTAGCTCTTGCGAAGACGAACAATCTCGTCTTGGTTGCATCTGTCTGCGACATTCCTACGGGCCGTAGCGTCCGAAAATAAAATCTCTCCCATTGACAACCATTATAAAAGTCACCAACTTTGGAGGCTGATATTTTGAAAACCGGACCTCCTTTGACAAAGTTTTTGATAACTTTGGTTCATCAAAGTGTATAGAAAGATATATTAAAATCTGAAGCCATGACCATGAGCGGTCTCGGAGGAGATGTCGTCTAAAGGTCGTCTGCCATTTTGTTCAAAAAATGTGACATTTTTGGATTTTCTGGAATTGCTGTTGGATTTAGGTCCGGGGTGTCAGTGTATGATTTGTAGATCTTGAGCAGACGAACAATTAGGCGTTGGTCCCGTGTCTGTACGCCATTCCTGTGGGCCGCAGCGGCCAAAAAACCCCCCAAAACCAACTAGGTGGCGCTATAGAGCCAATTTGGGGTGGGGGGGCATAATTTTTACATAATATCGAATTTTTCGCCGGGCCCGTCGTCCCTGCCAAATTTGGTGAGTTTTAGAGCAGTTTTAGGGGGGCAAATTCACGTTGAAAGGCGCGTAAGGAGAAAGAAAGAAAGAAAGAAAGAAAGAAAGTAACGTACCAGTAACAATAGGGTCTTCGCCCTTTGGGCTCAGGCCCTAATTAAAGCTGCAAGCAGCGTTGGACGGGCCTGAGCCCCCCCCGCGCACGCCGAGACCCGGCGCCACGCCGTCCCTCGCACTCGCCGGGACCCGGCCCCACGCCCTCCCTTGCACTCGCAGCCCGCGTCCGAGGGTGACCATGCACTCACAGCCTGCCAACCCGGTGCGAGGGGTGTGCCTCTGCAGCACCTTTAAAGTTCGCTGCAGACAGGAGCGTGTACAGTGAAGTCGTAGCAAGATTCCTGTCATGGCTAAACATGACATGTCAACGCTGTGAGAATGACACATTTCTGCTGAAGGAGGAGTGTGTGTGGAAAGCTTCTGATAAGTGTGTGTGAAAAAGAAAGCAATTTTCTATTTTTCTAAAAGTAAAGACTTGTAAGTCTCATGACCTGATAAAAGTAAGATTTAAATGTGTAAAACATGACTTTTTTGCTCCTGTCAATATTAGAGAATAATCATGGAATTATGAATATAATCTCCACTTATAAACACTGTAACATATAACACATCCAAACATCACTCATAAGTACAGTACTGTGCATCAGCATCGTCCCTAACCCTGGTATACTGAGGCCATGTGCCCCTGGTATACCGAGGCCATGTGCCCCTGGTATACCGAGGCCATGTGCCCCTGTTATACTGAGGCCATGTATTCCTGATATACTGAAGCCATGTGCCCCTGGTATACTGAAGCCATGTTTCCCTGGTATACTGAATATTATTATAATATATAGTTATAATTACTATAATATTATTAACAACATTAAGTCAGGTAAATTCTGATAATTTGAATAATCACATTAATAATTGCTTTATTAAAAAAAAAAGTAAAGGTGTGTAAGCCACATGACCTGATAAAATAGTCATATATTTCATATATAATTATGGAGAAACCACAGTACAAAGCCTCAAAATGTAGTTATGTTCATTTATGTACAGCACTGTATTACTAAGCAGGAAGACTGTGTGTGTGTGTGTGTGTGTGTGTGTGTGTGTCAGGTATCAAAAGAAAGAGCTGGCATATTAAACAATAGAGAAACATATACAATGTGTACAGAATTAAATGTCCTTGCCAAAATCAATTTGTACTTGTCATCACTTTCCTTTTAAAAAAAAGTAAAGGTGTGTAAGCCACATGACCTGATGAAGTAGTCATATATTTCATATATAATTATGGAAAAACCACAGTACAAAGCCTCAAAATGTACTTATGTTCATTTATGTACAGCACTGTATTACTAAGCAGGAAGACTCTGTGTGTGTGTGTGTGTGTGTGTGTGTGTGTGTGAGGTGTCAGATGTCAGGTGTCGACTCCACCCCCTCCTGCAGCAAGCTGCTCAGAGCAGGGAGAGAAATGTTCTACTCCTGTTTTAGAAATGACACAGTAGCCTTGAATTTTGGCCATTTGGACTGAAAATACCCACATTTTGTAGATATATGTGTTGCGAATCCAATGGTGTACATTTAAAAGTTGTGAGATTTACGGTTTAGACAATAGTCCCTTAATTGATCCATGTGTGCCTGCTGAGAAAATGGGTCTCCCATTGAAACCCATTATAATCTGGAAATCGCTCACCGCGCTTGGAGGCCAATATTAGGAAAACCGGACCTCCTATGACAAAGTTTTTGATATCTTTGGGTCAGGAGACTCTACTGAGCGATATATTACAATCTGAAGCCATAAGCATGAGCGGTCTCAGAGAAGATAGCAGTTGATTGCCACTGAAATTTGGGGAAATTTTGGAGGAATGTGGGAAAAATTTGAAATTGTTTTTGCATTTTTTGGACTTCCTGTTGGATTTAGGTATGGGGTGTCAGCGTATGATTTTTAGCTCTTGCGAAGACGAACAATCTCGTCTTGGTTGCATCTGTCTGCGACATTCCTACGGGCCGTAGCGTCCGAAAATAAAATCTCTCCCATTGACAACCATTATAAAAGTCACCAACTTTGGAGGCTGATATTTTGAAAACCGGACCTCCTTTGACAAAGTTTTTGATAACTTTGGTTCATCAAAGTGTATAGAAAGATATATTAAAATCTGAAGCCATGACCATGAGCGGTCTCGGAGGAGATGTCGTCTAAAGGTCGTCTGCCATTTTGTTCAAAAAATGTGACATTTTTGGATTTTCTGGAATTGCTGTTGGATTTAGGTCCGGGGTGTCAGTGTATGATTTGTAGATCTTGAGCAGACGAACAATTAGGCGTTGGTCCCGTGTCTGTACGCCATTCCTGTGGGCCGCAGCGGCCAAAAAACCCCCCAAAACCAACTAGGTGGCGCTATAGAGCCAATTTGGGGTGGGGGGGCATAATTTTTACATAATATCGAATTTTTCGCCGGGCCCGTCGTCCCTGCCAAATTTGGTGAGTTTTAGAGCAGTTTTAGGGGGGCAAATTCACGTTGAAAGGCGCGTAAGGAGAAAGAAAGAAAGAAAGAAAGAAAGAAAGAAAGAAAGAAAGAAAGAAAGTAACGTACCAGTAACAATAGGGTCTTCGCCCTTTGGGCTCAGGCCCTAATTAAAGCTGCAAGCAGCGTTGGACGGGCCTGAGCCCCCCCCGCGCACGCCGGGACCCGGCGCCACGCCGTCCCTCGCACTCGCCGCCCGCGAGCCCGGTGCAAGGGGCGTGAGTCTGCAGCCAAGTGGAGTTTGGTGCAGACAGGAGCGTGAGAGGCGTGACTCTGCAGCACCTTTAAAGTTCGCTGCAGACAGGAGCGTGTACAGTGAAGTCGTAGCAAGATTCCTGTCATGGCTAAACATGACATGTCAACGCTGTGAGAATGACACATTTCTGTTGAAGGAGGAGTGTGTGTGGAAAGCTTCTGATAAGTTTGTGTGAAAAAGAAATCAATTTTCTACTTTCAGCAGGTGCAGATTTTTTTTTTAAGTATAGACTTTTAAGCCTCATGATCTGATAAAAGTTGGATTTAAATGTGTACAACATGACTTTTTTGCTCCTCTCAATATTACAGAATATTCATGTAATAAATGAATTTTCTACTTTTCATCAAGTGCATTTTTATAAAAGTAAAGTCTTGTAAGCCTCATGACCTGATTAAAGTTAGATGTAAATGTGTACAATCAAGTGTGCAGAGGCAATATGAGAAACTGCAGGGAGACACAAAACTACTCATTTAATTGAATGGAGACTGTGAGTGAAGTCCCATTGCATGTGTGTGTGCTCTGTGTGTCTGTGTGTGTGTGTGTGTGTGGGAGCTGCTGACTCCGCCCCCTCCTGCACATGCTGGCTGCAGCAGAGGGGACAGAAGACAATAGGACTTTCATGGAACTTCAAACTGAGGACTTCCTGTTGGATTTAGGTCTGGGGTGTCAGTGTATGATTTTTAGCTCTTGAAGAGAGGAACAAGATGATGTTGGTTGCATTTGTCTGCGACATTCCTACGGGCCGTAGCGTCCAAAATAAAAACCTAAGTGAGATTCTCCCATTGACAACCATTATAAAAGTCACCAACTTTGGAGGCTGATATTTTGAAAACCGGACCTCCTATGACAAAGTTGTTCATAACTTTTGTTCAGACAATGTCAGAGAGCAATATACTGCAATCTGAAGCCATGTCGATGTGCGGTCTCGGAGGAGATGATGTTTAAGCGAAAAGTGACATTTTTGGACTCGTGTGTACTTCCTGTTGGATTTAGGTCTGGGGTGTCAATGTATGATTTGTAGGTCTTGAGAAGATGAGCAATTAGGCGTTGGTCCCATGTGTCTATGACATTCCTCTGGGCCGCAGTGGACAAAAATCACCCCAAAACACAGCAAAAGTGACATTTTTGGACTCGTGTGTACTTCCTGTTGGATTTAGGTCTGGGGTGTCAATGTATGATTTGTAGGTTTTGAGCAGATGAGCAATTAGGCGTTTGTCCCATGTCTCTATGACATTCCTGTGGACCGCAGTGGACAACACACACCCCAAAGCACCCCAACTTTGGAGTCCGATATTTTGAAAACCGGACCTCCTTTGACAAAGTTTTTGATAACTTTGGTTCATCAAAGTGTAGAGAGCGATGTATTAAAATCTCAAGCCATGGCGATGAGCGGTCTCGGAGGAGATAGCGCTAGATGATGGGCAAAATTTGGCAAAATTTGCGACATTTTTGGAATTATCATAATTCCTGTTGGATTTAGGTCTGGGGTGTCAGTGTATGATTTTTAGGCCTTGAAAAGACGAACAAGTAGGCGTCGGTCCCGTGTCTCTATGACATTCCTGAAGGCAGATACGGAAACTAGGTGGCGCTAGAGAGCCAATTTGGGGTGGAGGGGCATAATTTTTACATAATATCGAATTTTTCGCCGGGCCCGTCGTCCCTGCCAAATTTGGTGAGTTTTAGAGCAGTTTTAGGGGGGCAAATTCACGTTGAAAGGCGCGTAAGGAGAAAGAAAGAAAGAAAGTAACGTACCAGTAACAATAGGGTCTTCGCCCTTTGGGCTCAGGCCCTAATTAAAGCTGCAAGCAGCGTTGGACGGGCCTGAGCCCCCCCCGCGCACGCCGGGACCCGGCGCCACGCCGTCCCTCGCACCCGCCGCCCGCGAGCCCGGTGCGAGGGGCGTGACTCTGCAGCCAAGTGGAGTTCGGTGCAGACAGGAGTGTGAGGGGCGTGAGTCTGCAGCCAAGTGGAGTTCACTGCAGACAGGACTGTGTACAGTGAAGTTGTAGCAAGCTCCCTGTTATGGCTAAACATGACATGTCAACAGTGTGAGAATGACACATGTCTGCTGAAGGAGAAGTGTGTGTGGAAAGCTTCTAATAAGTTTGTGTGAAAAAGAAATCAATTTTCTACTTTAATCAGGTGCATATTTTTTTTAAAGTAAAGACTTTTAAGCCACATGACCTGATAAAATAGTCATATATTTCATATATAATTAAGGCAAAACCACAGTACAAAGCCTCAAAATGTACTTATGTTTATTTATGTACAGCACTATATTACTAAGCAGCTAAGCAGGAAGACTCTGTGTGTGTGTGTGTGTGTGTTTGTGTGTGTGTGTGTGTGTGTGTGTGTGTGTGTGTGTGTGTGTGTGTGTGTCAGGTATCAAAAGAAAGAGCTGGCATATTAAACAATAGAGAAACATATACAGTGTGTACAGAATATAAATGTTCTTGCCAAAATCAATTTGTACTTTTCATCACTTGCATTTCAAAAAAAAGTAAAGGTGTGTAAGCCACATGACCTGATAAAGTAGTCATGTATTTCATATATAATTAAGGAAAAACCAAAGTACAAAGCCTGAAAATGTACTTATGTTTATTTATGTACAGCACTTTATTACTAAGCAGCTAAGCAGGAAGACTCTGTGTGTGTGTGTGTGTGTGTGTGTGTGTGTGTGAGGTGTCAGATGTCAGGTGTCGACTCCACCCCCTCCTGCAGCAAGCTGCCCAGAGCAGGGGGAGAAATGTTCTACTCCTGTTTTAGAAGTGACACAGTAGCCGTGAATTTTGGCCATTTGGACTGAAAATACCCACATTTTGTAGATATATGTGTTGCGAATCCAATGGTGTACATTTAAAAGTTGTGAGATCTACGGTTTAGACAATAGTCCCTTAATTGATCGATGTGTGCCTGCTGAGAAAATGGCTCTCCCATTGAAACCCATTATAATCTGGAAATCGCTCACCGCGCTTGGAGGCCAATATTACGAAAACCGGACCTCCTATGACAAAGTTTTTGATATCTTTGGGTGAGGAGACTCTACTGAGCGATATATTACAATCTGAAGCCATAAGCATGAGCGGTCTCAGAGAAGATAGCAGTTGATTGCCACTGAAATTTGGGGAAATTTTGGAGGAATGTGGGAAAAATTTGAAATTGTTTTTGCATTTTTTGGACTTCCTGTTGGATTTAGGTATGGGGTGTCAGCGTATGATTTTTAGCTCTTGCGAAGACGAACAATCTCGTCTTGGTTGCATCTGTCTGCGACATTCCTAGGGGCCGTAGCGTCCGAAATAAAATCTCTCCCATTGACAACCATTATAAAAGTCACCAACTTTGGAGGCCGATATTTTGAAAACCGGACCTCCTTTGACAAAGTTTTTGATAACTTTGGTTCATCAAAGTGTATAGAACGATATATTAAAATCTGAAGCCATGACCATGAGCGGTCTCGGAGGAGATGTCGTCTAAAGGTCGTCTGCCATTTTGTTCAAAAAATGTGACATTTTTGGATTTTCTGGAATTCCTGTTGGATTTAGGTCCGGGGTGTCAGTGTATGATTTGTAGATCTTGAGCAGACGAACAATTAGGCGTTGGTCCCGTGTCTCTACGCCATTCCTGTGGGCCGCAGCGGCCAAAGAAACCCCAAAAACCAACTAGGTGGCGCTAGAGAGCGAATTTAGGGTGGAGGGGCATAATTTTTACATATTATCGAATTTTTCGCCGGACCGGTCGTCCCTGCCAAATTTGGTGAGTTTTCGCGCATTTTTAGGGGGTGAAATTCAGGGGGAAAGTCGCGTATATAGAAAGAAAGAAAGAAAGAAAGAAAGTAACTGCACAGTAACAATAGGGTCTTCGCCCTTTGGGCTCAGGCCCTAATTAAAGCTGCAAGCAGCGTTGGACGGGCCTGAGCCCCCCCCGCGCACGCCGAGACCCGGCGCCACGCCGTCCCTCGCACTCGCCGGGACCCGGCGCCACGCCCTCCCTTGCACTCGCAGCCCGCGTCCGAGGGTGACCATGCACTCGCAGCCTGCCAACCCGGTGTGAGGGGTGTGCCTCTGCAGCACCTTTAAAGTTCGCTGCAGACAGGAGCGTGTACAGTGAAGTCGTAGCAAGATCCCTGTCATGGCTAAACATGACATGTCAACAGTGTGAGAATGACACATTTCTGCTGAAGGAGAAGTGTGTGTGGAAAGCTTCTGATAAGTTTGTGTGAAAAATAAATCAATTTTCTACTTTAATCAGGTGCATTTTTTTTTAAAGTATAGACTTTTAAGCCTCATGATCTGATAAAAGTTGGATTTAAATGTGTACAACATGACTTTTTAGCTCCTCTCAATATTACAGAATATTCATGTAATAAATCAATGTTCTACTTTTCATCAAGTGCATTTTTATAAAAGTAAAGTCTTGTAAGCCTCATGATCTGATAAAATTTAGACCTAAATGTGTACAACATGACTTTTTTGCTCCTGTCAATAATAGAGAATAATCATGGAATTATGAATATAATCTCCACTTATAAACACTGTAACATATAACACATCCAAACATCACTCATAAGTACAGTACTGTGCATCAGGATCGTCATTAACCCTAACCCCTGGTAAACTGAGGCCATGTGCCCCAAGGTCAGGAAAATTCTGATTATTTTAATAATCATATTAATATTTTTTTTATAGTTAATAACTGCCACGAAGAAAGAGCTGGCATATTAAATAGAGAAACATATACAATGTGTACAGAATATAAATGTTCTTGACAAAATCAATTTGCACTTTTCATCACTTTCCTTTTAAAAAAAAGTAAAGGTGTGTAAGCCACATGACCTGATAAAATAGTCATATATTTCATATATAATTATGGAGAAACCACAGTACAAAGCCTCAAAATGTAGTTATGTTCATTTATGTACAGCACTGTATTACTAAGCAGGAAGACTGTGTGTGTGTGTGTGTGTGTGTGTGTGTGTGTCAGGTATCAAAAGAAAGAGCTGGCATATTAAACAATAGAGAAACATATACAATGTGTACAGAATTAAATGTCCTTGCCAAAATCAATTTGTACTTGTCATCACTTTCCTTTTAAAAAAAAGTAAAGGTGTGTAAGCCACATGACCTGATGAAGTAGTCATATATTTCATATATAATTATGGAAAAACCACAGTACAAAGCCTCAAAATGTACTTATGTTCATTTATGTACAGCACTGTATTACTAAGCAGGAAGACTCTGTGTGTGTGTGTGTGTGTGTGTGTGTGTGTGTGAGGTGTCAGATGTCAGGTGTCGACTCCACCCCCTCCTGCAGCAAGCTGCTCAGAGCAGGGAGAGAAATGTTCTACTCCTGTTTTAGAAATGACACAGTAGCCTTGAATTTTGGCCATTTGGACTGAAAATACCCACATTTTGTAGATATATGTGTTGCGAATCCAATGGTGTACATTTAAAAGTTGTGAGATTTACGGTTTAGACAATAGTCCCTTAATTGATCCATGTGTGCCTGCTCAGAAAATGGGTCTCCCATTGAAACCCATTATAATCTGGAAATCGCTCACCGCGCTTGGAGGCCAATATTAGGAAAACCGGACCTCCTATGACAAAGTTTTTGATATCTTTGGGTCAGGAGACTCTACTGAGCGATATATTACAATCTGAAGCCATAAGCATGAGCGGTCTCAGAGAAGATAGCAGTTGATTGCCACTGAAATTTGGGGAAATTTTGGAGGAATGTGGGAAAAATTTGAAATTGTTTTTGCATTTTTTGGACTTCCTGTTGGATTTAGGTATGGGGTGTCAGCGTATGATTTTTAGCTCTTGCGAAGACGAACAATCTCGTCTTGGTTGCATCTGTCTGCGACATTCCTACGGGCCGTAGCGTCCGAAAATAAAATCTCTCCCATTGACAACCATTATAAAAGTCACCAACTTTGGAGGCTGATATTTTGAAAACCGGACCTCCTTTGACAAAGTTTTTGATAACTTTGGTTCATCAAAGTGTATAGAAAGATATATTAAAATCTGAAGCCATGACCATGAGCGGTCTCGGAGGAGATGTCGTCTAAAGGTCGTCTGCCATTTTGTTCAAAAAATGTGACATTTTTGGATTTTCTGGAATTGCTGTTGGATTTAGGTCCGGGGTGTCAGTGTATGATTTGTAGATCTTGAGCAGACGAACAATTAGGCGTTGGTCCCGTGTCTGTACGCCATTCCTGTGGGCCGCAGCGGCCAAAAAACCCCCCAAAACCAACTAGGTGGCGCTATAGAGCCAATTTGGGGTGGGGGGGCATAATTTTTACATAATATCGAATTTTTCGCCGGGCCCGTCGTCCCTGCCAAATTTGGTGAGTTTTAGAGCAGTTTTAGGGGGGCAAATTCACGTTGAAAGGCGCGTAAGGAGAAAGAAAGAAAGAAAGAAAGAAAGAAAGTAACGTACCAGTAACAATAGGGTCTTCGCCCTTTGGGCTCAGGCCCTAATTAAAGCTGCAAGCAGCGTTGGACGGGCCTGAGCCCCCCCCGCGCACGCCGGGACCCGGCGCCACGCCGTCCCTCGCACTCGCCGCCCGCGTCCGAGGGTGACCATGCACTCACAGCCTGCCAACCCGGTGCGAGGGGTGTGCCTCTGCAGCACCTTTAAAGTTCGCTGCAGACAGGAGCGTGTACAGTGAAGTCGTAGCAAGATTCCTGTCATGGCTAAACATGACATGTCAACGCTGTGAGAATGACACATTTCTGCTGAAGGAGGAGTGTGTGTGGAAAGCTTCTGATAAGTTTGTGTGAAAAAGAAAGCAATTTTCTATTTTTCTAAAAGTAAAGACTTGTAAGTCTCATGACCTGATAAAAGTAAGATTTAAATGTGTAAAACATGACTTTTTTGCTCCTGTCAATATTAGAGAATAATCATGGAATTATGAATATAATCTCCACTTATAAACACTGTAACATATAACACATCCAAACATCACTCATAAGTACAGTACTGTGCATCAGCATCGTCCCTAACCCTGGTATACTGAGGCCATGTGCCCCTGGTATACCGAGGCCATGTGCCCCTGGTATACCGAGGCCATGTGCCCCTGGTATACCGAGGCCATGTGCCCCTGGTATACCGAGGCCATGTGCCCCTGTTATACTGAGGCCATGTATTCCTGATATACTGAAGCCATGTGCCCCTGGTATACTGAAGCCATGTTTCCCTGGTATACTGAATATTATTATAATATATAGTTATAATTACTATAATATTATTAACAACATTAAGTCAGGTAAATTCTGATAATTTGAATAATCACATTAATAATTGCTTTATTAAAAAAAAAAGTAAAGGTGTGTAAGCCACATGACCTGATAAAATAGTCATATATTTCATATATAATTATGGAGAAACCACAGTACAAAGCCTCAAAATGTAGTTATGTTCATTTATGTACAGCACTGTATTACTAAGCAGGAAGACTGTGTGTGTGTGTGTGTGTGTGTGTGTGTGTGTGTGTCAGGTATCAAAAGAAAGAGCTGGCATATTAAACAATAGAGAAACATATACAATGTGTACAGAATTAAATGTCCTTGCCAAAATCAATTTGTACTTGTCATCACTTTCCTTTTAAAAAAAAGTAAAGGTGTGTAAGCCACATGACCTGATGAAGTAGTCATATATTTCATATATAATTATGGAAAAACCACAGTACAAAGCCTCAAAATGTACTTATGTTCATTTATGTACAGCACTGTATTACTAAGCAGGAAGACTCTGTGTGTGTGTGTGTGTGTGTGTGTGTGTGTGTGAGGTGTCAGATGTCAGGTGTCGACTCCACCCCCTCCTGCAGCAAGCTGCTCAGAGCAGGGAGAGAAATGTTCTACTCCTGTTTTAGAAATGACACAGTAGCCTTGAATTTTGGCCATTTGGACTGAAAATACCCACATTTTGTAGATATATGTGTTGCGAATCCAATGGTGTACATTTAAAAGTTGTGAGATTTACGGTTTAGACAATAGTCCCTTAATTGATCCATGTGTGCCTGCTGAGAAAATGGGTCTCCCATTGAAACCCATTATAATCTGGAAATCGCTCACCGCGCTTGGAGGCCAATATTAGGAAAACCGGACCTCCTATGACAAAGTTTTTGATATCTTTGGGTCAGGAGACTCTACTGAGCGATATATTACAATCTGAAGCCATAAGCATGAGCGGTCTCAGAGAAGATAGCAGTTGATTGCCACTGAAATTTGGGGAAATTTTGGAGGAATGTGGGAAAAATTTGAAATTGTTTTTGCATTTTTTGGACTTCCTGTTGGATTTAGGTATGGGGTGTCAGCGTATGATTTTTAGCTCTTGCGAAGACGAACAATCTCGTCTTGGTTGCATCTGTCTGCGACATTCCTACGGGCCGTAGCGTCCGAAAATAAAATCTCTCCCATTGACAACCATTATAAAAGTCACCAACTTTGGAGGCTGATATTTTGAAAACCGGACCTCCTTTGACAAAGTTTTTGATAACTTTGGTTCATCAAAGTGTATAGAACGATATATTAAAATCTGAAGCCATGACCATGAGCGGTCTCGGAGGAGATATCGCCTAAAGGTCGTCTGCCATTTTGTTCAAAAAATGTGACATTTTTGGATTTTCTGGAATTGCTGTTGGATTTAGGTCCGGGGTGTCAGTGTATGATTTGTAGATCTTGAGCAGACGAACAATTAGGCGTTGGTCCCGTGTCTGTACGCCATTCCTGTGGGCCGCAGCGGCCAAAAAACCCCCCAAAACCAACTAGGTGGCGCTATAGAGCCAATTTGGGGTGGGGGGGCATAATTTTTACATAATATCGAATTTTTCGCCGGGCCCGTCGTCCCTGCCAAATTTGGTGAGTTTTAGAGCAGTTTTAGGGGGGCAAATTCACGTTGAAAGGCGCGTAAGGAGAAAGAAAGAAAGAAAGAAAGAAAGAAAGAAAGAAAGAAAGTAACGTACCAGTAACAATAGGGTCTTCGCCCTTTGGGCTCAGGCCCTAATTAAAGCTGCAAGCAGCGTTGGACGGGCCTGAGCCCCCCCCCGCGCACGCCGGGACCCGGCGCCACGCCGTCCCTCGCACTCGCCGCCCGCGTCCGAGGGTGACCATGCACTCGCAGCCTGCCAACCCGGTGCGAGGGGTGTGCCTCTGCAGCACCTTTAAAGTTCGCTGCAGACAGGAGCGTGTACAGTGAAGTCGTAGCAAGATTCCTGTCATGGCTAAACATGACATGTCAACGCTGTGAGAATGACACATTTCTGCTGAAGGAGGAGTGTGTGTGGAAAGCTTCTGATAAGTTTGTGTGAAAAAGAAAGCAATTTTCTATTTTTCTAAAAGTAAAGACTTGTAAGTCTCATGACCTGATAAAAGTAAGATTTAAATGTGTAAAACATGACTTTTTTGCTCCTGTCAATATTAGAGAATAATCATGGAATTATGAATATAATCTCCACTTATAAACACTGTAACATATAACACATCCAAACATCACTCATAAGTACAGTACTGTGCATCAGCATCGTCCCTAACCCTGGTATACTGAGGCCATGTGCCCCTGGTATACCGAGGCCATGTGCCCCTGGTATACCGAGGCCATGTGCCCCTGTTATACTGAGGCCATGTATTCCTGATATACTGAAGCCATGTGCCCCTGGTATACTGAAGCCATGTTTCCCTGGTATACTGAATATTATTATAATATATAGTTATAATTACTATAATATTATTAACAACATTAAGTCAGGTAAATTCTGATAATTTGAATAATCACATTAATAATTGCTTTATTAAAAAAAAAAGTAAAGGTGTGTAAGCCACATGACCTGATAAAATAGTCATATATTTCATATATAATTATGGAGAAACCACAGTACAAAGCCTCAAAATGTAGTTATGTTCATTTATGTACAGCACTGTATTACTAAGCAGGAAGACTGTGTGTGTGTGTGTGTGTGTGTGTGTGTGTGTCAGGTATCAAAAGAAAGAGCTGGCATATTAAACAATAGAGAAACATATACAATGTGTACAGAATTAAATGTCCTTGCCAAAATCAATTTGTACTTGTCATCACTTTCCTTTTAAAAAAAAGTAAAGGTGTGTAAGCCACATGACCTGATGAAGTAGTCATATATTTCATATATAATTATGGAAAAACCACAGTACAAAGCCTCAAAATGTACTTATGTTCATTTATGTACAGCACTGTATTACTAAGCAGGAAGACTCTGTGTGTGTGTGTGTGTGTGTGTGTGTGTGTGTGTGTGAGGTGTCAGATGTCAGGTGTCGACTCCACCCCCTCCTGCAGCAAGCTGCTCAGAGCAGGGAGAGAAATGTTCTACTCCTGTTTTAGAAATGACACAGTAGCCTTGAATTTTGGCCATTTGGACTGAAAATACCCACATTTTGTAGATATATGTGTTGCGAATCCAATGGTGTACATTTAAAAGTTGTGAGATTTACGGTTTAGACAATAGTCCCTTAATTGATCCATGTGTGCCTGCTGAGAAAATGGGTCTCCCATTGAAACCCATTATAATCTGGAAATCGCTCACCGCGCTTGGAGGCCAATATTAGGAAAACCGGACCTCCTATGACAAAGTTTTTGATATCTTTGGGTCAGGAGACTCTACTGAGCGATATATTACAATCTGAAGCCATAAGCATGAGCGGTCTCAGAGAAGATAGCAGTTGATTGCCACTGAAATTTGGGGAAATTTTGGAGGAATGTGGGAAAAATTTGAAATTGTTTTTGCATTTTTTGGACTTCCTGTTGGATTTAGGTATGGGGTGTCAGCGTATGATTTTTAGCTCTTGCGAAGACGAACAATCTCGTCTTGGTTGCATCTGTCTGCGACATTCCTACGGGCCGTAGCGTCCGAAAATAAAATCTCTCCCATTGACAACCATTATAAAAGTCACCAACTTTGGAGGCTGATATTTTGAAAACCGGACCTCCTTTGACAAAGTTTTTGATAACTTTGGTTCATCAAAGTGTATAGAAAGATATATTAAAATCTGAAGCCATGACCATGAGCGGTCTCGGAGGAGATGTCGTCTAAAGGTCGTCTGCCATTTTGTTCAAAAAATGTGACATTTTTGGATTTTCTGGAATTGCTGTTGGATTTAGGTCCGGGGTGTCAGTGTATGATTTGTAGATCTTGAGCAGACGAACAATTAGGCGTTGGTCCCGTGTCTGTACGCCATTCCTGTGGGCCGCAGCGGCCAAAAAACCCCCCAAAACCAACTAGGTGGCGCTATAGAGCCAATTTGGGGTGGGGGGGCATAATTTTTACATAATATCGAATTTTTCGCCGGGCCCGTCGTCCCTGCCAAATTTGGTGAGTTTTAGAGCAGTTTTAGGGGGGCAAATTCACGTTGAAAGGCGCGTAAGGAGAAAGAAAGAAAGAAAGAAAGAAAGAAAGAAAGAAAGAAAGAAAGAAAGTAACGTACCAGTAACAATAGGGTCTTCGCCCTTTGGGCTCAGGCCCTAAAAATGATGATAACAAAATGTTTTTTTAATCATGAGTACCAAAATCCTACAAATATGATGCAGAATAATAAACATTAACCTGTAAAACAGCATGCAAATGACGAACGATATAAAATGTCTCTCCGAGTCAACTTTATTTTCGTTGTTCAAAATAACAAAATTATAGATGCTGTATCCTGACCTGAGAGTATCTAGTGTGCAGTGTGGACTCTCCAGGCCAACAGACAGCAGCTTCACTCCTGAATCCTTCAGGTTGTTGTTACTCAGGTCCAGCTCTCTCAGACTAGAGGACTGTGAGCTGAGAACTGAGGACAGAGCTGCACAGCTTCTCTCTGAGAGGTTACAGCCACTCAGCCTGAGGAAGAATTTTTGATTGACACAAACATCTTTGTCATTTATAAAATTAAACATATTTGACATTGTTTGTTCACATTATTTTATCCACCTACAGAGCTTTATTTGAAGCTTTGACCACTGGCAGCAGCCTCAGAAGAGCCTCCTCTGAAGCAGAGTATTTCTTCAGGTCAAACACATCCAGATCTTTTTCTGATGACAGTAAGATGAAGACCAGAGCTGACCACTGAGCAGGAGACAGTTCATCTGTGGAGATGTTTCCTGATCTCAGGGACTGTTGGATCTCCTCCACTAGAGAATGATCATTCAGTTCATTCAGACAGTGGAACAGATTGATGCTTCTCTCTGCAGACAGATTCCCACTGATCTTCTTCTTGATGTACTTGACTATTTTCTGATTGGTCAGTGAGCCACTTCCTGTCTGTGTCAGCAGACCTCGTAGGAGAGTTTGATTGGTCTGCAGTGAAAGACCCAGGAGGAAGCGGAGGAACAAGTCCAGGTGACCATTTGGACTCTTTAAGGCCTCGTCCACAGCACTCTGGTAGAGATGCTTTAGTTTAGGTTTGTCTGTAAAGACTTTAGACTTCCAGGATGCCTGTTGTTTGTTCTTGTTTGTTCCTGATGTTTGTTGTTCTGCCAGCAGATTGACTCCAGAGTTGATGAATGTCAGATGGACATGAAGAGCAGCCAGAAACTCATGAACACTCAGATGGATGAAGCAGAACACCTTGTCCTGGTACAGCCCTCTCTCCTCTTTAAAGACCTGTGTGAACACTCCTGAGTACACTGAGGCTGCTCTGATATCGATGCCACACTCTGTCAGGTCTGATTCATAGAAGATCAGGTTTCCTTTCTGCAGCTGCTCAAAAGCCAGTTTTCCCAGAGACTCAATCATCTTCCTGCTCTCTGGACTCCAGTGTGGATCTGTCTCAGCTCCTCCATCATACTTGATATTCTTCAGTTTGGTCTGAACCACCAGGAAGTGGATGTACATCTCAGTCAGGGTCTTGGGCAGCTCTCCTCCCTCTCTGCTTTTCAACAGTTCCTCCAGAACTGTAGCAGTGATCCAGCAGAAGACTGGCATGTGGCACATGATGTGGACGCTTCGTGATGTCTTGATGTGGGAGATGATGGTGTTGGCCTGCTTCTCATCTCTGAATCTCTTCCTGAAGTACTCCTCCTTCTGTGGGTCAGTGAACCCTCTGACCTCTGTCACCATGCCAACACACTCAGGAGGGATCTGATTGGCTGCTGCAGGTCGTGTGGTTATCCAGAGGCGAGCAGAGGGAAGCAGTTTCCCCCTGATGAGGTTTGTCAGCAGCACATCCACTGAGGTGGACTCTGTAACATCAGTCAGGATCTCATTGTTGTGGAAGTCCAGGGGAAGTCGACACTCATCCAGACCGTCAAAGATGAACACAACCTGGAACTCTTCAAACCTGCAGATTCCTGCTTCTTTGGTTTCAGTAAAGAAGTGATGAACAAGTTCCACCAAGCTGTACTTTTTCTCTTTCAGCACATTCAGCTCTCTGAAAGTGAATGGAAATGTGAAGTGTATGTCCTGGTTGGCTTTGTCTTCAGCCCAGTCCAGAGTGAACTTCTGTGTTAAGACTGTTTTCCCAATGCCAGCCACTCCCTTTGTCATCACTGTTCTGATTGGTTCATCTCTTCCAGGTGAGGCTTTAAAGATGTCTTCTTGTCTGATGGTTGTTTCTGGTCTGTCTGGTTTCCTGGATGCTGTTTCAATCTGTCTGACCTCATGTTCATCATTGACCTCTGCAGTCCCTCCCTCTGTGATGTAGAGCTCTGTGTAGATCTGATTCAGAAGGGTTGGGTTTCCTGCTTTAGCGATCCCCTCAAACACACACTGGAACTTCTTCTTCAGGTTAGACTTGAGTTTATGTCGACACTCCGCATCAAGAGTGCCTGTATGAACGAAGAACCAATGAAACTGATCAGATGAATCTACAGTAAATTGGTAGAATGTAAACATTAAACTGCAGATGTTTATATTTTCCTCCACTATTAAATCTATTCAGTTCATCAGTTGAGGACAAACAGTTTCTGACTGTTTTCATCTCAGAAGAATCCATTGATCTGATGCAGATGTGTGCATCATATTAACAGCAGAGTTTGAAATATAAACCTCTCCCATGTTGCCTCCATCATGTTAAATCTGTTAAAATCCTCTTACTGCACTGCAGACAGTCAGCCAGCTCCTCCTGCTTCATTCTCCTCAGGAAGTGCAGTGTGATCTTCAGAAATGCTTCTCTGCTGCTCCTCCTCTGCTCTTCCTCCTCACCATCCAACACCTCCTCATCCTCACTCTGACTCTCTAAGCATTCTGGATAAGCTGGACTCACAACCTTCTGGATCTTCTTCAGTTCGTTCTTCACAAAACTGATGATGTTCTCCTCCAGCAGCTGGAACAGAATAAAGTGTAAATGTAACTGGTAGAAGTCAACATCAGATCATCTGTGACAGAATGAAAAGCTGCTGGTCTACAGAGTGCAGCATGGAGACTGGTAGTTTAGTATTAAGTCTGTGGCTGTTGTAGTTAGCAGTAGTAGCTGTGCTTTACATTTACACACCATAAATATGGAGTCCAGCTGTGTTTGATGCTGCTGGACAGACTGACCACTGAGAACCTCTGAGCTCTGCTGATGAACTCTGTGAAGAAAAGATGAAGTCTTAGAATAAATAATGACACTCAGTGTTAAAGGTGTTGAGTTCTATCACAGTGGATCCACATAAAACACTCAGCTGTTCTGTCTGACCTCTGATCATTTGTCTCTGTAAAGACTTTGTACCTCTGTTTTAAAAACTGTTGTACAGATAAAGTTTGTTTGTTTTTGAAAAGTGTACGTTCGATGGGTGTGTGTGTTTGTATTCATGAAGACATTCTATGTAAAAACAATATTAGTTAAGGTCAAGAATGAATCTCCACAATCAATCAAACTTATTAGCAGAGCTGGATAATAACAGACACAAACATTTTACAGTCTGACCTCTGATCATCAGATTGATGTTCATGTCTGAAGTTAATAGGTCGACCCATAGACCAGTCACTCTTCAAGGACACACAGCTGGGTTCAGGGTAGCTTTGTCTTTTCTGATGGATCCTGGTGGAAACAAAACACTCATAAATGCACATGTTCAATATAATTCTTCTCAGACAAAGAATGTGTTATTGTCAACATATTAAATGCAAAGACTTCATACTTCTTCTGTGTTAAATATTCTAAATACAAGGTTTGTAGGAGCTGCAGCTGATAAAATAAAATGTCTTGTTCAAAACTAGCTGATAGTAAAAAGAAAAAAAATGTTGACAGTAGAAAACATGCATTTAAGGATGAGTGGACTGAAAAACACAAGTTCATTTGCTTGAGGGAAATATGAGACCATTGTTCTTGAAATGCAATGAAACAGTCATAGTGAAGAGTGGGAGCACACACACACACACACACACATATAGAAATACTAACTGGCTACTTTATTAGGAACATCTGTGCAAGCTAATGTAATCCAATAAAACAGCTCTGCCATTTTGTTGACATTGTCAGAATATATGATGTGAACAATAAATTCTACTTTATGTTTATTATTGAGGATGTAATGGGTGTTGAGGTAAGGGAGTGCATTTCATTGAATGGTGTTCCTAATATTTTGTCTACTTCACTGACATACGTGAGGTATGTCTATCTATCTATCTAACTGTGTGTATATATATATATATATATATATATATATATATATATATATATATATATATATATATATATATAAACAGCTGATATCATGTGACTACTGTCTTATACTTTATTCACATGACGACACCTGAGCAGCTACTTTTCACTGATGAAGCCTATGGGATATAATAGAAAGTTCCAGGATTAACTAAATTGTTGGTCCTTGTGTTCAGGCTATTTACCACAGATGTCAAGAATTACTTTCTACATCATTTATATGTGTACTTATCAGCTAGAGAGCTAGAGAGCTGGATAATAACAGAAAAGAAAAATTTTACAGTCTGACCTCTGATCATCAGACTGATGTTCATGTCTGAAGACAAGAGGTATTTCCTTAGACCAGTCACTCCTCATGGACACACAGCTGGGTTCAGGGTTGCTTTGTCTTTCCTGGTGGATCCTGGTGGAAACAAAACATTCATCAATGCACAAGTTCATTAAAAACCCTCCAGGGTAAGATAATGTTGAGAAATATGTGTAATGTTAAAGGCTTCAAAAATTTAATTGGCAGACTTTTCATGAGATAAATCACTTTCAGTTTAAAACCTACCTTCGATTAGTAGACTGATGTCCACTTTGGAACTTAATTGGCTGATCCATAGACTGAAGACTCTTAGAGGACTCACAGCTGGGTTCTGTTTTAGGTTTAAGTCGGGGTTTGGCTACAGGTCCAGGGACTCCCTCCTCTCTGTCCTCACACTGATCCATAGCAGAGAAACACCTTCACACAAACACAACAACAAGCTCATTCATTACAACAAGCTGCACATCACAGAGCCACACTGCTGTCTATCACACTGTCATTCTTTATTCTACCACCAGATGGAGCCAAAGTCAGTCATTACTTTCAGATTTCCACTGTGGATACATGTTGAAGAAACTGCATTAACTAGATTCCTTTTTATACACTTGTATTTTTGTCCACTAGAGACTCATATGCAGCAAGTTATAGTTCACTTCTGTTTAAAAACTGATGACATGATATATTTTTATTCAGCTGTGTGTCAGAAAGAAGAAAATAGTCAGCAGGTGAATTCAGATCCACATCTGGTCACAGAGTGGTTCTACCTTCACCTGTAGAGGAAACACAGAGAGAAGCTGCAGCTGATTCTCCTTCATCAGTCCTTCATCATCAATCTGAGGACGCTGTCACTCTCTCATAACTTCACAGTCAAAGTCCAAAACCAGAAAGATGATATTAAAGCAGTGAACCTTGCAGCAGAGTTCAGCTCCAAACACACAGGAGGAACCTGCCAAGACTCTCTGTGAGGACATTAAACAATCTCACAGTGCCGCAGTATTCTGATTTACCTGGAAACTGATGTTCATCTGTCCACAAACTCATCTCATTGTTGTCTGGCTGATGGAAACACAACCTTAAAGGAGGATAGGATGTGGATTGTAGGATATGTAACATATGTTGTATGTGGAGGATTTGGGGACTGTTTAATAACATAATTATTTTATCTCTTTATGATTATCATTAATGTGTCTGAATGTTTAAAGAAACTAAATCCAACAATGAATCAGTGTTATTATCTGTTAGTCTGATGAGACTGATGTCTTTCTACTTCACTGGTGTTCAGAACCATTAAATTTAAACTACTGTCATATTAAACTAAACCATAAACACTGAGCCAAGAAACCGAGCATGCTCAGTGACGTCTGCAGAGATATAAAGTCACAGTTTATTACCTTTGTTCATTTGAATGAATATAATTTGGATGTTGTTTGGTGTTTTAAACATCAGGCTGTTACACAAACACGACTTGTTAGCAGGATGAAATAAATGCTGGTTGTTTTCTCTTCATCATAGAAACATCTCGTACTGTCTTCATGTTTTAATGCACAGCAGCTGATAGTTTTCACTTTCAATCACAGATCAGATTAGATTCTGTTTTATTGATCAACAAATATAGAGTGTATAAAAGTGAATCCCCCAAAGGGATTTATCCGTTTATCAAATGATTTTACAATAATTTTATAATTATTTGTTGATTCATATCTAAAGCTATTCAACTTGTGTTCTGTGTGATCAACATCATCTTTATATTATTACCTTTTCCATGCACACTACTGCCTGTTGTGTCTGATTTTAATCATGTCCAGGATATGATATGTAACATTAACCAGGTTATTGTTTAACTGATTCCTCCACACTGGAGACAGTCTCTGTTTTTTTCTCTACAGCTGCAGGTATCTGATGACACTTGGCGGTCTGACCTTGTTTTATGATCCAATATTTATCTTATTTTTCCTTCATTATACAACTCACTGTGCACAATCATTAAAACAGTATGATGTTTTACAGCGGAATGCTTGTGCATTAAAAGGATATTTAACTATGATTGTATATTTTGTATAGTGTCCTGCAGTATTTTCTATAATCTCTACAGGATGTCAGTGTTAATCTGTCTACACAGGATTTAGACAGATACTGGTTCATCTCTGAAGTTTTCCACCAACAGCAGCTGTTTGATTCTCCTGCAAAATGTCACTGAAATGAAGCAAAACAACATTCTGCTGCGTCGCTCACTGCTGCTGCTGTCATATCAATAGATATATTATATATATACAGTTTATTAATATTATATATTGTTGATTCAATGATTTCTCTTCAGGGTCAAAATGCCTTCATTTGATTGGCTCAGAATATTGATTATATTAGTATGTAGATCATTGTTTATTATTAGGTTATCTATTGTTAAACCTACATGACTCAAGTTGAAGAAACATATCATCCATATCCTGGTTATGAGTGTTATCCATGTGGAAAACAAACATTATGATGTTTGTATATAAACATCATAATATTCTACTCATATAATAAACAAGAATTCTTCCTCCTCTTTGGTGCCCTTTCAATTTATTTACATCTAAAAACAGCCTTAACTGTACGTGTCACACTCAGTGACTCAGGTTTTCAAACAATCATTTACTGAATAAACATAAAGATGCTGATGCAATAAAAATGAACAACACTGTAGACAAACATTTTCACATTTGTCATGACAAATGTTCCAGGAAAAGGTTTTAAATACTCCATCAGACTTTTATCCTTATTTTTGATATTATACAACAAAAATAAGCAATGCTGTCTTCCAGAATTATTTTTTTTATCCGGCTAATTTGTAATGACTGATACATTTTGAAGGAAACATAATTAATAGATGATGTTGTTTTGAATAAGAGGAGACATTTTGCATCACTAAATCACCGTTGACTTTTTTTTCCACTTTTATCCAAAACCATCTCTCTTGAACTTTAACTGAGAGCTCAGTCAGTGCCTAAACTGAACCATAAAAACATTAAATAGTGCTTTGGTTGCTAAGAGAGGATATTATATTGCAAGGATATGAACTTTTTTTTTTATCTTTTAATTGTTATAGTCGTCTCATATTTTGCCCTTTAGCCAGTGTTGGATAATAAGGAAGTTAATTCAGAAGATTATATGATTTAATTAACAGAACTTTGAAACTGAATGTTTCACATCTACAGTAAAAAATGAACCATTGAGATAAGCAGAGTGAACATGTAAAATCTGTCAAACTAAACACTAACTGCAGAGTTACAGTAGAAAACATGTTGCTGCTTTTGTGCTTTTATTTGCTGCTGCAGCTCTCAACCTGGTTAAATAAATGAATGTCATAAATCAAAAGATGATTTAAACAATATTGTTATCAAAAACATTTGAAGAGATCTCTTAACATTACATATTCTCTGACTTTTTACAACCATGTCTCCTCAAAATTACGTTCCCACACAACTAAACTGCATTCTCAATTACGTTTCTATGAAAACGTATTTTGTCCGCGATTACGTTTGTTTGTAATGTATCACAAATACGTTTCTAATCAGCATATCTTTGCTTTCCTACAATGCTATGAGCTATTTTAATTCGAACAACCTTTCTCTACTTTAACATACATATATATTGGTGACAGGCTTACGCGTTTTTCTTAACAAACCGGGATTTGTCCTTTTTCAACGTGACGGTACTCATTTTAATTGATGGATTGATTTATAATTGCTGTGCATCTTGTATCTCCACTGACATCTGATAATCCCCCCCAAACCATCCATGCCCACAACACCCCCTTTTTTCGCTTTACTTTGTCTTCTTCGTCGCTCTTTTGAGAGACAGTGGATGGCTCAATGAACCAGACAGACTAGCGACCCCACGTGTGAAACGACATCTTAGGTTGCAAGCAAGACGAGTTGGCGGGATTTCAGTCCGCCAAAAGAGTAAAATGCTGGCACGTGCACAAACATCCACCCCTCCCCCTACCACACACGCACATACAAACGCACACACAAATATATATGTCTAAAATAAAGCAACATCTTTACGTGTTCTGAACGTAGATCATCTAGCAGTGTAATTACTAGTCTGATTGTAGTAGATATTTGATATATTCAGTAGTTATGTTGTTATATGAACCTATTTCACGACCATACAATCCCAAAAACACTACTTTACAAAACAGAGGAACTGTCATACCAAAAGCACAGTTTATGAAACACTCACTACAATATCTCAAACAAACCAGCATCTTAACTTTTTGTTAATATAGATCATTTAGATGCAGTGTGATTATTAGTTCGGTGGTATTAAATGTTTGATATATTCAACAGATAGACCTTTTCACGACCCTGTCTTACTACCCCACTCTAGAACCAGAAGAACTACAACTGTGGTGCTTATTTGTATCAAGAAACATGGCAAGGCTCATTGGGAATTGCTAAGAGAGGATATTATATTGCAAGAGCATGAACATGTTTTTTTATTTAATGTTTTAATTGTTATAGTCGTGTCATATTTTGCCCTTTAGCCAGTGTTGGATAATAAGGAAGTTAATTCAGAAGATTATATGATTTAATTAAGAGAGCTTTCAAACTTAATGTTTCACATCATCTACAGTAAAAAATAAACCACTGAGATAAGCAGAGTGAACATGTAAAATCTGTCAAACTAAACACTAACTGCACAATTACAGTAGAAAACATGTTGCTGCTTTTGTGCTTTTATTTGCTGCTGCAGCTCTCAGCCTGGTTAAATAAATGAATGTCATAAATCAAAAGATGATTTAAACAATATTGTTATTAAAAACATTTGAAGAGATCTCTTACCGTTACATATTCTATGGCTTTTTAATTAAATTAATGGAACACACAATTCCTGGCTATAAGAAACGGTAAACCAGTTTGAAACAGTTTGAGTTAATTTTATCAAAATTATGTTGCTAAATGATCATGTTACTTTGTACAGGCTTAGGGTTAGGGTTTGTTCAGTTGAAAACTAATGAAAATAATATATATCTATTACTACACACAATACATGTTCATATTCATATAACTCTTCATTCAACTAGAAGTTTGAGCAGGAGTGGTGCAGAGTGGAACAGTGGGAGGTAAAGAGATAATATTCACATTGACATACATTATTATCTCTTATGTTGTAACTGACCAAAAAGATCAGTGACCCGAAAATACAACAGTCCTCTAATTAATCCAACCTTTGTGAATGTGAATTTGTTGACAACGTTGACATTTTTAGGTTCATGGTGTTGAAGTACTGGACTGTATTTTATTGTACTGGTGTTTCTGATATTATGTTCCTCTATATTCTACGTAAAATAGGCAGAGAAAATAATCTAGTAAGACAAATAATAGACCAACACAAAGTGGAGCCTCAACATGAACCACAGAATCAAACAAACATTTGAAGGTTGAATTTCAGCTTCGAAAAATGAAGCTTCTCTTATTTCTTACGGAGTTTCATGTATTCTACCAATGCAGCAACAAATTAACTTAACTCACCACTATAACAACCATCTCTACTGTTATCAGATCATTTTAACACCCGCTGACATAAACATGATTAAAACTGTTGGTTACATTACCTTTAGATGCAGAAGAACAAACATGTAACTGACAGCAGAAGGTTTTTAAGGTCTTTTGATTCGCAGACATTTGCAACTCTCTGTATTCATCTTTAATCTGAAGTGATCTTTAAGGAAATCTGATAAGAGAAGAGCAGCTCTGACCTTTGGAACGAAAAACCTGGGACAAAAGTCAGATATGAACAGACAGTATAAATCTTTATCAGTTGCATCATGAAGTCTGATGTGTGACTTTTATTCCAACAAGGAAATAAAAGTGTTGAGATGCTTTAATGCAGTCTGTTGTATCTGTTGTTTTGCTGTCAGATTGTGAATTCGCAGTATTCATTGTGTCAGAAATGTTTTAATTAGAAAAATAATAGAAGTAGAGGTAGTACAGCATTACACACCAATTGCAGCAAAGAGAAAAAAGCAACAACCATGTAAAAAAAACGAGTAATGTTTTCTGAATAAGTAGTGAATTAATAATTTTATTCAGGTGTAAAACACCCAAAGCTGCCCAGCAAACATGATCTTACAAGAAAATATTTACATCACCTGCAGAGGCAAGACAAACTAAAGGAAAGCAACCCATACATGTTATTATATACATACATGTTATTCTATACATACATGTTATTATATACATACATGTTATTCTATACATACATGTTATTCTATACATACATGTTATTATATACATACATGTTATTATACACATACATGTTATTATATACATACATGTTATTATATACATACATGTCAGACACATTACATCAGATAGAAACATACGTTGATGTTAATGATTGAACACAAACTGAGCTGATGTCAAACAGACTGGGATGTCTGCTGGACATTTTCAGGAAAAACTTCACTTTAAGATCCTGATAAAATGGAATAACTAACAGCCACTAACAGCTACTAGATGCTGCTCCAAGAAAACTTTACTGAAGTCAATCAGAGTCAACACAGTTTTTACACATTAATTCAGCCCAGAGGAGATCATTTCACTACTTCTAATAGAAACTATATTCTGACATTAAAGCACAGTCAGTGATCCAAATGAAACCAGAGTGAAACCTCGTCCACCATCAACATTTAAACACAGGAAGCTGCTGTCACTTCCTGTTTCTATTGTTCACTGGTGAACAGAGTGAACAGTGATTTCAGCAGCTGTCTTCAGTCAGCAGTGTGACTGTTTGTCTACACAGGAGGAGACTCTCACTCAGACAGAGGACACAGAGACACTGAGGAATCAGACAACAATCCAAACCCAAACCCAGGATACAGAGGCTGAGTGAATGTGGTGTTGAAGGTGTGGAGGTGGATCAGTGTGTCAGAGGAGACTCTGTAGAAGGACAGAGTGCCAGCAGGACAGTCCACATACACTGCTACTCTGTTAGAGACAGAGGAGGAGGAGGAGGAGGAAGAGGAGGAGGAGGGGATGGATGTTTTTGTCTTATTGTGAATGACAGTGTAATGATCATTATCAGAGCAGATCAGACTCCAGGATTGATCATTATTTCCAAACAAACAGTCATGACTGTCTCCTTTCCTTCTGATTCCTCTGTAAGTCACTGATATATAAACCCTTCTTCTCCACTCGACCTCCCAGTAACAGCGACCAGTCAGATCATTTCTACACAGCAGCTGTTCCCAGTAGTCAAATCTGTCTGGATGATCAGGATATGACTGATTCTCTCTCACACATGTCACCGTCCTGTTGTTGTCAGACAGTTTGAGTTTTCTGTGTACTGTGTTTGTATCCAGTGTGAGTTCACAGAAATCTGATGAAGAGAAGAAGAAACAACACAGCAGCAGTTTATCATCTGACACATCTGATGGATTTATTCTCTGTTTAAGTTCTGTTGTTCATTTCTATAAAGTTTAACGGTGAGACATTTTGTGATGTTTTAATGAATAAATACCACAAAGACCAACATTGTATTTAAAGAGAAACTGACTGTGTGCTGTTTAGTTGTCATGAATCAAATTAAATCCACACTTACACTTCCTCAGATACAGTCTTGACCTGTATTCTCCACCATGGCCCAACCTGGAGGAAGAAACACAGTCACAATTAAAGCTGCAAGCAGTGTTGGGCGAGATCTCGCACTCTGGCCCATCAGGATTAGATCATTTTGCTTTTTAAAAATGAGGGACTTTTACAAGTGTGGTGTGCTTTCATTTTTAAAGATTGATCGAAATGTGTACTGTCAGGTGTGTTGAGACAATAAGTAACTACAGCTGGACACAGAAAAATACTCATACATTTGAATGGAGAGTGTGAGTGTACCCACACCTACAATATTTAATGTTTCCACATAGTTTTAGATACAAACTTAATCTGAACTTTAAATGAATCACAAGACTTTGACCTACAAATCTTGAATTTACATGTGTTTTCTATCTTTTACTGTTTTTGAGATGTCAGAGTGTAAGTTTTAAAGTCTTCTCTGTCACTCCCAGCACTGAGGGAGTAACATCACCAGTTGGAGAGCAAGATTTTAGATTAAACTTTTTGTGAAATATCTTCACAAAAGTTCATAAATCTCATTACTTGGCCAAATCTTACATTAAAATCATATTTTAAAATCATATGTATTGTACGAAATTTCATTGTGAATCCATTGATAAAGATTTGAAAGTGGTCAGACTGATAGTTTAGACGTCAGAAGCCTAAGTTTGACACAAAGTCCATGCCCAGAGATTGCCTCCCCATTGGTTTACTTTATTAGATGCAATATGGCACTAAAACTTTCAGGGTTTATAAAATCTAAACCGTTCAAGTTATTACAAAGTTTTTAACAACTTTTGAGCACAATTTCATAAGTCATGTATTAAATTGTGAAGACAGTACCATTAACATTAATACACTTGTTTGGGGTCCAGCATTGGGGCAAAGTCTTATTTTGAAAGTGAGATTGCGGACTTGCTGTTGATTTAGGTCAGGGGTGTCAGGGCATGATTTCTCGGTATTGATGAGACGAATAATTGAGTTTTGACTTGATCTCTCTACGACATTCCTACAGGCCGTGACGGCTATTTTAGTTACGTAGGTGTTGCTAGTGAGCACATCTTGGCACTTTGGGGCTTAATTTTCACATTTTATCAAATTTTTCACCAGACTTGATGTGCGTGCCAACTTTGGTTTTTGAGCATGTTTAGGGGGTCAAATTTAGGGTTGAAGTGGTGTAATAATAAAGGAAGAAACAAACAAACACACGAAATACAGTAGGGTCCTTGCCCTTAGACGACGACTACTGTTTACAGTAGTCACAGGACACGGCACTGTTTGAGGACGTCCGTCACACTCGCGTAGATGTGTCTGAACCCGAGCTGACAGGTGTGACTCCCTGTAAAGTCATGTAAAGTGCGGTGCAGATAGTAGCATGTACAGTGAAGTTATAGCAAGTTCCACTGCCTCACCAAAGCATCAAATCTCAATGGTGTGACAATGACAATTTTCTGCAAGGTGAGACGTGTCTGTCTGGCTCACACCAGTGTTATCGAAAGTATGCAAGTTTTGGGCCCCTATACTGTAATCTGAAATAATACATTGAAAACTTGTGATGAGTTTGTGTGTAAAAGAAATTAATTTCCTAATTTTCATCAAGTCCATTTGTAGGAAAGTAAAGACTTTTAACCAAAATGACCTGATAATAGTGTGACTGAAATGTGTAACATCAAGTGTGCAGAGGCAATGAGAGACTGCAGCCAGATACTGAGAAGTAGTCATGTATTTGAATGGAGAGGGTGAGTAAAGTAACAATTTTTTGTGTAGAGACAAAAGTAACTGCAGGTGGACACAGAGGGATAGTCATATATTTCAATGGAGAATGAGCGAACTGCTAGGAATGGCTTCTCTCAAAAACATATAGATGTCTCTAGACCTGGTCTGACAGATGTGAGTTCAGCCATCCCTCCCTTTCTGCCTGCTTCTCCCTGTGACAGGTCAGAGTCTGCCCATCCCCCCCGCCTAACCTGCATGTCAGTCTGAGGTGGAGAGCAAGTGGTAAGAGAAATGCTCTTGTGGAAAGAATAATGTTCATGCCATGAGTTTAGGCAAATCAGACTGAAACTATCAGGTTTTTATAGGAATTTATGTCCTGAATCTATTGATACAGGTTAGAAAGTGGTGTGAGTTATAGGTTAGATGGCAGACTGTAATTGAGAGCGAGAGTGCATGCTCAGATAAATGCATTATAAATGAAAATGTCACACAGCAACTTTGAAGGCTCATAATATGAAAATAATGCAAAGGTTTTTTTTATAACTTTTGTTCAGCACAGTCTTGTGAGTGATGTATTAAAATCTGAAGCCGATAACATGAACACCCTAGGAGGAGATTTTGTTTGGAGTAAAAAAAAACTAGCAAAAATCTGACTTTAGTGAGTTTATTGTGGATTTCCTGTTGGATTTAGGTCTGGGGTGTCAGTGTATGATCTGTAGGAGATAAACAGTTTAGTGATGGTTCCATCTCTCTATGACATTCCTATGGGCCGTAGTGGCCAAATTAGGCCAGGAAAACATGTAAGTTTAACATAAGGATAACTTTATGTGGACTTACCAGCTTTTTCTGGAGGTTTCAATCACATTATATGACCTTCAAACTATTATATCCGGGATCAACAATAAACTTTTATGTTCAGCATTAAAGTTCTTCACCTGAGAGTGTCCAGTCTCCAGTGTGGATCCTCCAGTCCAGCAGACAGAAGCTTCTCTCCTGAGTCTCCTGGATGATTGTAACTCAGGTCCAGCTCTCTCAGATGGGAGGGGTTGGAGCTCAGAGCTGAGGCCAAAGAAGCACAGCCTTCCTCTGTAATCAGACATCCTGGCAGACTTGAAATATAACAATAGTGATAACAGAGTGTTTTTTAATCATAAGTACCAGAATTATACAGATGTGCAGACTAACTAACATTAATCTGAATGGAAATAAGCATGTAAAAGACCATCTGTATGAAAAATCTCTCAGATTAAGCTTTATTCTCATTGTTCAAGATAACAAAATAATGGATGCTGTATCCTCACCTCAGAGTTTCTAGTCTGCAGTGTGGACTCTCCACTCCAGCAGACAGCAGCTTAACTCCTGAATTTTTCAAGTTGTTGTTACTCAGGTCCAGCTCTCTCAGACTAGAGGACTGGGAGCTGAGAACTGAGGACAGAGCTGCACAGCTTCTTTCTGAGAGGTTACAGCCACTCAGCCTGAAGAAGAATTAATGGTTAAAACAAACAAAATTTGTTGTAATTTATTATAGTGAAACATATCTGACATTATTCTTCATGTTAATGTATCCACCTACAGAGCTTTATTTGAAGCTTTGACCACTGGCAGCAGCCTCAGAAGAGCCTCCTCTGAAGCAGAGTATTTCTTCAGGTCAAACACATCCAGATCTTTTTCTGATGACAGTAAGATGAAGACCAGAGCTGACCACTGAGCAGGAGACAGTTTATCTGTGGAGAGACGTCCTGATCTCAGGTACTGTTGGATCTCGTCCACTAGAGAACGGTCATTCAGTTCATTCAGACAGTGGAACAGATTGATGCTTCTCTCTGCGGACAGATTCTCACTGATCTTCTTCTTGATGTACTCGACTGTTTCCTGATTGGCTTGTGAGCTACTTCCTGTCTGTGTCAGCAGACCTCGTAGGAGAGTCTGATTGGTCTGCAGTGAAAGACCCAGGAGGAAGCGGAGGAACAAGTCCAGGTGTCCATTTGGACTCTTTAAGGCCTCGTCCACAGCTCTCTGGTAGAGATCTGTTATTTTAGGTTTGTCTTTAAAGACTTTAGAAAACTGGGACGTTGTTTGTTTTTTAGACAGCAGATTGACTCCAGAGTTGATGAATGTCAGATGGACATGAAGAGCAGCCAGAAACTCATGAACACTCAGATGGACGAAGCAGAACACCTTGTCCTGGTACAGCCCTCTCTCTTCTTTAAAGACCTGTGTGAAAACTCCTGAGTACACTGAGGCTGCTCTGATATCGATGCCACACTCTGTCAGGTCTGATTCATAGAAGATCAGGTTGCCTTTCTTAAGCTGCTCAAAAGCCAGTTTTCCCAGAGACTCAATCATTTTCCTGCTCTTTTTATTCCAGTGTGGATCTGTCTCAGCTCCTCCATCATACTTGATATTCTTCAGTTTGGCCTGAACCACCAGGAAGTAGATGTACATCTCAGTCAGGGTCTTGGGCAGATCTCCTCCCTCTCTGCTTTTCAACAGTTCCTCCAGAACTGTAGCAGTGATCCAGCAGAAGACTGGCATGTGGCACATGATGTGGAGGCTTTGTGATGTCTTGATGTGGGAGATGATGGTGCTGGCCTGCTCCTCATCTCTGAATCTCTTCCTGAAGTACTCCTCCTTCTGTGGGTCAGTGAACCCTCTGACCTCTGTCACCATGCCAACACACCAAGGAGGGATCTGATTGGCTGCTGCAGGTCGTGTGGTTATCCAGAGGCGAGCAGAGGGAAGCAGTTTCCCCCTGATGAGGTTTGTCAGCAGCACATCCACTGAGGTGGACTCTGTAACATCAGTCAGGATCTCATTGTTGTGGAAGTCCAGAGGAAGTCGACACTCATCCAGACCGTCAAAGATGAACACAACCTGGAACTCTTCAAACCTGCAGATTCCTGCTTCTTTGGTTTCAGTAAAGAAGTGATGAACAAGTTCCACCAAGCTGTACTTTTTCTCTTTCAGCACATTCAGCTCTCTGAAAGTGAATGGAAATGTGAAGTGTATGTCCTGGTTGGCTTTGTCTTCAGCCCAGTCCAGAGTGAACTTCTGTGTTAAGACTGTTTTCCCAATGCCAGCCACTCCCTTTGTCATCACTGTTCTGACTGGTTCATCTCTTCCAGGTGAGGCTTTAAAGATGTCTTCTTGTCTGATGGTTGTTTCTGGTCTGTCTGGTTTCCTGGATGCTGTTTCAATCTGTCTGACCTCATGTTCATCATTGACCTCTGCAGTCCCTCCCTCTGTGATGTAGAGCTCTGTGTAGATCTGATTCAGAAGGGTTGGGTTTCCTGCTTTAGCGATCCCCTCAAACACACACTGGAACTTCTTCTGCAGGTTAGACTTCAGTTTATATCGACAAACTGCAGCACAAGTTCCTGAATGAACAAACAAATGAAATCAATCAAATGATTCAACAGTAAATTGGTTGAATGTAAACATTAAACTGCAGATGTTTATATTTTCCTCCACTATTAAATCTATTCAGCTCATCAGTTGAACAGATTCTGTTTCCAGGTCAGAAGAATTTATAGATCAGATGCAGATGTGTGCATCATATTAACAGCAGAGTTTGAAATATAAACCTCTCCCATGTTGCCTCCATCATGTTAAATCTGTTAAAATCCTCTTACTGCTCTGCAGACAGTCAGCCAGCTCCTCCTGCTTCATTCTCCTCAGGAAGTGCAGTGTGATCTTCAGAAATGCCTCTCTGCTGCTCCTCCTCTGCTCTTCCTCCTCACCATCCAACACCTCCTCATCCTCCCTCTGACTCTCTAAGCATTCTGGGTAATCTGGACTCACAACCTTCTGCATCTTCTTCAACTCGTTCTTCACAAAACTGATGATGTTCTCCTCCAGCAGCTGGAACAGAATCAAATGTAAATGTAACTGGTAGAAGTCAACATCAGATCATTTGTGACAGACTGAAAAGCTGCTGGTCTACAGAGTGCAGCATGGAGACTGTTAGGACCAGAATGGTAGTTTAGTATTTAGTCTGTGGCTGTTGTAGTTAGCAGTAGTAGCTGTGCTTTACATTTACACACCATAAATATGGAGTCCAGGTGTGTTTGATGCTGCTGGACAGACTGACCACTGAGAACCTCTGAGCTCTGCTGATGAACTCTGTGAAGAAAAGATGAAGTCTTAGAATAAATAATGACCCTCAGTGTTAAAGGTGTTGAGTTCTATCACAGTGGATCCAGATAAAACATTTTACAGTCTGACCTCTGATCAACACACTGATGTTCATGTCTGAAGACAATAGGTTGATCCATAGACCAGTCACTCTTCATGGACACACAGCTGGGTTCAGTGTAGCTTTGTCTTTTCTGATGGACCCTGATGGAAACAATACACTCATAAATGCACATGTTGGGGTGAAATAATGTAGATATATGTGTATAATGTTCAATGTTTTAATGAGGTAAATTACAGACTTTTCATGAGATAAATCACTTTCAGCTGAAAAAACTTACCTTCGGTTAGTAGACTGATGTCCACTTTTGGACTTAATTGGCAGATCCATAGACCAGTTACCCTTGAAGGACACACAGCTGGGTGCAGGTCCAGGTTTAGGTCCAGCAGAGTCTGGTCTGTGTTGCTGCTCTGAGCTTCAACACAATACACACGAAACTTTGAGTGTGCATAATGATGATCTTAGGGAAAAACTTTATCAAAAACCCCCAAAAGGCAGGATCTGTATCAGATGGTTGATATTTATAATCAAGGACCAGATATAAAATGAATAAGAATAAAGTGAATGAGTGAAGTTCTGTCATTCCTCCAAAAATTTTCGTCCAAGCTGGGAATGTGATGGAATAAAATGAAAACAATAACACTGAGTAAACTAAGATATTGAATTATGGACTAGGATTTGAATTTGTTCCCAGATTTTATTTGCATCTGTGTGACATAATGTGTTATAATTGTGTTTGAGCTGGAATAGGCTCCTGCCCCTGAGAGAATGTAAAAGTAGAGATGACAGATCGATTTGTGAATGTGTAATAGGATTTGAAAAACTGTAGTACGTAATCAGTTGTCATTAAAGTTTAAATGTTCTTATACTCTCTCAAACCAGCAACCAGCTGTTTGTGGGTTTTAAGTCTGGTTTTGATATTTGTACTGAGATCTGCAAACATGAGACTGATTATTAAAAAAGAATCAATAATTAAGAAAATGAAGTGATCATGACAAATATATCACATCTCTTCTCAGGAGAGATGGAAAGTAACAGACACAAACATTTTAAAATCATACCTCCGATGATCAGATTTCTGTTCATCGTTGAACTTGGTAGATTCAAACACCAACTTGAGCTTCTTGACAGACACCCGATGGAATACAGCAGAATCTGGTCTTTGCAACCGCTCTGGGCTTCAAAACAACACACACAGAGCTTTGAGTGTGAATAATGATGGTGGAGTGATGTGAGTGGAGAACAGTGATGGACAGTTAGAGATCCTCATCTCACCTCTGAGCTTTGGTCTGGCTGTCATGTTCCCCACACAGAGAGCTTTTAGAGGGAGGGACTCCCTCCTCTCTGTCCTCACACTGATCCATAGCAGAGAAACACCTTCACACAAACACAACAACAAGCTCATTCATTACAACAAGCTGCACATCACAGAGCCACACATTAGTTCTTATTAATCTTAATAATACGTCACAAATATTCAGGGACGATCTGAACATTGGTGAGGCACAAAAAAAAAATCATCTGAGAATTTGTTACACAGACCTAAAGTCCAAAATGAAATAATGACCACAGTTATCACTTAAATTACTTCATTACGTGTCATAGTATACCCAAAAATGTCATTATTACATTTCCCAAAGTTGGAATTTGTATGACCAAAATATATTTCTTAAAAGTCATAATCCTAAATTTTGTTAAAGAGCCTCAATATTTCTTAGTTACAATCCCAAAAAATAATGTGCCCTTTAAAATGGTTATGTGTTAAAATCTTCAAAAATTGTTATAATGTACAAATGTGCTCCAATTGGTGCTTATTTATATCCTGAACCAATATAAGGCAGTGTTGGGATTTGAGGGTGTTAGTTAGCTCCCAAAGAAAATGAAGGCTTGTGTTTTAAATCGTTACATATGTCTTGTATTTAAATTATGAACAGAGAAACTCAAACATAGTTCACATGTTCTGTTAGTTTGGGCCCCTGATGTCTGAAGGGCTCTAAACAGCCTCTAAACTCTTCCAGTCTGGACTGGATCTGGTCATTCTAGAGAGGATTCTGCAGCCTTTGGGATAGTTGAGACATGGACTGTTTAAAATGGGCTTCAGTTAAACAGAATCAGTCTCAGTGTTGTAAGATGGTTGTTTGAATATTTGGAGTATTAACAAAAACATGAACCTCAGTCAAGTTGATCAAAGTTGTCTGACCAGTTCTGACACATCCTGCATTTTTCACTGATGAGAGAGATTAAATTACAGCTGCAGTTGATTTTACCTGCTAATCACTGAAAGTGACAAATCTTTCCAAAGTAATTGTAGTTTAACTGAGATTAAACAATTCTTAATATTTATACCTGCAAACATTCAATACATCTTTTAAACATCCAATGAACATTAAGATACATTTTAGCTGTACAGTCAGACAGTGATACAACACAATGTGATCAAACTGATCATGTTCATCAGACATTTACAGATTTCTCTGGTAGGATTCTCACCTGCTGAACTCACTTCAGGTCAACTTACAGACACTTTCCACCTTCATGTGTAGAGGAAACATCAGGAGAGAAGAAGCTGCTCATTCTGCTGCGTCAGTCCTGGTGTCTGTGTGCATTTAATCTGAGGATGCTGTTACATCCTCATAACTTCAGAGTCCAAATCTAAAACAACATCAGAGTGACGTTAAAACCAGTCTAACCAGTCAACACATATCAGTTGATGAAGTTCTACTAACTGTTCACTAAATGGTGCTAACTGACCATCTAATAATCTAAAGAGCCTGAGATCTCAGCAGGGTCCTTCATTCTGTTCCTCAGTCCTGGTTTCTAAGAAAGTGGGACTGGCCATTTTCCGTCAGGGTCCTTACTACACATACTGCTTCTAATAATACAAAAAAATATAGCTGGCCTTTTTGTGTCATGGTCAAAATATCATTTAACTTTGGCTAATGTTATTTTTCAATGATCTCAATTAACATCCCCTCCCACAGAATGTGTGCGCATAAATCTTCTGGCAACTCCTAATAGGTAATGAGAGAAGAAGCTGCACATTCTCCCTCGCCAGTTCTGGAGTCTAAATCTACAAAAACATCAGAGGGACATGAAACCCAGTCTAACCAGTCAACACACATCACACATCAGATGATATACTTCTACTATCTGTCCACTAGATAGTGCTAATTGACGATCTAATAATCTAAAGAGCCTGAGATCTCAGCAGAGTCCTTCACTCTGTTAGGCTGCATTCACACCAAATCCGGCGGTGCGGCGAAACGCCGCAGGTCAGTGCGGATTTGTGGGAGTGTGGCTCCCGGTCAGAAGGTGGCGGTAATACGCATGAAAGTAGTTTGCCAACCACCATAAAAAAAAAACAAAAGAGACAAAGAAAAAAAGAAGCGCTCATATAAAGTTGGGAAATTACTTACAGCGGCGTCATCTTCATAATAAAGTAATATCAATCAACCATCTTCCGTCCAAAGCAGAATGCTGAAATGCTACAATGCTACATGCTAAATAAACAACGTCTTTCGGGTCTTTCGACTTCCGGTCTAATCACCGACCTACGTGATTGGCCACCGCAACGTGACGTCGGGTTGCGGTTTTCCAAAAGTTGACTCCAGCTCAACTTTTCCGGCCGCAGTGCGGTGCGGCGCCGCAGCGGCGCAAATGGCCGCAGGCGATCCGCACTACCCCCATCCGAAATGAATGGGGAGACTAGCGTTTTCGCCGCACCGCCGGATTTGGTGTGAATGCCCCCTTACTCAATCCTGGTTCCTGGTTCCAGCCTTTTTCTGTCAGGGTCAAAAGATTATTTAATTTTGGCTGATATGCTATCACTTAATAAAATCAATAAACCGGCAAGAACACCTCTGCAGTGCTCCTCAATAAACAGTTATATCAGAAGTTAAAAAGGATCAGTGAAAGTGTTTTTACTCCAAAGACCAAATCTGCATCACTCTGAGAATTTCCGCCCTTTTGAACAGTCTATGACACAGAACAATGTAATGGAGGAGCAGCAATTTGCTTGATTAATAAGGGCCCTGCTGTGTCAAAATTATACTTAAATACATGAGTAATACAAAAACTTAAATTATGCAGTCAGACTGGGTCTTACATAGTCCCTTAAAAGTATCAGTGTATAACTATTGTGTAAGAGTTTGTTAGGCTAGAGTGTCAGCTGTTTTGAAATAGAAGATGCATTTGTGTGGTCAAAGATAGAAAATGTTCATTTCCATTTTCCTGCAACTTTTACTATCATACTATCTATCACACAGCTGGGGAAAGGAGAGCCTGCCTGATGTTTTCTTACAAGAGAGGAAAACATCAGAAAACAGAGTAACAATGTTGATATTATAATGAAATTAGTTATGACATCAATTATTCTGAAATTCTAACAAAGAACATTACTTTCAGAAATGGTTAAAAATTAGGACTTGTTATCATTAGTATGGAAACATTATTATTTGTGTAAACATCATTAGAATAAGCCTGAGAAGAAGGTGTATTTAGGTTTATTTATAGCTGCAAAACTGTTTCAAATGAAAAAAGGAACACTAACATAGTTTTAGGGTCCAATGTAGGATCCATTTGACAATGATTTTAGAGAAGAACCTGCACCAGCAGAAGCTTCAAACGCAATATTTGTCATCACAGCTGTATCACACTGTGGTGACTTGTTATTTAACTGATCTAAACAGACTTTAGAAAGGAGTTTTTCCGTTAACATCAATATGTACACTGTAATATGAGAAAAACACAACATAATACAACTTAATAATCACAATCACACAATCAATAACCAAGACACTGCTGCCAACATCTGTCTTTTGACTCTTTTGTTCCATTGAATGTTCATTTGAAAAAGATGGCTCATCTTACATTTGAGGATATTTCTTCAAATGATAAATAAATGCTGTTTTATCCTTATTTTCAGGAAAAACTTCACTTTAAGATCCTGATAAAATGGAATAACTAACAGCCACGAACAGCTACTAGATGCTGCACCAAGAAAACTTTACTGAAGTCACAGTTTTTACACATTAATTCAGCCCAGAGGAGATCATTTCACTACTTCTAATAGAAACTATATTCTGACATTAAAGCACAGTCAGTGATCCAACTCTCACTCAGACAGAGGACACAGAGACACTGAGGAACCAGGCCAGACCCTAAACCCAGGATACAGAGGTTCAGTGAATGTGGTGTTGAAGGTGTGGAGGTGGATCAGTGTGTCAGAGGAGACTCTGTAGAAGGACAGAGTGCCAGCAGGACAGTCCACATACACTGCTACTCTGTTAGAGATTGAAGAGTGGATAGATGTTTTGATCTTATTGTGCCAGATAGAGTAACTATTATCAGAGCAGATCAGACTCCAGGATTGACCATTATTCCCAAACAAACAGTCAACACTGTTTCCCTTCCTTCCGATTACTCTGTAAGTCACTGATATATAAACTCTTCCGCTCCACTCGACCTCCCAGTAACAGCGACCGGTCAGATCATTTCTACACAGCAGCTGAGCCCAGTAGTCAAATCTGTCTGGATGATCAGGATATGACTGATTCTCCTCCATATATGTCACCTTCCTGTTGTTGTCAGACAGTTTGAGTTTTCTGTTTACTGTGTTTGTGTCCAGTGTGAGTTCACAGAAATCTGATGAAGAGAAGAAGAAACAACACAGCAGCAGTTTATCATCTGACACACCTGATGGATTCATTCTCTGTTTAAGTTATAAAGTTTAATGACACGCTTCATCAGTAATATTTTATTAGATAAATACTACAAAGACCAACTTTGTATTTAAAGAGAAACTGACTGTGTGCTGTTTACTGGTCATGAATCAAATTAAATTCACACTTACACTTTTTCAGACCAGGTTTTAACCTCTGCTCTCCACCATGGTCCAACCTGGAGGAAGAAACACAGTCAGAATGATTTTCTATCCAACATGAGTCCTAACTGCTGTTCAACATGAAGCAGTGTTCCTCAGTTTGTCAGAGTGACACAGAAACAGGCTGCAACTCATCTGTCTCAACTATACTATGATAAATCAAAATATTAAATATTGATCTCTGCATGTTGTACTGAGGATAGAGCCTGTCATGACTTCAATATTAAAGGAGACTTTACCTCAAGGTGAAAATTTAGGAGCACTTTTGAAGTTATCAAAGAATAAATGCAGCTATAAGACACCAAAACATTTTAAAGCAATTACATGTATCTACTAATTTGTTAGCTTTGAATATTATAAATATCATATTAAGAATAATAATATCTAAATAAAACAACAATGACAAGTAATACATTTATTTTAAACATCGCTGCACGATTGTAACATCTTAACAGATCAGTGAAACTACAAAATTAAATTTGTAATTTACTCAGACTTGAGGCTCTGAGCATGTCATACAGGACATCTGTGATTTATAAATAAAGTTTACTTTACTTTGATACAGTAATTCAATATTGAAGGAGTTTTCGAGGTGAAGATTAAGGAGTAATTTTGGAGTTAATTATATGCATTTGATTATTAATTTGGTTTGAATATTTCATAATTATAATAATAAAGTTCATGATACAAGTGAGCTTCTTTATAATAAACAGTAAATACATCAATAAAAAATAATAGATTGACTCTCTGATAATTTAAAGGACACCAGGAGAACATGTAAGTTTAACAAAAAGAATAACTTAAGGTTGACTTACTAGCTTTTTATTAGCTGTTTCGATCACATGAAATGACCTTCAAACTATTACTTCTATGATCAAAAATGAACTTTTATGTTCAACATAAAAGTTCTTTACCTGAGAGTGTCCAGTCTCCAGTGTGGATCCTCCAGTCCAGCAGACAGAAGCTTCTCTCCTGAGTCTCCTGGATGATTGTAACTCAGGTCCAGCTCTCTCAGATGGGAGGGGTTGGAGCTCAGAGCTGAGGCCAGAGAAGCACAGCCTTCCTCTGTGATCAGACATCCTGACAGACTGGAAATATAAAGAGTTTGACAACACAATGTTTTTAATTATAAGTACCAGAATCCTTAAGATGTTGTGCAGAATAATCAACATTGATCTGAATGTAAAACAGCATCCAAATTTCTCTCACAGTCTGCTTTATTCTCATTGTCTAAGATAACAAAATTATAGATTCTGTTTCCTGACCTGAGAGTTTCCAATGTACAGTGTTGACTCTTCACTCCAGCAGACAGCAACTTAACTCCTGAATTTTGCAGGTTGTTGTTACTCAGGTCCAGTTCTCTCAGACTGGAGGACTGGGAGCTGAGAACTGAGGACAGAGCTGCACAGCTTCTCTCTGAGAGGTTACAGCCACTCAGCCTGAAGAAGAATTAATGATTAACCCAAACTAAATTCCTTGTCATTTATAGAATTAAACATACTTGACATTGCTCATTCACATTAATTTATCCACCTACAGAGCTTTATTTGAAGCTTTGACCACTGGCAGCAACCTCAGAAGAGCCTCCTCTGAAGCAGAGTACTTCTTCAGGTCAAACACATCCAGATCTTTTTCTGATGACAGTAAGATGAAGACCAGAGCTGACCACTGAGCAGGAGACAGTTTATCTGTGGAGAGACGTCCTGATCTCAGGTACTGTTGGATCTCCTCCACTAGAGAACGATCATTCAGCTCATTCAGACAGTGGAACAGATTGATGCTTCTCTCTGCAGACAGATTCTCACTGATCTTCTTCTTGATGTACTCGACTGTTTCCTGATTTGTCCGTGATCTAATTCTTGTCTTCTTTAGCAAGCCTCGTAGGAGAGTCCGATTGGTCTGCAGTGAAAGACCCAGGAGGAAGCGGAGGAACAAGTCCAGGTGTCCATTTGGACTCTTTAAGGCCTTATCCACAGCGCTCTGGTAGAGATGTGTTAGTTTAGCCTTGTCTTTAAAGACTTTAGAAAACTGGGACGTTGTTTGTTTTTTAGACAGCAGATTGACTCCAGAGTTGATGAATGTCAGATGGACATGAAGAGCAGCCAGAAACTCCTGAACACTCAGATGGATGAAGCAGAACACCTTGTCCTGGTACAGCCCTCTCTCTTCTTTAAAGACCTGTGTGAACACTCCTGAGTACACTGAGGCTGCTCTGATATCGATGCCACACTCTGTCAGGTCTGATTCATAGAAGATCAGGTTTCCTTTCTGCAGCTGCTCAAAAGCCAGTTTTCCCAGAGACTCAATCATCTTCCTGCTCTCTGGACTCCAGTGTGGATCTGTCTCAGCTCCTCCATCATACTTGATGTTCTTCAGTTTGGTCTGAACCAACAGGAAGTGGATGTACATCTCAGTCAGGGTCTTGGGGAGCATCCTTCTCTTTATGTTTTTCAACAGATCCTCCAGAACTGAAGCAGTGATCCAGCAGAAGACTGGCATGTAGCACATGATGTGGAGGCTTCGTGATGTCTTGATGTGGGAGATGATGGTGTTGGCCTGATCCTCATCACTGAACCTCTTATTGAAGTACTCCTCCTTCTGTGGGTCAGTGAACCCTCTGACCTCTGTCACCGTGTCAACACACTCAGGAGGGATCTGATTGGCTGCTGCAGGTCGTGTGGTTATCCAGAGGCGAGCAGAGGGAAGCAGTTTCCCCCTGATGAGGTTTGTCAGCAGCACATCCACTGAGGTGGACTCTGTAACATCAGTCAGGATCTCATTGTTGTGGAAGTCCAGAGGAAGTCGACACTCATCCAGACCGTCAAAGATGAACACAACCTGGAACTCTTCAAACCTGCAGATTCCTGCTTCTTTGGTTTCAGTAAAGAAGTGATGAACAAGTTCCACCAAGCTGTACTTTTTCTCTTTCAGCACATTCAGCTCTCTGAAAGTGAATGGAAATGTGAAGTGTATGTCCTGGTTGGCTTTGTCTTCAGCCCAGTCCAGAGTGAACTTCTGTGTTAAGACTGTTTTCCCAATGCCAGCCACTCCCTTTGTCAGCACTGTTCTGATTGGTTCATCTCTTCCAGGTGAGGCTTTAAAGATGTCTTCTTGTCTGATTGTTGTTTCTGGTCTGTCTGGTTTCCTGGATGCTGTTTCAATCTGTCTGACCTCATGTTCATCATTGACCTCTGCAGTCCCTCCCTCTGTGATGTAGAGCTCTGTGTAGATCTGATTCAGAAGGGTTGGGTTTCCTGCTTTAGCAATCCCCTCAAACACACACTGGAACTTCTTTTTCAGGTTAGACTTGAATTTATAACGACACTCTGCAGCATGAGTTCCTGAATGAACAAAGAACCAATGAAATTGATCAGATGAATCTACAGTAAATTGGTTGAATGTAAACATTAAACTGCAGATGTTTATATTTTCCTCCACTATGAAATCTATTCAGCTCATCAGTTGAGGACAAACAGTTTCTGACAGTTTTCAGCTCAGAAGAATTCATAGATCAGATGCAGATGTGTGCATCATATTTACAGCAGAGTTTCAAATATATAAACCTCTCCCATGTTGCCTCCATCATGTTAAATCTGTTAAAATCCTCTTACTGCTCTGCAGACAGTCAGCCAGCTCCTCCTGCTTCATTCTCCTCAGGAAGTGCAGTGTGATCTTCAGAAATGCTTCTCTGCTGCTACTCCTCTGCTCTTCCTCCTCACCTTCCAACACCTCCTCATCCTCCCTCTGACTCTCTAAGCATTCTGGGTAATCTGGACTCACAACCTTCTGCATCTTCTTCAGCTCGTTCTTCATAAAACTGATGATGTTGTCCTCCAGCAGCTGGAACAGAATCAACTGTAAATGTAACTGGTAGAAGTCAACATCAGATCATCTGTGACAGACTGAAAAGCTGCTGGTCTACAGAGTGCAGCATGGAGACTGTTAGGACCAGAATGGTAGTTTAGTATTTAGTCTGTGGCTGTTGTAGTTAGCAGTAGTAGCTGTGCTTTACATTTACACACCATAAATATGGAGTCCAGGTGTGTTTGATGCTGCTGGACAGACTGACCACTGAGAACCTCTGAGCTCTGCTGATGAACTCTGTGAAGAAAAGATGAAGTCTTAGAATAAATAATGACACTCAGTGTTAAAGGTGTTGAGTTCTATCACAGTGGATCCACATAAAACACTCAGCTGTTTTAAAAACTGTTATACAGATAAAATTTTTGATTTTTGAAAAGTATGTAGGAGGTGCGTGTGAGGTTGTATTTATGAGAACACTGTGTGTAAAGAATTAGTCTCTATGATCCAGAATTAATTTCTACATCAATGATATGTCTTCTTAGGAGACTTGAGTAATAACAGACACAGACATTTTACAGTCTGACCTGTGATCAGCAGACTGATGTTTAGGTTTGAAGTCAATAAGTTCATGCATGGACCAGTCACTCTTCATGGACACAGAGCTTTGAGTGTGAATAATGATGGTGGAGTGATGTGAGTGGAGAACAGTGATGGACAGTTAGAGATCCTCATCTCACCTCTGAGCTTTGGTCTGGCTGTCATGTTCCCCACACAGAGAGCTTTTAGAGGGAGGGACTCCCTCCTCTCTGTCCTCACACTGATCCATAGCAGAGAAACACCTTCACACAAACACAACAACAAGCTCATTCATTACAACAAGCTGCACATCACAGAGCCACACATTAGTTCTTATTAATCTCAAAACATGTCACAAATATTCTGAGAATTTGTTACACAGCCCTAAAGTACAAATTTACATAAGGACCACATTTATTACTTAAAATTTCTCATAGTACACCTCAAAATGTCATCATTCCATTATTTCCCAAAGTTGGAATTCAATGTCCAAAATATATTTTCCAATCCCAAAACTCATAATCCTAAATTTTGTTAAGGTGCATCCACATTCATTAGTTACAATCCTAAAAACATAATAATGTGCCCTTCAAAACTGTCATTTGTTAAAATCTTCAAAAATTGTTATAAAATCCAAATTTGCTCTAAATTTGTGCTTATTTCTATCCTGAACCAATAAAAGGCAATCTTCGGGTTTAAGTGAGTTAGTTATCGCCAAGAGAAAATGAAGGCCTGTGTTTTAAATCCTTACATTTGTCTTATATTTAAATTATGACAAAAGTTGAACAGAGAAACTCAAAGATAGTTCACATGTTCTGTTAGTTTGGCCCCCTGATGGCTGAGGGGCCCTAAACAGCCTCTAAGCTCTTCCAGTCTGGACTGGATCTGGTCCATCTAGAAAGGATTCTGCAGCCTTTGGGATAGTTGAGACATGAACTGTTTAAAATGAGCTTCAGTTAAACAGAATCAGTCTCAGTGTTGTAAGATGGCTGTTTGAACATTTTGAGCATAAACAGTTAAAAAAACATGAACCTCAGTTAAGTTGATCAAAGTTGTCCGACCAGTTCTGACACATCCTGCATTTTTCACTGATGAGAGAGATTAAAACAGAACTGAAGTTGATTTTACCTGCTAATCACTAACAATTGGTGCTGATCACTAATCACAAAAATACTTAGATGGATAACTTAAGAATATTTAAACCTGCAAGCATCAAATAATCAGCATGAAGAAACATTTCAGCTGTACAGTCAGACAGTGATACAACACCATGTGATCAAAGTGATCATGTTCATCAGACATTATTACAGATTTCTCTGGTAGGATTCTCACCTGCTGAACTCACTTCAGGTCAACTTACAGACACTTTCCACCTTCATGTGTAGAGGAAACATCAGGAGAGAAGAAGCTGCTCATTCTGCCTCGTCAGTCCTGGTGTCTGTCTGCATTTAATCTGAAGACGCTGTCACACTTCACGGTCCATTTCTATAACAACATCAGACTGATGACTGAAACCAGTCTTAACCTGTCAGTGTCAGAGAAATGATACACCAGTTGGTGTAGTTCTATATCTGTCCACTAGATGGAGACAACTGACTGTTCAATTAAAACTTTCAAATTAAACTCTATTTCTCTGTATTCAGTGACATCCAAAACCCTAAAACATGAAGTTTAAAGTGACAGAAAACAGAAAAGAGCAGCAACTCCTCACTTCAGAGAAACGTTCTGACATGACAAGAAACCAAACGTCATTTCCATCTGAAGAAGAAATTCAATCACAAATTTAAAACTCCTGAATGTAAATGAGTCACAGAAACAGCGTCTCTTGTTTTCCATCCACTATATGTTTCCGTGTTGCTGTGGTTCGTCCAGCCTGATGGTGCTCAGCTCCTCGAAGCTCAGATCGAAACTGTACATTGTCGATGCGTCTGTGTTGGTGCCGCCAGCATGGGGTGGAACCATAGCGTGCCTTCCCGCCTCCGTCCCATGACGCTTCCTGTCTCACTGGCGGCTTACTCATGCAGCACCTGACTCTAAATGTGACGCATATCCATAATCTGCAGAAAGGTGGAGTTTTAGAGTCAAAATCTGGCAATATGGATACTTTAATGGAACTACTAAAGAAAGTATTACCATGCAGACAATGACTGTTGCTCTGGAGACTTCTTGGACAAGCAGCGTGCATTGTCTAGTTGTCTGAACATCACTGTGGTATATTTATGTTCTACTACTATATTTATGTAATTCTGTCCCTGTGTGTATGTCTGTGTGTAGGAGAGAGACCAGCCCAGGCCTTCAAGAAACCCAACCTGTTTTTATAGCCAATATGTGAAGTAACAATATAGGCAAGCTGAGTTCAGCCAGAGACTAGGAAGAAGCTATCTAACATCTTTAGTACAACCTACAAAAATGGGTGCGCTTCAAAATCCGAATCACACATTTTGCTGACCTGACCTTTATTCCACACAACATAGCTGGTGAAGCAGAACTTCACTGAAAAGACAACTGAGCAACAGAGGATCCAACAAAGACTAAACAAAAAACCAGGACTTAAAATGAGGTCATGAGGTGCAGGTGGGGAGATGGGTGGAGAAGCTCTAGAGACGTGAGTGAGGTGACATAGAGGGAGCAAAAAGAGAGAAGGAGGAGGGGGACAGTCGGTGATGTTCTCTGAATAAGTAGTGAATGAATATTTTTATTCAAGAGTAAAACACCCAAAGCTGCCCAGCAAACATGAGCTTACAAGACAATATTGACATCACCCGCAGAGACAAGAAAAACTAAAGGAAAGCAACCCATACATGTTATTATATACATACATGTCAGACACATTACATCAGATAGAAACATACGTTGATGTTAATGATTTAACACAAACTGAGCTGATGTCAAACAGACTGGGATGTCTGGTGGACATTTTCAGGAAAAACTTCACTTTAAGATCCTGATAAAATGGAATAACTAACAGCCACTAACAGCTACTAGATGCTGCTCCAAGAAAACTTTACTGAAGTCAATCAGAGTCAACACAGTTTTTACACATTAATTCAGCCCAGAGGAGATCATTTCACTACTTCTAATAGAAACTATATTCTGACATTAAAGCACAGTCAGTGATCCAAATGAAACCAGAGTGAAACCTCGTCCACCATCAACATTTAAACACAGGAAGCTGCTGTCACTTCCTGTTTCTACTGTTCACTGGTGAACAGAGTGAACAGTGATTTCAGCAGCTGTCTTCAGTCAGCAGTGTGACTGTTTGTCTACACAGGAGGAGACTCTCCCTCAGACAGAGGACACAGAGACACTGAGGAACCAGATGACCAGAGCCCAAACCCAGCATACAGAGGCTGAGTGAATGTGGTGTTGAAGGTGTGGAGGTGGATCAGTGTGTCAGAGGAGACTCTGTAGAAGGACAGAGTGCCAGCAGGACAGTCCACATACACTGCTACTCTGTGAGAGACAGAGGAGGAGAAAGGGATGGATGTTTCTCTTTTATTGTGACATACAGAGTAACCATCACCATCAGAGCAGTTGAGACTCCAGGACTGATCATTCCTTCCAAACACACAGTCATAACGGTCTCCTTTCCTGCTGATTCGTCTGTAAGTCACTGATATATTAACACATCCTCTCCACTTGACCTCCCAGTAACAGCGACCAGTCAGACCATTTCTACACAGTAGCTGAGGGCAGAAGTCAAATCTGTCTGAATGATCAGGATATGACTGACTCTCTCTCACACGTGTCACTCTCCTGACTTTTTTAGACAGTTGGAGCTCCCTGTGTAATGTGTTTGTGTCCACTTTGAGTTCACAGAAATCTGACGAAGAGAAGAAGAAACAACACAGCAGCAGTTTATCATCTGACACACCTGATAGATTTATTCTTCATTTAAGTGCTGATCTGTTGTTTATTTTTTTCATAAAGTTTAATGTAATAATGTAATAATGTTTTACTGCATAAATACCACAAAGACCAGCTTTGTATTTAAAGAGACACTGAATGTGTGCTGTTTAGTTGCCATGAATCCTCACTTACACTTCCTCAGACCAGGTTTTAACCACTGCTCTCCACCATGGTCCACCCTGGAGGAAGAAACAGTCAGAATGTTTTTTTATCCAACATGAGTCCTAACTGCTGTTCAATATGAAGCAGTGTTGCTCAGTTTGTCAGAGTGACACAGAAACAGGCTGCAATTCATTTCTCCATACCTAAGAGTCTCCAGTCCCCAGTGTGGATCCCTCAATCCAGTAAACAGAAGCTTCTCTCCTGAGTCTCCCGGATAATTGTAACTCAGGTCAAGCTCTCTCAGATGGGAGGGGTTGGAGCTCAGAGCTGAGACCAAAGAAGCACAGCCTTCCTCTGTGATCAGACATCCTGACAGACTGGAATTCAGAAAATAAAATTTACTCAGTGTTTTAGAAAATCATGTTAGCATTAAAATACTACAGATGTTGATAATTTTCACAAGAACATCTGAATCCTCACCTGAGAGTTTCCAGTGTACAGTGTGGACTCTCTAATCCGGCAGACAGCAACTTAACTCCTGAATCCTGCAGGTTGTTGTTACTCAGGTCCAGCCCTCTCAGACTAGAGGACTGGGAGCTGAGAACTGACAACAGAGCTGCACAGCTTCTCTCTGAGAGGTTACAGCCACTCAGCCTGAAGAAGATTTAATGATTAACACATTTGTCATTAATAAATTAAACATATTTGACATTATTATTCATTCATATTAATTCATCCACTTACAGAGCTTTATTTGCAGCTTTGACCACTGGCAGCAACCTCAGAAAAACCTCCTCTGAAGCAGAGTATTTCTTCAGGTCAAACACATCCAGATCTTTTTCTGATGACAGTAAGATGAAGACCAGAGCTGACCACTGAGCAGGAGACAGTTTGTCTGTGGAGAGACTTCCTGATCTCAGGGACTGTTGGATCTCCTCCACTAGAGAACGATCATTCAGTTCATTCAGACAGTGGAACAGATTGATACTTCTCTCTTGAGATAGATCCTCATTGATCTTCTTCTTGATGTACTCGACTGTTTTCTGATTGGTCTGTGAGCTACTTCCTGTCTGTGTCAGCAGACCTCGTAGGAGAGTCTGATTGGTCTGCAATGAAAGACCCAGGAGGAAGCGGAGGAACAAGTCCAGGTGTCCATTTGGACTCTTTAAGGCCTTGTCTATAGCACTCTGGTAGAGATTTCTTAGTTTAGGGTTGTCTTTCAAAACTTCAGACAACTGGGATGTTGTTTGTTCTTCTGCCACCAGATTGACTCCAGAGTTGATGAATGTCAGATGGACATGAAGAGCAGCCAGAAACTCCTGAACACTCAGATGGACGAAGCAGAACACCTTGTCCTGGTACAGCCCTCTCTCCTCTTTAAAGACCTGTGTGAACACTCCTGAGTACACTGAGGCTGCTCTGATATCGATGCCACACTCTGTCAGGTCTGATTCATAGAAGATCAGGTTTCCTTTCTGCAGCTGCTCAAAAGCCAGTTTTCCCAGAGACTCAAACATCTTCCTGCTCTCTGGACTCCAGTGTGGATCTGTCTCAGCTCCTCCATCATACTTGACATTCTTCACTTTCAATTGAACCACCAGGAAGTGGATGTACATCTCAGTCAGGGTCTTGGGCAGCTCTCCTCCCTCTCTGCTCTTCAACAGTTCCTCCAGAACTGTAGCAATGATCCAGCAGAAGACTGGGATGTGGCACATGATGTGGAGGCTTCGTGATGTCTTGATGTGGGAGATGATGGTGTTGGCCTGTTTCTCATCTCTAAATCTCTTCCTGAAGTAATCCTCCTTCTGTGGGTCAGTGAACCCTCTGACCTCCGTCACCATGCCAACACACTCAGGAGGGATCTGATTGGCTGCTGCAGGTCGTGTGGTTATCCAGAGGCGAGCAGAGGGAAGCAGGTTCCCCCTGATGAGGTTTGTCAGCAGCACATCCAGTGAGGTGGACTCTGTAACAATAGTCAGGATCTCATTGTTGTGGAAGTCCAGAGGAAGTCGACACTCATCCAGACCGTCAAAGATGAACACAACCTGGTACTCTTCAAAGCTGCAGATTCCTGCTTCTTTGATTTCAGGAAAGAAGTGATGAACAAGTTCCACCAAGCTGTACTTTTTCTCTTTCAGCACATTCAGTGCTCTGAAAGTGAACGGAAATGTGAAGTATATGTCCTGGTTGGCTTTGTCTTCAGCCCAGTCCAGAGTGAACTTCTGTGTTAAGACTGTTTTCCCAATGCCAGCCACTCCCTTTGTCATCAATGTTCTGATTGTTTCATCTCTTCCAGGTGAGGCTTTAAAGATGTCTTCTTGTCTGATTGTTGTTTCTGATCTGTCTGGTTTCCAGGATGCTGTTTCAATCTGTCTGACCTCATGTTCATCATTGACCTCTGCAGTCCCTCCCTCTGTGATGTAGAGCTGTGTGTAGATCTGATTCAGAAGGGTTGGGTTTCCTGCTTTAGCAATCCCCTCAAACACACACTGGAACTTCTTCTGCAGGTTAGACTTCAGTTTACGTTGACACTCTGCAGCTTTGACTATTTCTGAATGAACAAACAAAAAATGAAATCGATCAGATGATTCTCCATTAAATTGGCAGAATGTAAACATTAAACTGCAGATGTTTATATTTTCCTCCACTATGAAATCTATTCAATTCATCAGTTGTCGACAAACTCAGAATTCATAGATGTGATACAGAGTTTGAAATATAAACCTCCTTCCAATTTGCTTCCATTTCCTCTCCATCATGTTAAATCTGTTAAAATCCTCTTACTGCTCTGCAGACGGTCAGCCAGCTCCTCCTGCTTCATTCTCCTCAGGAAGTGCAGTGTGATCTTCAGAAATGCCATTCTGCTGTTCCTCCCCTGCTTTTCCTTATCATTCTCCAACACGTCCTCGTCCTCACTCTGACTCTCTAAGCATTCTATGTAATTTGGATTCAGAATTTTCTGGAACTTATCCAGCTCGTTCTTCACAAAACCGATGATGTTCTCCTCCAGCAACTGGAACCAAATGACATCTCAAGTTCACTTTCAAATGAAACTGAAAACAAATTCAAACGTTTATGGATTTTCATAAAAATTTTGACCTAATGAAAGCAGTATGTACAATATTAGGACCAGCTGGTCAGCTGACAGCATGTGAACTCCTTGCATGAAAGTCTGGCATGCTACACGTCCATCCACCAACCCAACCTCCACACACTCACGTTTCTTCTCTATGCAAAATGACTTCCATTGACAGTGAACATTTGCCCTTGATGTAAATTGTTAGGTGCAGAATTGTCCAAAATTAACATAATTCTCAGAGAGGGGTTGTCCAATTAAAATCAATGACATATTTTGTTGTGTTTTTTTTAAATTTTGATATGTATTTATATCATTGAGGCAGAACATACACTAGGAATGCTTTATAAATAGCAGCGCAAAAACCTCAATAATGATCATAACACTGAATCAACACCTTTCTAAAACATGTTTAACAGAAATATTATCACATCCATGAAGGTTAGAATTATATGGAGATTATTCCCTATCTTTATTCAAGAGTGTAGTATATAAATTTGAGAGCAAACTTTATTGATTTTACGTTCAAATTTTGTAATTTGTCCCTCAAAACCCTCCCCTCGCACTCAAACAGCCTCTGCTTGCGCTCAGATTTGCTCCGCTTGTGCTCAAACTGTGTGCTCGCACTCGGATACAATGTTGCTCACGCTCAAACTTCAACTCTTCTCCTCGCACTCAGGTTTCTTCTGCGCGCTCACTAAGTTTCTGCTCACGGATTTCTCCACTGCGCTCTGATTTTTTTGTGTAGCAACAAGCATAGCAACCACCCTGTCAGAATCATCCAATGAATAGAAGGCCCGGTTTTGGGTTGACCAATGAAATGGTGCCTGCCTCCTTGCGTTAGTCAAAGTCAAGGATCTCAAGTAAGTTTTTTTTATGCTGCTTACTTCCTTCAGATACATCCATGATAATATGATTAGCTTTAGCTAGTGTTTAGCTGTGAGCGCTGCTGCTATTTAAAAAACGCAACTTGACTAACGCAAGGAGGCAAGCGCCATTTCATTGGTCAACCCAAAACCGGGCCTTCTATTGATTGGATGATTCTGACAGGGTGGTTGCTATGCTTGTTGCTACACAAAAAAATCAGAGCGCGGTGGAGAAATCCTTGAGCAGAAACTTAGCGAGCGCGCAGAAGAAAACTGAGTGCGAGGAGAAGAGTTGAAGTTCGAGCGCAGGAAATGTGCGCAAGCAACATTGTATCCCAGTGCGAGCACACAGCGCAAGCAGAGGATGTTTGAGTGCGAGGGGAGGGTTTTGAGGGACAAATTACAAAATTTGAACATAAAATCAATAAAGTTTGCTCTCAAATTTATATACTACGCTCTTGAATAAAGATAGGGAATAATCTCAATAAAATTAATGTAGGGAATTTTAAGTGGGTGAACCTAATGAAGTGGTTACTGACTTTATGTTTAATATGCTGTATGTTATGCATGCTTGATAAGTGAGTCAATATATCCTTTGCAACTGTCACATTAAATGGAAATAAAGTATTTTTCTCACCATAAATATGGAGTCCAGATGTGTTTGATGCTTTGAGTCAGACTGACCACTGAGAACCTCTGAGTTCTTCCTCTTCACACTGTGAAAACATTATACGTTAAGACATGAACAGTTTATTAAAGGTGTTGTATTATTTCATGATGAATCCTAGTAGAACACACACAGAGTGTGTGTGTGTGTGTGTGAGAGAGAGAGAGAGAGAAAGAGAGAGAGAATAATTTACTGTGTTTCAGATGAATGTTGTTCTTTAAAAACAAGAGGAGGCTCCAAAGACCAGTCACTCTTAACAGAAATACAGCTGTGTTTGGGTCCAGGTCCAGTAGAATCTGGTCTGTGCTGCTTTTTTGTTCTTCAACACAACACACAAAGAGCTTTGAGTATGAGCTTAAACATGGTTGTTTATAACAATCTTAATAAGTTAATGTAATGTTGATTAACAATGATCAGTTATATTGACTTGCTTTGTTTCAGAAGAATGTTGTCCTTTAAAAACAAGCGGAGGCTCCAAAGACCAGTCACTCTTAACAGAAATACAGCTGTGTTTGGGTCCTGGTCCAGGTCCAGGTCTAGCAGAATCTGGTCTGTGCTGCTTCTTTGTTCTTCAATGCAACACACAAAGAGCTTTGAGTATGAGCTTTAACACAGTTGTTTATAACAATCTTAATAAGTTAATGTAATGTTGGTTAACAATGATCAGTTATATTGACTTGCTTTGTTTCAGAAGAATGTTGTCCTTTAAAAACAAGCGGAGGCTCCAAAGACCAGTCACTCTTAACAGAAATACAGCTGTGTTTGGGTCCTGGTCCAGGTCCAGGTCTAGCAGAATCTGGTCTGTGCTGCTTCTTTGTTCTTCAACACAACACACACAGAGCTTTGAGTGTGAATAATGATGGTGGAGTGATGTGAGTGGAGAACAGTGATGGACAGTTAGAGATCCTCATCTCACCTCTGAGCTTTGGTCTGGCTGTCATGTTCCCCACACAGAGAGCTTTTAGAGGGAGGGACTCCCTCCTCTCTGTCCTCACACTGATCCATAGCAGAGAAACACCTTCACACAAACACAACAACAAGCTCATTCATTACAACAAGCTGCACATCACAGAGCCAAATATGGCTGTTGATAATAGAGTCATTCTTGGATACACCACCAGATGGAAACGAAGTAAGCAATTAGATTTCACCTGTAATTTTTATGAAAATATTTGTTCCAGTGACTTTCCTGCTGCCTTTTATTATATGTAATATATCTTACACTGCACCGTAACTTTTACTCTCCTGTCTTGATCCATTTTAGCCTGTTTTATTTCAAATGTAATATTTTTAATTGTATGTAAATGTCTTTATACATTGGCTTGTGTTGCTTTTATATTCGGTCTTGATATGTGTGTTATGTTTTATATAAACTCAAATTACCTTGTTATTAAAATGTGCTATACAGATAAATTTGCCTTGCCTTTCCTTACCTTTTCCACTATGGAGACACATTTCAATTTAAATGGAGATGACCTGGTGGTGGAGTCGACTATGTGGTACAAGACATAAAAGTACTCACCAGGTGAATTCAATTCCAGTCACAGCCAGTCACAGATTCATTCTACCTTTACCTGCAGAAGAAACACAGAAAAAAACTGCTGCTAATCCTCCATCAGTCTAAGAATGCTGTTACTGTCTTGGTTTTCTCTGCAATACTCTGGAATAATAAGTAAAAATACTCGTTGCTGTTTTGGACAGAGCACTGAATTATTTATTGTATAAAAAGCAGTTTAGCCAAATTTCACACACAGACATGACGTGTATTTCAACTAATAATTATACACTGATACTGGTACATTTACCAATAACACTGCTAAGGTGTAGAGATATCACAGTTAGAGGGTACTGCTCACACTACCTCACATGCTTTTCATTCATTGGCTGGACTGGATGGGCAGGGTTGGATTTGTGTGTGGTTGGGAGCATCAGGAGAACTGAAAACACCTGTGGATCAGAGGACGCTGTGAGAACTGGTCTGAGAATCGACTGATGAACTGATGAACTGAACCCTTGTTATTTGGGTGTTTAGTTTTCTTTTTGGTTGTCACCTACTCTGAAAGAAAGATTTTAACAAAACTTGAACGCTGAGCCAGATTAGCAAACCCGCACAACACTATGGGCTTGCCGTGTAAATAGCGCGTCAGAGGAACCAGCAGGTCAGGGCCAAAGTGCACTTCAGATCACCCAAGTCTGGTAAGTCTGCATCCCCACTCCTGCATTTGGTCCAGCCTAAATCCCACACACTGATATCCACCAACATCTCATGTTTATAGGTCCGGTCTGGGTGGGTAAGAAAAATCAAAATCATGACAACCCAGAGTTGAGACCAGGAGGCAGAGCTGCAGTCTTACATGCTTCTCTGTGCTTCCATTAGAGCAATTACTCACCCTAAACCAGGATTAATTCATAAAAAAATCCCCCAAAAAATCAACACCATGTCTGCAATTATACAGCAAAATAGGAGAATTAAATGTGAACTCTTAAACATTAGATCTCTGTCATCTAAAACCAGAGTAATAAACAATCTAATCCCGGATTATCATATTGATTTACTTTATCTTACTGAAACTGGCTGTGTCATGAAGAATACGTCAGCCTAAATGAATCCACTCCTCCCAGTCATATTAATACTCACATTCCTCAAGACACTGGTTGAGGAGGTGGAGTTTCATCAATTTTCAACTCAAGCCTAATAAAAAAAACCCTAGACCTAAATTTAATTATAACTCATGCGAAAGTAATTGTATAGTAATTATAGTAGGTGATTTTAGTATTCATGTGGATGTTGATAATGATAGTCTCAGCACTGCCTTTATCTCATTGTTAGACTGAATTGGCTCCTCTCAGTGTGTAAATAAACCCACTCACTGTCATAACCACACCTTCGACCTTGTGCTGACTTATGGCATCTAAATTTAACATTTTAATACTAATCACTGACATCTGATGATTTGCGCATTATGACCGCTTTTTAAGTAACCGCCTGCCATTGCTGTGAAGAATAAAATGAGAGAAAGAAATGACGAACTCACCATTGTTGTCTAACTTCATAAGAAGGGACTGAAAAATGAAAGAAATCCTAAATGTGTTAAAGGGAATTCCCAGTGACGTCATGCGTAGTAAGGTCGGTTAGGTTATTATTATCATAGAGCTACACCAAATACATTTTTGGAAAGGTCTTGACCTGGAAAATAACATATGTAAGTATGATGGTCCTACATGGCTCCTGCTTTGAAAAACTGACCTTTGAACCTTGACCTCAGTGTATATTAGAAGGCTTATAATTCATCAACAAAAGGGGGTACGGACATGGGACCAACTGTTATAGAAAGCTCTGGGCCTCAGCTATCATGTGAATATAGTCGATAATTGGGGACGCTATCAGATATGGGTAAAATATGATTAAAATTTTCACTCATAAAGCAATTAGCTTCAGAGCTGGAAACACAGTAACTCTGCATATCTGCTCCCTTTTGCTTCATTTCGAAAGGACAACAGCCAGTACACCGAATAAAAGTGTACTACCTGTCTGACTACACACAAAATGCAGTTTTATACAGCAAAAAAAAAATTTCTCGCTGAGTTATGACACAGAAGTTTATTCCAGAAATAGAGTTCTCTGTGTTTTAATGACATTCATATTGTAATTAATATAATATGAAAATAATTGGATTTTGATACAGTATAAAGATACTGATTGAAATATTTTTATACAATATTTTATAAGCAAACATGTTTTCAACAATATTTCTGTTACCCTGTTTTAAAAATATTTCAGAGTATATTATTATACATCTTTTATTAGCCTACCTCTTAGTCATTAACCATGTCACCTGTGAAACAAACTCTTTCTGTTGGACTGTGGACTTTCCCTCACTATCTATATTATCATAATAATTTTAATAATGTTTGTCAGCTTCAAGGTGACTGAATGGGGTGACCCTTGATACTGCCATAAATCTTCTCTAACAACAAAATTAATGGAGAACACAATTCCTGGTTTTGAGAAAAAGTTTAACAAAACAAACTTAAAACTGTCTGAAGCAGTTTGAGTTGATTTAATGTAAAATCTGTCAGTACAGAACCACATGAGTGTGTGCAGTACAATCAGTGTTGTGTTGAAAGCTAATACAACTATTTTTGACTGGTTTACTGTCATAACATTGCTAGCTAGGGATGGTGTTGCTAGCAGATTTTAACTGTTTTATGATGAATGAATTGACTGAGAAGCATCTATTGAAATGACATACACACTAAACTGAACAAGTATGTAAGAAAAATAAGACTTTTCCGTAATAAATCCAATTTCTATTTCTATTTGACTCATTAGACAAAATCATTGGTTAGAAAAAATAATAAACCATTAAAAAGTAGAGCTTCAACTGTTATCAGTCATTTTAACACCTGCTGACAGAAACATGATGAAAACTGTTGGTTACGTTACCTTTACATGCTGAAAATAATCTGAATCAAACTGATGAGTGAAGATGAAATTAATCTGCAGCTTCAACAGGAAACCAACCAGAAGAAGAACAAACTTGTAACTGACAGCAGGAGGTTTTTAAGGTCTGTTGATTCACAGTTTCCACTCCCTGTTTTCATCTTTAACCTGAAGTGATCTTTAAGGAAATCTGATAACAGAACAGTAGCTTTGAACTCTGGAACAAAGAATCAAGGACAAAAGTAAAATATTAATAGACAGTATAAAACGATTGGATCATAAAGTCTGATGTGTGTATTCCAATAAAAATATAATAAAGTGCTGAGATGCATTAATACAGTCTGTTGTTTCTCTGTGATATGTGCAAAAAGACAAAAAAAGTTCTTTCTTTCTTCATCATTATAACATCTGTGTCTTCAGACATTCTGGAGACAAACGTTAAACTCTGTTTAACTGGGAAAACTGCTGAAATTGAAAACCTGATTTGAAGAGTGTCCTGGCTGAGAGCGGCAGCAACAACGATGATTACAGACAAACTACGCATAAATATGTCATGTCTCAAAAATACATCACAGTAATAGAGTGAAAACACTGCAGTTTGATGAGTATTAAATGATATGAATCATATGCTATGACCCTCACAATCACAAGATCTCAACCCAGCTGAACATCTATGAGAGATTTAGGACTGATGTGTTAGACAGCTCTCTATCATCACAACACCACACGAGGGAAGATCTTTATGAACAAGGATGTCCATCCCTCCAGAAGAGTTTAGACACTGTAGAATCAATGCCAAAGTGTATTGGAGCTCTTCTGGCAGCACATCGTGTCCCAACACCTTACTAAGACACTTTATGTTGTTTCTTCCATAAATTTCTCACCTGTCTGTACATCACTATTCTATTAATATACTAAAACCGAACTATTTTAACTTCATGTTCAAATCATAATAGAATGAATAATAGAGAAAGTGTAAAATACGTTTTGCAAATATGTCTTTATTATATATTTATATTATTGTTGTAAATAAAGTTATCACTTGCATGATGTGACAAATTTGAATACTGTAACTGTAAAATCTAAACTTCCTGTTATATTTTAACATTTTAAATTGTAATTGCATTTTGATCAGTTAATTACTTTGCTTTTGAAATTATGCATTGTAAAATTTATTTTTAAAAAGCAGCAAGACTTCTGATTATTTTACAGGCTATATTTTGCTCACATAGCGCGTCTTCCCGAACACAACTGTGTTTCATCATCACCACAAACTACATACAGCACAATATACAGGAAACTTGGGTCAGGTGAGTCAGTACATGTGAACTCCTGTCCTGTTTCCTGTATTAGACAGAAGTCTGACAGACTTTTTCAGTTTTTTAGTTTTTTCTAAAGTGTTAATTAATGACAAAGAATGACAAATAAAGAAAGACTGTGTAACCCCCATAAAAATGTATCTTTAAGGTTCACTCATTATTGTTGTGTTTTTACTTGAGTTAAGCTGAAATCCTTCTCAGTATTTTCATTTGTGATTAATATTTTCTTTTGAAATGACTGCTGTAGCGTAAAGTAGCCACAGGAGGGCGCGTCATGTATGTGAATGAATGTGAATGTGAGCATTGCATGCTGGGATTAGCGCAGCTCAGTTAACACTGTTTTGCTAACCAGACCCTGTCAGAAGGGAACGGACATCAATATTTGGAGAGAAATACTGTTTTTGTCAGTGTAAACCTATTTATATATCGATGTGAGAAGTTGTTGCAGGAGAGTACAAGTGCGCTGTGACCGGAGGATTTTCTTGTTTTGTTTTTGTTGCTCGAGGACTCCGCTGAGTGTACTGTTAGCATGCTAAGTGGCTAGCGGACATGCAATGCACGTATTTTTCAATGTGATCATCATTAAGCACTGTGAAACGCTTTTCTTTGCTATAAAACCAATCTGAGTAAGATATGAATGTATGAAGATGTTGTACTTAGTTCATAGATAGTGTTCGAGCTTTGAAAATGTATAAATGTTACTGGAGAGATAGTAATTTTCGCTGTGTCATTCAGGGCGCCATTTTGAGTGTTAAGAGGTTTAGAGATGTTACAGTGAGTTAATACTCATGATATGGGGTTTTCCAGATTTTCACTGTATGAATGATATTTTATTTTATTTTATTTTAAATTAATTTTGAAATCGTTAAAAATGCTTAAGTATTGTGAATCAGAGAAACTTGATTGAGATAACATGATTGATAACCGATAAATGGGATGGTGTAATATGATTTATTAATACTGTTAAAAAGACAATGAGATCTGAAGGTTTAATCACTCAGAGTTCAATTCATTAGTTTGTGATCAGTATTAAAAATTTACACTCAAGTGAAAGAGAGATACTATACTGTACAGTAATAAGTGATTATTCACCAATAATCCGTTATTTTATTTCCTGCTATGGCAGATTGGTTTTTTTGTTGAGTTGCTGAACTCCATGATTCCAGCCAGAATCTCCACTGATACAGGAGGGCTTCCAAGGATTCAGCTCTTCATCTTTGCATTCTGGATTTTCATATTGTGGAGCAAAAGCTTACACATATACGACACAAATACTACCCGGGTAGCACAAACATACATTTGGACAGACTGACGGACGGACATTGACACTAAGCAGTGACTTGCTGCAAAGGGACAATTTCTTTTATTTTTATTTTATTTTATGTTTTTATATTGGGGATTCTGAGTGAGTCCTGTTATTCTATGCTCGTTTACTGTGTTTTTATTAAATTTTTGTATCTTTTTGCACTAACAAACAGCATGAACCATGTAAAAAAAAAGAGTAGTGTTCTCTGAATAAGCAGTGAATTAATATTTTTATTCAGGGGTAAAACAAGCTGCCCAGCAAACATGAGATTACAAGACAATATTTACATCACCTGCAGAGGCAAGAAAAACTAAAGGAAAGCAACCCATACATGTTATTATATACATACATGTTATTCTATACATACATGTTATTATATACATACATGTCAGACACATTACATCAGATAGAAACATACGTTGATGTTAATGATTTAACACAAACTGAGCTGATGTCAAACAGACTGGGATGTCTGCTGGACATTTTCAGGAAAAAGTTCACTTTAAGATCCTGATAAAATGGAATAACTAACAGCCACTAACAGCTACTAGATGCTGCTCCAAGAAAACTTTACTGAAGTCAATCAGAGTCAACACAGTTTTTACACATTAATTCAGCCCAGAGGAGATCATTTCACTACTTCTAATAGAAACTATATTCTGACATTAAAGCACAGTCAGTGATCCAAATGAAACCAGAGTGAAACCTCGTCCACCATCAACATTTAAACACAGGAAGCTGCTGTCACTTCCTGTTTCTATTGTTCACTGGTGAACAGAGTGAACAGTGATTTCAGCAGCTGTCTTCAGTCAGCAGTGTGACTGTTTGTCTACACAGGAGGAGACTCTCACTCAGACAGAGGACAAAAAGACACTGAGGAACCAGACCAACAGAGCCCAAACCCAGCATACAGAGGCTGAGTGAATGTGGTGTTGAAGGTGTGGAGGTGGATCAGTGTGTCAGAGGAGACTCTGTAGAAGGACAGAGTGCCAGCAGGACAGTCCACGTACACTGCTACTCTGTTAGAGACAGAGGAGGAGGGGATGGATTTTTTTGTCTTATTGTGACAGACAGAGTAACCTTCATCATCAGTGCAGATCAGACTCCATGACCGATGATTAAATCCAAACAAACAGTCATCACTGTTTTCTTTCCTTCTGATTCTTCTGTAACTCACTGATATATCAACCGTTCCTCTCCACTCGACCTCCCAGTAACAGCGACCAGTCAGATCATTTCTACACAGCAGCTGAGGCCAGTAGTCAAATCTGTCTGGATGATCAGGATATGACTGATACTCTGTCACACGTGTCACCTTCCTGTTGTTGTCAGACAGTTTGAGTTCTCTGTTTACTGTGTTTGTGTCCAGTGTGAGTTCACGGAAATCTGATGAAGAGAAGAAGAAACAACACAGCAGCAGTTTATCATCTGACACACCTGATGGATTCATTCTCTGTTTGAGTTCTGATTGTTCATTTCTATAAAGTTTAATGACACATATTGTTAGTAATGTTTTAATGAATAAAAATCACAAAGACCAACTTTATATTTAAAGAGAAACTTACTGCGTGCTGTTTAGTAGTCATGAATCAAATTAAATTCACACTTACACTTTTTCACACCAGGTTTTAACCTCTGCTCTCCACCATGGTCCAACCTGGAGGAAGAAACACAGTCAGAATGATTTTCTGTCCAACATGAGTCCTAACTGCTGTTCAACATGAAGCAGTGTTCCTCAGTTTGTCAGAGTGACACAGAAACAGGCTGCAACTCATCTGTCTCAACTGTCTGCTGGATTCTTTCACTGAAGTCTGAGAGGAAAAGACATGAAGAAGAAGATGTGATGTACAAATATGTCCTCAGACATGATAAATCAGAATATTAAATATTCACCTCTGCATGTTGTACTGCGGGTAGAACCTGTCATGACTTCAACATTAAAAGGTCCAGTGTGTAATATATGGGGTATTTAGCGGCTTCTAATGGTGAGATTCCAGATTGAAGCAGTCCGCTACTCCCCCTTCCTTTCTTAAGTCTTTGGAGAAGATCCAGAAGCTACCGTGGCCTTCAAGAAAAAGAGGGTCCTCTTCTTCTTCATTTTAAAACCTGCACATTTCCGGTAGTCGCCCACTGAATCTAAAACACGTAAGGTTTGTGTTAGGTTTGTCTGTTCTGCCCTACTGTAGAAACATGGCAATGCAACATGGCAGCTACCATGGAGGGCAACCTGCTCCCATGTAGATATAAAATGCTTATTTCTTAGCTAACAAAAGCACAACAATTAGTGTTTTCAGCTGACACTAATTTAAATATACTTTTAAATAATCTGTTCAATTTTTACCAAGTCTGTTCTTTTAGATGTTTCTAAATATTGCACACTGGACCTTCAAAGGAGACTTGCTCTCATGCAAGAAATGTGTGATTTGGGGCTATATAAATAAAACTGACCTGACTTCAGTATAATAATTCAATATCAAAAGGAGATTTCAAGGTGAAGATTAAGGAGTCATTGTGAAATTAGAGAATAAATGAACCTTTAAGGCTGTTGATTTATTTGGTTTGAGTATATAATAATTATAATTATAAAAATAGTTGAAAGACACAATAAAAACAACAACAAGTTAGAAAGTTTTAAATGACGTTCATCATACAAGTGAAACAACAGCAAAAAAATAAATAAAATTTGAACAGAAGGATAGCTTTATGTCGACTTACTAGCTTTTCCCAGAGGTTTCATTCACATTACATGACCTTCAAATTATTACAGCCATGATCAAGAATGAACTTTTATGTTCAGTATGAAAGTTCTTAACCTGAGAGTTTCCACATGTCTCTCCATACCTGAGAGTGTCCAGTCTCCAGTGTGGATCCTTCAGTCCAGCAGACAGAAGCTTCTCTCCTGAGTCTCCTGGATGATTGTAACTCAGGTCCAGCTCTCTCACATGGGAGAGGTTGGAGCTCAGAGCTGAGGCCAGAGAAGCACAGCCTTCCTCTGTGATCAGACATCCTGACAGACTGCAAATATAAAAAAGTTGATAATCATATAAGTAACAGAATCCTACAGATGTGGTGCAGAATAATAAACATTAATCTGAATGTAAAACAGCATGCAAATATCTCTTACAGTCAACTTTATTCTTACTATTCAAGATAACAAAATTATAGATGCTGTATCCTGACCTGAGAGTATCTAGTGTACAGTGTCCACTCTCCAGTCCAACAGACAGCTGCTTCACTCCTGAATCCTGCAGGTTGTTGTTACTCAGGTCCAGCTCTCTCAGACTAGAGGACTCGGAGCTGAGAACAGAGGACAGAGCTGCACAGCTTCTCTCTGAGAGGTTACAGCCACTCAGCCTGAGGAAGAATTGATGATTAACACAAACATAATACTTTGTCATTTATAAAATTAAACATATTTGACAATACTCATTCACATTAATTCATCCACCTACAGAGCTTTATTTGAAGCTTTGACCACTGGCAGCAGCCTCAGAAGAGCCTCCTCTGAAGCAGAGTATTTCTTCAGGTCAAACACATCCAGATGTTTTTCTGATGACAGTAAGATGAAGACCAGAGCTGACCACTGAGCAGGAGACAGTTCATCTGTGGAGAGACTTCCTGATCTCAGGGACTGTTGGATCTCCTCCACTAGAGAACAATCATTCAGTTCATTCAGACAGTGGAACAGATTGATGCTTCTCTCTGCAGACAGATTCTCACTGATCTTCTTCTTGATGTACTCGACCGTTTTCTGATTGGTCTGTGAGCTACTTCCTGTCTGTGTCAGCAGACCTCGTAGGAGAGTCTGACTGGTCTGTAGTGAAAGACCCAGGAGGAAGCGGAGGAACAAGTCCAGGTTTCCATTGGGACTCTTTAAGGCCTCGTCCACAGCGCTCTGGTAGAGATGTTTTAGTTTAGTTTTGTCTTTAAAAACTTTAGACTTCCAGGATGGTGTTTGTTCTTCAGTCATCAAATTGACTCCAGAGTTGATGAATGTCAGATGGACATGAAGAGCAGCCAGAAACTCCTGAACGCTCAGATGAATGAAGCAGAACACCTTGTCCTGGTACTGCCCTCTCTCCTCTTTAAAGACCTGTGTGAACACTCCTGAGTACACTGAGGCTGCTCTGATATCGATGCCACACTCTGTCAGGTCTGATTCATAGAAGATCAGGTTGCCTTTCTGCAGCTGCTCAAAAGCCAGTTTTCCCAGAGACTCAATCATCTTCCTGCTCTCTGGACTCCAGTGTGGATCTGTCTCAGCTCCTCCATCATACTTGATGTTTTTCACTTTCAACTGAACCACCAGGAAGTGGATGTACATCTCAGTCAGGGTCTTGGGCAGCTCTCCTCCATCTCTGCTTCTCAACAGATCCTCCAGAACTGTAGCAGTGATCCAGCAGAAGACTGGCATGTGGCACATGATGTGGAGGCTTTGTGATGTCTTGATGTGGGAGATGATGGTGTTGGCCTGTTTCTCATCTCTGAATCTCTTCCTGAAGTAATCCTCCTTCTGTGGGTCAGTGAACCCTCTGACCTCTGTCACCATGCTGACACACTCAGGAGGGATCTGATTGGCTGCTGCAGGTCGTGTGGTTATCCAGAGGCGAGCAGAGGGAAGCAGTTTCCCCCTGATGAGGTTTGTCAGCAGCACATCCACTGAGGTGGACTCTGTAACATCAGTCAGGATCTCATTGTTGTGGAAGTCCAGAGGAAGTCGACACTCATCCAGACCGTCAAAGATGAACACAACCTGGAACTCTTCAAACCTGCAGATTCCTGCTTCTTTGGTTTCAGTGAAGAAGTGATGAACAAGTTCCACCAAGCTGTACTTTTTCTCTTTCAGCACATTCAGCTCTCTGAAAGTGAATGGAAATGTGAAGTGTATGTCCTGGTTGGCTTTGTCTTCAGCCCAGTCCAGAGTGAACTTCTGTGTTAAGACTGTTTTCCCAATGCCAGCCACTCCCTTTGTCATCACTGTTCTGATTGGTTCATCTCTTCCAGGTGAGGCTTTAAAGATGTCTTCTTGTCTGATGGTTGTTTCTGGTCTGACTGGTTTCCTGGATGCTGTTTCAATCTGTCTGACCTCATGTTCATCATTGACCTCTGCAGTCCCTCCCTCTGTGATGTAGAGCTCTGTGTAGATCTGATTCAGAAGGGTTGGGTTTCCTGCTTTAGCAATCCCCTCAAACACACACTGGAACTTCTTCTTCAGGTCAGACTTTAGTTTATATCGACACTCTGGAGCATGAGTTCCTGAATGAATAAACAAAAAATGAAATCAATCAGATGATCATATTAACAGCAGAGTTTGAACTATAAACCTCTCCCATGTTGCCTCCATCATGTTAAATCTGTTAAAATCCTCTTACTGCTCTGCAGACAGTCAGCCAGCTCCTCCTGCTTCATTCTCCTCAGGAAGTGCAGTGTGATCTTCAGAAATGCTTCTCTGCTGCTCCTCCTCTGCTCTTCCTCCTCACCATCCAACACCTCCTCATCCTCACTCTGACTCTCTAAGCATTCTGGGTAATCTGGGCTCACAACCTTCTGGATCTTCTTCAGCTCGTTCTTCACAAAACTGATGATGTTCTCCTCCAGCAGCTGGAACAGAATCAAATGTAAATGTAACTGGTAGAAGTCAACATCAGATCATCTGTGACAGACTGAAAAGCTGCTGGTCTACAGAGTGCAGCATGGAGACTGTTAGGACCAGAATGGTAGTTTAGTATTTAGTCTGTGGCTGTTGTAGTTAGCAGTAGTAGCTGTGCTTTACATTTACACACCATAAATACGGAGTCCAGGTGTGTTTGATGCTGCTGGACAGACTGACCACTGAGAACCTCTGAGCTCTGCTGATGAACTCTGTGAAGAAAAGATGAAGTCTTAGAATAAATAATGACACTCAGTGTTTAAGATGTTGGGTCCTCCACCATGGGGTCACACAGAGAGGGCCTGCATGTAACATGGAGAGCCTGACCACGTTTTCCTTTGTCCTACTGAGACAAAGGAACAGTGCCAAAATGGTGCTTAGGACAATGGGAGTACATTGCAGACTACATTTCCCAGCATGCTTCACTGTTTTCACACCTCAGCAGGGGACCGTCTCTCATTGGCAGAGACACTCCTTCACAGCGGAGGATGTGATGACGCAGTAAGAAACAGAAGCAAGAAACAGAGTTTCTTAAGAAGACACAGACTTCTCAGCCCTGTTCTTTTCCTTCACGGAGACGTTGATAATTTCTGTGCCCCATGGACTACTAAGTGAGTCGACTGCTGTTTTCACACTGAGGATCAGCCCACTGAGAGATTCACTTACAGCGTGAGAATGCCACTGTCAGTATCCACACCGAGAAACTGAGCCGGATTGACAGACAGACTATACACACACACCCTTCGCGCTTCCACAACGACCACGTAAGAGGCATAAGTCTGTGCAGAGGAAGTAATAGTTGTGTGTTTTCAGCGGCACCAGTGTTGTTGTGTAGCATTTAGCTTCATAGCTACAATCTTGTGTGACTTAACGGACCACTGTGTCCTTTTGTTCCGCCTACTCTTAGGAGTATGTAAGGTTTGCTGCATGTTTAGTAGTGAACACCACGCTAGACTGTTGCTTTATCAGTAAGAAACCAGACAATGTGTGTTACAGCCGTCCGTACACACACTCTCTGTGGACAAAGGAACAGCTTCTTGCTCCTCATGATCGTTTTATTTCCTTCCCCTCCTTTCTTGCGAATAATACACACACATGCGTGCATTTATTTTGTACAAATATTTTGAAAATTAATACATACATGATAAAAGATAAACCACTTTCATTTTAAAACACTTACATTTGATCAATTGACTGTAGTGCACTTTTGAAGTTAAATGGCTGAATCATAGACCTGTCACTCTTCATGGACACCCAGCTTGGTTCAGGGTATTCTGGTCTCTTCTGTTGAATCCTGATGGAAACAAAACACAATACTAATAACTCCTTTCCAAGCCAAGTTCCTGTGTATTGCTTGCCACCTGCTGATTAAAGTGACGAAGGATAGCCCTGAAATTAGCTTTAACCTAATATGACCAGTTAATTTAATGTGGACAGTGGACCAGCTATTCTCATTGTAGTGACAATCTCAGCAGCTCCTAAACAGAGAGCAGAGAAATGTCTGGCTGCTTAGTGTCTTCACAGTTTTGTTCTGCCCCCACAGCCTGCGGTAAACATCACAACCCATGTAAACAGTTGACTCGAAATCTTCAATCTGAATGAACAAAAGTGTGCCTGTAACCATTTTACTGTCTGACCTGTGATCAACAGACTGATGTTTATGTCTGAAGAGAATAGATCGATCCATAGACCAGTCGCTCTTCATGGACACACAGCTGGGTTCAGTGTAGCTTTGTCTCTTCTGATGGATCCTGATGAAAACAATACACTCATAAATGCACATGTTCAATACAATTCTTCTCAGACAAAGAATATGGTGTTTTCAATATGTTCATAACAAAGTCATCATACGTCTTCTGTGTTAAATATTCTAAATTCAATGTCTGCAGGAGCTGCAGCTGATAACATAAAATTTATTGCTGAAAACTAGATGATACTAAAAAGAAAAAAAGATGTTGACAGTGAGAAATATGCTTTTAAGAATGACTGGACTGAGAAATAAGTGTCCATTTTACCTAAGGGAAGTATGATACCATTGTGCTTGAATTGCAATCAAATAGTGACCATAATGAAAAGCAGTGACATAAAACACCACGATGACACCAAATATGCCTGTTTTGAACAAATCTATCATAAAAATTAAGAAAGGAGTGTGCCCAAATCCGAAAATCTAAAATGAATAGCATGAATAGTTGGTTTTAACAAAAATTAATTTCATACAAACATTTTTAAAATTAATATATGAATAATAGATGAATCACTTTCAATTTAGAACTTACCTTTGATCAGTAGACCGTTTTCTACTTTTGAACTTAAGTGGCAAATCCATAGACTTGTCACTCTTCATGGACACACAGCTTGGTTCAGGGTAGTCTGGTCTCTTCTGTTGAATCCTGATGGAAACAAAACACAATATTAATAACAATGAAAAAGGGGTTATATAATTTTCAGTTTAAAAAGCGTACCTTTGATCATCAGACTGGGGTCCATGTGTGAAGAAAACAGGCCAGTCCATAGACTTGTCACTCTTCATGGACACACAGCTGGGTTCAGGTTCAGGTCCAGGTCCAGGTCCAGGTTCAGGTTCAGGTTCAGGTTCAGGTTCAGGTTCAGGTTCAGGTCCAGGTCCAGCAGAGTCTGGTCTGTGCTTCCTCTTTGTTCTTCAACACAACACACACAGAGCTTTGAGTGTGAATAATGATGGTGGAGTGATGTGAGTGGAGAACAGTGATGGACAGTTAGAGATCCTCATCTCACCTCTGAGCTTTGGTCTGGCTGTCATGTTCCCCACACAGAGAGCTTTTAGAGGGAGGGACTCCCTCCTCTCTGTCCTCACACTGATCCATAGCAGAGAAACACCTTCACACAAACACAACAACAAGCTCATTCATTACAACAAGCTGCACATCACAGAGACACACATTAGTTCTTATTAATCATGTCACAGATATTCAGGGGCAATCTGAAAATTGGTGAGGCACTAAAAAGAGATTCATCTGAGAGTTTGTTACACAGACCTAAAGTACAAAATAACATAAGGTCCACATTTATTACTTAATGAAGTTTATAGCTTTATAAACAAAGTTCAGGAACAGAGACCACGTCAAGTACACCTCCCACTTCTGGACAACAGAGGGTACATCTCAAATCTCTTATGTCTCCTCGCTCATCATCTGAACCAGAAGTTGTTCCTGATGCACCATTTTGACAGGCATCCCAAGTCTCTTATTCTGCTCTCAGGAAACATGAGAGCAGCTTTCACGGAAGTCTTTTACCTGCCAACACGCCCCCTTATTGGATATCAGTTATTGATTGGACGCTGCAGCTGATCAGACTGATCGGATCCATCACTGCAGTTTCATACTGAAGTGCAGACAGATAACAGATTAAATTTAAGTGTTTCACTCCCAGGTTTCATCTTTTATTTATTTTCTGATTCACCACATAGTTAGAAATCTGTTAATTGTCGGTCTGATCAACAAAAGAACCAGAAACTTCATTCATTAGAGAGATTTTTCTTTTCATGATGTTATTTCCTCCATTAAACTGTTTCTAGCTGACAGACAGACTCTTCCTGACTGTAATTTGATCCATAATAACAGTTAAACATATCTAGATTTTACATCATTTATCGTTATTTCCATTAGGTCACATGTGAGGCTGAAAATTCCTGAGCGTCAGGTTTGATATGAGTCACATCATTTCAACTGTCAGCAGATGACACCCTTATTATATTCTGGGTTATTGAATTATTAATTCACTATCAGGATTATCAAAAGATACAGATGCAAATAACCAACAAATAGTATAAATGCATTCTGCCAGTAGAAATGATACCTGATCCTCTGAGCAGGACTCAGTGTAAATGCAGAATGCAGGTTTTTATTTCTGTTTGTTAAACAGATAACAGGCTGCAGAGAGGAAACAGCTACATTTTAAGTATTAACACAGTGCAGACAAACTCCATCTTAAGTTTGTAGTGTGGAATTGTGAAAATTGTGGAAAATTGCACAAGTCCCATGACTTCAGCCAAATCTGACATAACCCTATGAAGCAGCCTCCACCCTCTGGAACTCTCTCCCTTCCAAAACCACACTGTTCCCATCCTGGGCCTGTCCATGGGTGTTTTGAAAGGCGCTATATAAATCTAATTTATTATTGTTATTATTATTAAAAAAATAAACTGTAGTAGGATTTTTTGTCATCAATAGATACAAGTTTGAAAGTATATGTAGAGTTTAGACATCAGAGGGTCAGTATAAAACAAGGTCTATGCCCAGAGATTGCCTCTACATTGGATTACATTGTAAAGTACAACGTCGCATTCCAACTTTGAAGGCTTCCAAAATCTAAACAGTTCGAGTTATTACAAAGTACGGACTTTGCTGGGTGTACAGCGGACTTCCTGCTGGATTTAGGTGTTCTAAGTGTGTGAGTTGTAGGTCTTGATGAGACGAGTTTGGGTTCCTACGGGCCGTAGCAGCCGGATTACGTAAGTAGGTGGCGCTATTTTTTGTACTTTGGGGGGATGGTTTTTACATTTTATGAAACTTTTTCACCAGACCTGATGTGCACTTTTGGGTTCAAATTAAGCGTTGAAGAATAATAAAGAAAGAAGAAGAAACAAACAGAACAGTTACAATAAGGTTATACCGCTGCTTCTCGGAGGGAAAGCCACTCCCTCTGACACCCCTGCTGATCAGCTGGGGACCCACACACACCCACGCAATAGCCGATCCCGACACGGTTCGTTTTCCTTTCATTAACATTCTCAACCTGATGCTCACTTACCTACAAAGTCATCTCAGACAGACGGACAGACGGATTGTTTTCAGTGAAACAATCGCGTTCCCAAACTTGTCTTCACCTCTCCAGCGGACAGGGTTGGATATATAAAGAGAACTGTACACAGCGTCTGAGGCGGAGTATCGTTAAGTCCTTTTTTTTCTTTATAGAAAGTGAGAGTGTCTGCATTGACAGATAGAAAACGAAGGGGGGGTGAAGGAGTTACATACGAAAATAAAATAATCCCAACTGAAAGTTACATGAGATCATAGAGTGCAGGAGAGGAAAACATATATACAAATATATATCTAGTAGTTCAAAAACATGGAAACAAAGAAAATAATTCTAGTGTCTGTATGGCTTTCTTATTTTCAGATTGAGTAATTGTGTTAATGTTTGATTTCCTTTTTTGAGACGGAAAGTACATGGTATTTGATTAATGAATTCCGACAATGGATATGAGCTTTGGCTAAAAATAATATTAAATCAATGATGTAATATTGGTCTATTTGAGGGAATGAGACTAAAAAGAAACCAAACAATACCTTTTGATGGTCCAAAACAAGATTTTTGTCAACATGCTGACGGATGATAGTAGTGACATTTTTCCAAAAAGTCTGCAGGTGGGGACATGAAGAGGTGGTGAAGATCCGCTGGAGCCTGTTTACAGAAAGAGCAGAATTCACTGATGTATTTTTTTTATATCTTTGCATAAATAGATTGGAGGTGGATGAGTTTGAGGGGCACTTATTTGTGATTAAATATTTGCAAGGGAGGGACAATATGTTAGTTACAGCATTAGGGGTACTGATGGTTTCTTTTTTGGTATAGTGCACGTACAGTACGGTTATTGTTGTCTTTCAGTGACAAGCAGATTCAACCGATTTCTGTCTGCACAGGCTCCAGAGGTGATGGGTCAGTTTCAGGCAATGTGACATTTTTGAACAACATAATTACGCCAAAGGATATTGCATCAAATACTATTGTGTATTCTTTCAGAGGAATAGGAAATGTATATTTATTTAAAAATTCTGAGTATGATAACAATGTTCTGTTTGGTCTGAAATGCTGACTGACTAAAGTTATGCCATGGATGAACCAATTCTCTCTCTAAAAAAAAAAGTGATCTGTGTTTGTAGAGTATGTCCCCTTTGTTCCAAATGTAATATTTATGGGGGGTGAAGTTATTTTTATAAACCAAAGACCAGGAAAGAAGTGTCTGTTTATGAAATTTGGCTAGTTTTGTGGGAAGATTTTCAATATTGTAGAGAGTAACACGAAATTAAGGCCACTGACTTTGGAAAATCTGTAGTTAGGAATGAAGTTCCAGACTGATGTTGGGTTTCTTAGTTGATTTGAAAGTTATTCAGCATGGAAAAATCAAGAAAGTTAAAATGATGTTGATGTGGAACTAAGATGTGGTTAAAGTTGATAGAGCACCTGTTTTTGTTGATGATGATCCCCAAATAGGTAACAGACTCTTTTACAGGTATGTTGGAGATGGATGCACTATTATAGCTTTGAGAGGAAGCAGTTCACACTTAATTAGATTCAGGTGAAGTCCGGATACTCTGGAAAAAACTGATATTCGGTTAATGGCAACTGAAATTTGTGAGGCGTTTTTTAGAAATAAGGAAGTGTCATCTACCAATTGGCTGATGATGATTTCCCTGTCTGCTATAGATGGGCTCTGCTTGATAAAGTAAAGCTATTGGGCACATATCAGAAATAAATATGATGACACAGAGCAACCCTGCCTGATTCAACAACCTAAATCAAAATGTGGAGAAGTACCTGTATGCATTTAAACTGAACGATTCACTTTCTTATACATTGTCTCAATTGCTGAACAAAAGTACTTACCAAAGCCAAATTTCTGTAGTGACTGGAATATAAATTTGTGTTTATTGGTATCAAACGTGTTGCAAAAGTCCAAAAATAAAATAAGGCTGTCATCAGGGCAGTATTCAGCATAATCAATGAGATCCAGAACAAGTCGTATGTTGGTAGATATAAATGCCCTTCATCAATCCTGTTTGTGTTCCATCAATAATGTCATCCAGTACTGCTTTAAGTCTTTTGGCAAAGATTCCAGCTAAGACTCTATAATCATGATTGAGGAGACAGATTGGTCTCCAATCATCAATGCAGAGTGAGTCCTTATTAGGTTTAGGGATAAGTGTTAAAAGCCTTTGATATAAAGTAGGAGGAGAGAGTGTCTGGTTATGGATGCTTTTGGAGAATACACCATGGAGGAAGGGGGCAAGTTTATCAAAAAATGCTATGTAAAATTCAGATGTCAAGCCATCAGAAGATTTATTTAATTTAAGTTGCTGAATGGCCGATCTGACTCTTAAGGTTACTTACTTGTCACAGAGGTTCCTTTGGTCAAAACTAATAGATTCTAACTGAGAGAGAAAAATATTTGGTTGCATTTTCAACACATTGTGATTTATACAGGTTCCTATAAAACATGACACAGCGTTTGGATAACTTTTGTGCATTATCTGTGACAGCTCCATCTACATTAAGTTTTTGAATGCAGTTCGCTCTGCTGCGTGACTTTTCCAGCCTTAAAAAACATGCTGTGTTTTGCTGATGGCTGAGGGGCCCTAAGCAGCCTCAAAGGTCCCTTACAGCCTGGGCTGGATCTGGTTCATCTAGAGAGGACTCTGCAGCCTTTGGGGCAGATGAGACATGCACTGTTTAAAATGAGCTTCAGTTAAACAGAGTGGGACTTCCCCTTTGCCTTTTGCTTATGAGGTTGCTTTGGCTTCTTGGCTCAGGAGCCAGTGGGCAATTGGAGAAGACATCAAGGATCTACCTGCACCTGGGTAGTTTGGGCCTGCAGCCTATTTAGGTGTCTTCTAATAAACCTTTCTCTCTCTTCCTTCCAGGCCTCCACCAGCCTCATCGGTCCTGGTGTCTGTGTGCGTTTGATCTGAGGACACCGTGGCATCCTTATAACTTCAGAATCCATTTCTATGACAACATCAGACTGATGTGAAAACCAGTCTAACCAGTCAGTGTCAGAGATATCACACTTCAGTTAGTGTAGTTCTGCTATTTGTCCACTAGATGGTCCTAACTGACCGTCCAGTTATCTAAAGAGCGTCAGCTCTCCAGGCTGGAGGTCCTTCACTCTGTTCCATGATCTGAGGATGACATCACATCCTCATAACTTCAGAGTCCATCTCTAACTAGTTAATTAAAATAAATCACGTTGAATTACTGAAAAATTGCCTTTAACTGTGATCAAACTCACAACCTCGGGATCTAAAAAGGAAGATAAAGTGGTAACATCTTAAACCATCATCTTAACCACTGGACTACCTGTATATACTGCTATCTGAAGAGACTGATGACTCTTTTATTGACATGCATATCCATCTTCATCATAGCTTGCATTGCTTGGGGGTGAAGACAGGAACAGTGTGTCTGTGTGAATATTTTAAAAAATATTCGTGGCCTTAATGACAGCACTGGACAGATTACATGTATATCTGCAAAAAAAATTATCTTTTTAAAAAAAATAATAGTGAATATGACAGAATAGACACAAGAGTCCTTACAGAGTCCTGCTTACAGCCAGCCAATCAATGACCTGCCTGCTCCACCAGCTGGGGCTGAACGTCACCTGCGGGGCCCCTGAGGCCCCTGAGGCCCTTGCAGCACTACAACAATGATGTTTAAGTGTCTGGGTTTGGGAAGAGATCTGTGTTTTACACTGAAAGAGTTTGCATGTCTCGTTGTCCTTGTTTTTTTGTTTGCACTTGGTCTGCTGACATTTACAGTTTTCTTGAGCCTAATTATGTTTTTGTGTTTTTGTACTGTTTCCTTTTCCCATCTACACACCTGTCCTTCTCCCCTGTGTTTCCTCAGCCAATCAGATCTCTGCCTGTTCTCTGTTCTCACATTCTGTATTTAAGTCCTGGTTTTCTGTTCAGTCTTGTTGGATCTTTTGTTCTGTTTTGTTCTGTTCACTTTAGTCTCACCTGCCTTCACTTCTGTTCTGAGTTCTTTAATAAATGTAATCTTTGGTTCCTCTGCATGATATCTGCTGTATTTGGGTCCACCTGCTTCATAACAGAAGCCCTATGAGAACATTCATTTATTTCAACTTGTTACTGTACAAATATGCTGATAAAATACTGTTGTGTAATAATTCTTGCTGGACACAGTCATTAGTAGAGACTGATTAAACCACTGGTGTGTTTTATGGTGTGAAATCAGCCACACACAAATGTTATAAATACAAAATCTTTTCTTTAAAAACACGCATTTTGTGTTGTTTGCACACATGTACATCAAAAATAAAAACTGAACTAAAAGAGCAGCTGTGTGTTTAATTCCTTTAGAAGTCACCAGTGCCTAGTTACCTGATGAAAGACACTGAGATACATTTAAAGTTTCTTCTAGTCAACTGTCTTAAACTTTGAACAACCTGCTTTTTGTTATTTTAATGCAGAATCCAACAAAGCTGCAACATACAGAACACTGTTCATGAATAAAATCCAAACTGATCATGATGTGAACGGCAGGATTTCAGGAAACACTGATGAATATTGAGATAATACTGTTTACTGTAATAATTCAACCTATGATAATAGTAGCGACGTCCCTAATGTCATGATGGTTATCCATCTTCCTCTCGTGCTGGTCCTACAGCTGCCTTTATAACTCATTACTGTAACACATGCTGGTCACACACAGGTGTCACATTCATCTGTTATTTGACCACAGCTCTAATCTGCGGTGTGTCTGCAGGTGAAGCAGCTCTGACATCATTTCAGCTGCATAAAAGACTTTGCATCTTATCGTCATCTCTGATCAGCGTCTGCCTGCAGCTCAGCGGGTCACAGCGTCGCTCTGATCCACCAACACACAGCTGGAACATGCAAAACACGGCCTGCAGCCGCCGCTGAGCTCCGGGTAACATATTCAAATCCACGGAGCCACAGAGGTGTTTTACTGTTAGGACTCACAAGCATTTTCATAACAGAGGACACAGTCTGCGCCCCGCAGCACAGCCGGCTTTTGTTGTTTGTCTTGCAAATGTTGAGGCTGTGAGAGTTCCTGCAGGAGTCCAGCTGCTCCAACTGCACACAGGCTGCCAGAAAGGTTAAAGGGTTTATTACTGCTCACTTACTGTATTTCACAGTTTATACTGGACGTGATCATCTGTACACAGACCACAGTTTACTCTTTAAAACACAGCTGCAGTCTTCATTTGTGTTTTATAAGTTGGGCTGAATATCAAACTTCTGACTTTAAAATCCGCTCCAAACTAAACCATCATATTCAGCAGCTATTAAAACTATCAGGAGCTAATTTATATACACATTAAAAAACGTTCAGCTTCCCGTCGACCTGCGTGATGACTCTTTGGTGAAAGTGTACATCTGTGAGGTGTTTCCTCTGGTAGGAACCAATGAGCTTCAAGCTGAGAAGAAAGGAGGAAAGTATTGAGAGACGGACTAACACGGTGGTTTGAGTTTGTTCACGTTTACATTAAGAAAACTATAAAATCTGAGACTGAGTTCAAATATTTTATATGATATTGTGCCATAAACTTTAGTGCTACATAAAGAAGCAACAGCTGTTTTGCAGAATGATCTTTTTTCTCTTATAGAAACAACCTGAAGGCTCACAATTAAAAAACAAAGCTGTAATTACACTGAATGCAGCACATGAATGTGTCTAGACTCCCGCTCTCTTCACCTGCTTATTACTGACACTTCATACTGATTTAGCAGCAGCTTCACAGCTCGCTGTCTGCATCTGATAGAAACACTCATGTCCTCCAGCTTCAGACTTTTACTACAGAGACAAGACGGAGAAGTTCCTGCTCTTCTGTCTTGTCGTGTCCCTCGCCTGTCGTTCTCCACCAGTCGCCCTCAGAGTTTGTTGAGACTGGTCTGACTGGGAGAAGGACAGATGAGTCCCAGATTATATTAAAGGTTCTTTTGTTGGCAGTGTATGCTGTAGTTTATTCACTGTTTGCACTTTAAGTTACATTCATGTGATTTCTGGGACAGTTGGTGCATGATTATATTGATTTATTCATTTATTTATTTATTTATTTATTCAGGCACACTCCTGGTTCTGACAACTTTATTGAGGCCAGACGTGATGCTGTCATCAGCCTCTTGGAAGCAGGTGTTCCTTATAAAGCTGACGGTTCCTGCATGGAGGAAGCAAATGAGCAGAAGCTGTCCAAGTACCAGGACCTGGTGGATCAGATGATGGATGAGACGCTGGAGGTCTCGCTGTGAGTCCATTGAAGTGGAGTGTCGAGGATAGATCTGCACTCTACTCAGCTGCCAAAAGTAAAACCATGAAGTCCACCACAGAGGCTGCAGAGTGATGCTGATACAAACTAAGGTTTGATCAACGCTGGCTGGGTCGCCTGAGCAAGGCCTAGAGTCCCAGGATGCATCTGCAAATCTTTAAAACAAGAAAACTTTTTCATTATAAGGAGATTATTTATCATCATATAGAGAAACGTGAGTAAATATATTCATCATGTCGCTGCTGTACTAAAGAACACGAGTCAGTAACACTTTCTGTCTTCGTAATGAATCACGGATAAAAATTCAAAGTTATAAAAACAAGAAACAAACTTGATTTACTTTTTGTTTTACTTGAAATGCTTTTTGTGAGCCTGAACATCTTGTCATTGTTATTCATGTCAAAGGTTTGAAGTCGTGTTTTTACAGTGCTGCTCAAACCCAAACATCAGAGGGAAATCCTCCTCCGGCTGGCTGGTTCCACCCAGACTGTCTGATTAGAAAACATAACAAACGCTGCTCAGTCACTCAGAAGCTTTTCTTTACGCATCTGCTTTCTCACCTCAGTCCACACAGAAAATGTGCGTTTCGAATATTAAGATGTGTTTTTGAATTTTTTAGTGTTTCCGTTCAGTTTTCTTACACGCGAGTTTGAGATCTCCGTGAACGAGGTTATCAGGCAGTGAGGTTGTAGAAACAGGAGGAGGAAGCTGCTGTCTGTCAGATAGAGAGCATAAACAGCAGCACCGATACAGTCTGTCATCTGAACAGTGTCAAATAAAAGAACAGACTGGTTCAGGCTGGTTGCTCCACATCATTCAGCTCTTCATCATGTGATCAGTCAGTCCAGTCTGAACTGCAGGTCCTGGTGCTGAAGACGTCAATAGTTTTAGTTTCTGAGCTCATTGGTTGTAAAGATGTAAAGAACTGAGGACAGGTCGTATTATTCCATCACAGGAATACAGTCATTATTTTCTTTAATAATCCATCGATTGATCAGTGTTGATCATTATTAACATATTCGGATGATTTGATTTGTCACAAACACAAAGATGTTGAGTTAACTAAACTGGAAAACTGGCAAATATTCACATGTGAGAAGCTGCTGCCAGAGAAGTTTTGGCATTTTTCCATTAAAAATGCCTTTATCTATTAACTGTTAATCAAATATCAAAATGCTTAGTGATTAATTTTCTGTAGCTTGACTGATCAATGAATCACCTGATTGTATTTGTCTCATTGTTGCATCATAATGTTGCTTTACTCGTATAAAGCATCTTGTTTTAGGTTAAGTTTTTTCAAAATTAACCACATAAGTTCATTTGAGGTCAGAACCTTTTGCAGTGAAAACTTGAGAATAAAAACTTATTTGTGTAAAACAACACATTATCTGTACAATGAAATGCAGACGAGACTCCGGACAGAAACGTCGTTTTACACAGTGAGAATAAAGTCAATGAACCTGTGTATAAATAAATAAATGACAGGTGTTAGAGTAACAGTACTAGATGTTATTAGTATGGAGTGTATATAGTGTCAACAGGATAACTATGGTATGGAAGTTAAATAAGAACAAAATCATGAAAACAAACAATATTAGGGCGACTAAAATGAAGTTATCAGATTCCTCAGTGATTCTATATTTAAAAAAAGAAAGTTTATTCATTTTACTTTATTGTTTAAGCGGGACGGAGCGGTACATCAGACGTGTTGAGGGAAAGGTCACAGAGTGTCGTCTGATTGGACGGTGAGAGGTTGATTCATTACAGCTGAAGAGCTCTTCAACTGTAGTTTATATTGTTTCCTGCTGATCAGCATCAGGCCAGCTGTTCTCTCACAAACTGATGATTACTCCACTTTGTGTTTTATCATCATTCATATGAAAATCAGTAATTACACTCAGTTCTTGAGACGAGCTGATTTACATGGAAAACAAGTGATGGTGAATACATGAGGAGGTGACCTTTGACCTCCTCTGGCTAATAAATACATGAAATGAGACAAACACCGAAGAAAAAAGACATAAATGTACCTTTTAAAACCCTCCAGTCGTGACAGCTTTCAACTGTGGTCTGAATTTAAATTTAAAATGTGGATGAAAATGTTGGAAAATTAATACGAAAGATGACGTCATAGAGATCAAGCAACAAGTTAGCATGTAAGGCTAATTCAAACAGCTGTAAATGTACAATACAGCTGCACTGCAGTAAAGTTGAACTCAGTATGAATACTAAGCTAATGTGGACAGTTACACACATGTATTCAGTTTGAATGAAAGAACTTTATCAGCTGTGAATCAACAGATGAACGTGGACGATAAAGGACAAAGATGTGTTGATGAAGAGTCAGTTTGCAGCAGTTAATGTGTCTCATTCAGCAGCATGACGACATGCAGCAGGAGCAACGCTGCCTTCCTCTGAGAGATTTACGAGTCAGACTGTAAAAGAGTAAATTACATGTTTCCCTGAGAGCTGCATGATTCTGAAATGAAACTGCAGCAACATGTCAGAAATAAAACAGCAGCCGAGTGTTTATGACATTTAAATTTATCTCAACCACGACGGTGGATCATACGTGGACGGGAACACGTGAGGCTCGTTGAAGATAATGTAGCTGGAAGAAAGTAAAGAAAATAAAAACAACCGGTTGTAAGTCTGAAGATGTAACCTGTGTCTCGGTGGAAACTTTTTTAATAATGAAAAACTCAACATTTGTTTGTTTAGTGAATCTGTGTTTGTTGAGAGTAAAAGGGTAGTGTGCTGACGATATATGGACTAAATAATAATGATAACCAGTGGACTAAACTAGCTAACTGTATATAAAGTAGTGTAAACTAGCTCCACCTCCAGCAGCTACAACAGTAACATGCACACAGCAGCTTCACTCCTGAATCCTGCAGCTTGTTTCCACTCAGATCCAGCTCTCTCAGATGGGAGGGGTTGGACTTCAGAGCTGAGGCCAGAGAAGCACAGCTGATCTCTGACAAACTGCAGTCACCAAATGTCAATAAAGAATAAATTGTGCAGATAAAATGTCATTTACTACATCGAGCTCATAATACTTATGTACTTTTACTTGTAATAGAGTATTTTTACTTTACTGTATCGGTACTTTTACTTCAGTAAAGTATCTGAATATTTCTTACATCACTGCACATTAGTACAATGTTCACTTGTATTTAACTTCAGTGTTTACATTTCATGCTACTTGATACATTTATATGTCAATCTAATTAGTTGGATTAAAGTCTTACATTTAAGTATAAAGTAGGTTTTTATTTGTATTTTTACAAGAGTTGTTGCTGCTTTTACTGAAGTTATATTCAGTTTGTCTCAGTGGGAGATTTTGAGAAATATTCTTGTTTTTTCTTGTTTGTTTTGATTGAAATGATTCCAACATGTTTCCCTCAGGATCCACCTCAGCTCGCGTGAGCAGGTGAATGACGTCAGATGGGAGCCAATGAGCGTGCAGCTCAGCCTGCAGCAGCTCTATAAGGATCTCAGTCAGCCTCTCAGAGCTGTCAGTACAGGTCTCTGCTGATGATGCGTGAAGTCTGTCCCGGGATATCAGCGGCTGTCGGGTCGGTGTTTACCGGGCAGGTGGAGGATTCCCTTCTAATGTGAAGCTGCAGTTCAGCGTCCATCAGGCGACATGAGAGCCGCGAGCCCTGCGCTGTGTGCGGGCAGGAGACGGAGCATCCCCCGGAACAAAAGCCCGGCGGTCCCGGTGCTCCTGCTGCGGGACATGGACCTGTGTTACCGGCTGCTGCGGCAGCTGGTGCCCAGTCTGCCGGCCGGACGGGCCGCCAGCAGGGTGGAGATCCTGCAGCACGTCATCGACTACATCCTGGACCTGCAGACCGAGCTGGACTCCTCCTGGCCGGCCGGAGCCCGCGGGGAGCAGCGGGGAGAGGAGAGCAGCTGTGACCGGCAACAGCAGCGCCTGCAGCGGCCACAGAGCGGCCAGAACCCCGGGAGCAACTTCCCCACCTGCCAGGTAGGAGACGGCGTGTCTGAGTACTGATCAGGTATCGATAGCTGATTGGAGGTCCTGCTCTTATTTTGTTGAAAGCAAAACTTTTCCAGTAGTTTTCACAGCTTCAGTTAATAATCAGGATTTAGTTTTTAACTTTCTGTATTTTTGTTGGTTTGATGATGATGATATTCAGGTAATAGTCAAGATATTCTGATATATACAGTATATTCAATTTGCCTTCAGATATTAAATCTACCATCAAATACTGTGAATGAAAACATCAAATATTTTGCATTTTTGACTGAAACAATGAATAAAATAGTTGCTGATTAACTTTCTTTTGATCAATTAATCGACTAGTCGTTGCAGCTGTAATCCACAACACGTGACAGTAGATCTGATGTGGATTTTGTTGGAGGGGAAAAAAATTATGAAATTTCTTTTTCTCTTTTTTTTTCACAAATCTGAAGCTGGATTTGTTCTGATGTTCAGTGATCAATCAAATCGGCTGATTGTTTTAATATCTGATGACAGAAAAGTTAAAGAACAGAAACCAAATGTTGAAACATTTCCAAGATTATAAGCAGAAAAAGTTATAAATGTTTAATATCATCACACCTGGAATACTGTGACTCTGTTTTATGTGTTTAAACTCCACTTAGTCTCAAATATCCAGAACTCAGCAGCCAGAATATCACTAAATATCAATATATATCACTAAATATCATTATATATCACTAAATATCATTATATATCACTAAATATCAATATATACATCACTCTATTCATGTCATGTCATCACTGCTCTGGCTGAAAGGCCTCATCAGTTTTATATTTCTTTTTTTATGTTATTGTTATTTTATGGAGTTTTATTTAATGTTATTGTCATTACAATTGTAATTGTGCTTTTATTTGGTGTCATATATTCACTTCCTCTTATTTTGGACTTTGATCTGTTTTTATATGAAGGTTTGTTCTTTTACTGGCACTTAATCTGCTTTACATGAGCTCCTCTCTTTTATTTGCATCTTATTTGTTTATTTATGTGATTATTTCCTTTTACATGGAGTTTGAATTTTCATGTGTTTTATGAGCTCAGTGCTGCTTCATACATGAACTCTAACGTTCCTTTTTACCTGGAAAGCATTTTGTGTGTTTGTGATGTCTGTGAGATGCTGATATATGAGATTAATGTCACATATTTATTCAGTCACATAAAGAAAATTAAAACTTTGATGTGTGAACTGAGACTCCAGCAGGTTGAAGGGAGACACAGGTCTGAGCTCTGCTTCTGGAAATATTGATCGTTTATCTCCTCATTGATTAACTCTTTCTGTCTCCTCAGTCCAATGATTTCCACAGAAAAGACTCGGAGGACGAAGAGAGACGAACTCTGCTGCTCTGAGGTCAGAAAACACTCACGTTTCCATCACAGGACATTACACTGACTCTCATTCATTTCCTGACTTATGCTGATCTTAACATAACCTTAAACTAACCTTAACTTTTAAACAAAAGCACACGTTTGTCTTTCTGTACTTGTGAGGACCCTCGATGACATAATTCATTCCTGAGCCTCCTGACCTTTTAAAGGACGAAGTTCACAGATTTTCAACTGTGTCTTAAAGCAACATTCAGGAGCTCAGATGATCATTAACGCTGTGTTTCTTGCTGTAATCATTCCTCCTCTTCATATTGACCATTAGAAGATCCTTCATAATGACTAAAATGTATTTAAAAGTTTATGTGAAGCTAATATGAAGCTTCAGCGTCACTTCCATTGAAAGCACATTTGAAGATCTTTTAATATCCAGTATGAACAGGAGGAATGATTATAGCCAGGAAAACCTCTTTCACTGCTCATATGGACACCTGACTGCTGGTTTAACACACTGGGAACACTGGGAACTCACCTTTTTAATCTTAAAACAGAGTCTGAACAAAGTGAGAATCAGTAGAAATGTCCTCACGATGGTTTCTACTAAAATTCATCCACACAAAGGTTTCAGGCTGCAGATTCATCCTCAATGTTTCGCCACTGAATTCTTCTTCTGTTTGACTTTTTTTCTGTCTTTAAACTTCCTGCAGGAGCATCGACCGGACTGTTTTTAATCCGTCTCGCTGTGGAGACGACGGTGTTTCCTGCAACCAGCTGGAGGATTCATGTTCATCCTGAAGACACAGACAACTTTAACAGCTGACGAGTTCATGAAGAAGAAACTTTATTCAGACCTGATGAGACTAAAACAGCACGTTGGGATTATTGTTCTTCACCAGGATGTTTTGGTTTATTTTTTAAAAAGTTTTTATTTTGATATTTTTTACCTTTTCTGACAGACGACAGTGAAGATCGACAGGAAACCTGTCTCTACGATGGTTTTCAACAGTTTCCTGATAAAGACCCAGAAGTGTTCAAACTCCTCGAGGAAACGTTGCAGCTTCAATCTGCTGAGTTATTGTTCTTAAATCAGTTCAGAGCTGAACGTCATGACTTCTGCACTACTGAGATTTTATTTTGACAGGCTTGAACACAGCAGCACTTCCTGCAGAACTGTCACAATAAAAGCCAAATGGACTCGTCAACATCAGTGAACATAAATGATGATCTGCTGGCCAGAGAAGGATAATAATAATAATAATAATAATAATAAATATAAATAACTAAAACATTTTAAACAAGCCAGAATTCATTTTTAAACGATCCTGACTGTGTTTAACTTGGTCGTATCGTTCCCGCCTTTTCAGGGCTGATTTTACAGCAGATGACACGTCGAGCCATTTCAAAATAAATTTCTCATTAAATGCAGATTTTTTTATTAATTTGGTGTCCGTTTCAATATTAAACAGCAGCACTGATGTGTTTCATCTCAGTACAGTCATGTCATTTAGTTTAAAGCTCAAAACACACGTTTTAGTGTGCAGTAACGCCACCGCCACAGGATGAGGACACATGCACTACTTTACCTCTTCAAAGTAAAAGTCTGGAGAAACGGTGCCTTGTTTGAAATCAGTAACGTTTTTTAAATTTTCTAATGAGGCTTTTTTTGTCAATACAGCAGCTGATTTCAATAATAAAACTCTGCAAAATCAAACAGCAAAGCAGGACAACTACTTTTACTTTGACAGGTAGTAGAAGCTTCCTGCTTGTTGAGGCAGAATCGTCCGTTTCCTCAGTGTTGCTGAATGTTGATGCATCTGTTATTGTTTTGAAAATCGTGGAGAAAGTGCAGTTGTGTTTGTTCTTCAGTCATTTTCCTGTTGACAATCTCTTATTCTGAAAATACAGCACTTACCTGACCTTTATTGTGACAGATCGCAGAACGTGTTTCCTGTTCTGATGAAAGTTTTGATTATAAAAAGTTTCTATTCAGCAGAAAAAAGTTTTTACATTGTTCAAAAAAAGAGAACTCTGTTGTAAACTTTACTTTTGTACATTAAAATGTGATAAAACATGAAAACTGTCGACTTCATTTAATGTTTATATTTTATCTCACATCTTTCAGCAGTTTTAATCTGTTTGTACGTTTGACATTTTTGCATCAATAATTCGACTTTAGTCTCGAAAACTAAACTGATTTCTAGGGCTGTAGTCTGCTGGTCGACTAGTCGATTAATTGGTCGATACGCTCCCGCCCGACTAAATTCTGATTGGTCGACTAATCTCCGTGTTACTTTCATAAGGAGAAAAGTGCTACATCAGCAGCTTTATTAATCCATTATTTCCTGCAGCGGGAGGGACAGACTAACAAACTACCTGTGGTGTATTCAAAACACCCCCGCTGTTTTCACAACTTTGGACTCGCCCAAACTCCGACTTCTGGCTTTTAACTGTTTCTCCTACAATTATATCAACAAGAACCCTCGCCAGCCCCCCCCCCCTCCAAAAAAAATAATGCCAGAATTAACGCCAAATATCCATCATTCAGAAATATTTAGCGTTTGGGAGTCTGTGCAGCGCGTGAGTCAACCGCTGTGTCGTTGCCTGGGAAACGAGCAACTGTGTTAAGTTACACGGCATCGCGTAGCTTGTTAGCTTAGCAAGTTGGACGCAGAGAAAGTGACGGTGGATACGAGTGGAGCAGAGGAAAAGGTTAGCGGTAAGTTATCAGTCTGGCAGTAAATGTACAGCACAGACTACAGTTTGTCAGTTGAATGATGAAAAGTCACGTCTGTTGTTTCTCCAAGTGCTGGAAAAGTGAAGGGAGTTAGCTCCAAAGTTAGCAACGATGGGTTAGCCTAGCCTGAAGACGCTAAACAGAGAAATACAGACTGCTGAGTTCACTGTTCAACCCCCCCCCCCCCCCCCCCGCGACTAATCGATTAGTCGCAGATTATTTACAATTTTAGTCGACCAAGATTTTCCTTGGTTGACTACAGCCCTACTGATTTCATCCAAATGTTATAAAAGAAAATATAAAACCTTCAGCCTCCCTGTAAAAGAAAATATGAAGGATGATAACTTACATAAAGTCATTCAAACCTTTTACTAAATAAACTCTCTGCTTTCTGAGAACTTCAGGAATCATTAATCCTCAGTTTAATAATGAATGAAAAACAGATTTATGGTTCATAAGTTTGGTAAAAAAGAATCATTATGAGGAGAAACTGAAGTCGACGTAAGAAACTTCTGAAGTGTTTCAAACGAACAGCTGAGTTTTTTTGTGTCTTTAGTTCGTGTTGATTCTTGTGACCATTGAAACTACCTCAGCTCAAGGTTCACTTACTCTTTCAGGAGCTTTCAACCCTCGATCATGTAAAATACAGACACTGTGTGAGTGTGAGACGGTCAAAAGCTCTGGAACCACAGAGTGTAAGTGGACCTTGAGTTGAGATTGTTTTATCAACATGATTTATGTTTATTTCAGATTTTTGGGTGTAAAAATGTGATGATCAGTGCAGGAATGTCAGAGCATGATGATGTCTCTCTGCAGGTCAGATGTGATGTAACGGCGCCTCCTGCTGGTGAAAATCTGTTAATATTAAAATATGTTTTTATCTACCTGAAACCTCAAAGATCCTCCAATCAGAAAACATGTTTGTTCTTCTCTGTGCAGTTTTTGTTTTCAAAGTTTTAATGAGAGAACTGAACTTTATGTGTAAAAACCATCATAAATGATTCAAAGCAGAATATTTTATGTATCTTAATGTCTAGAGGAAAATTTAAGATTTTTTACTTAATTACTGTATAAATTCTCCTCAGGAAGCTTTAATATCATTTATAACAGATCATCTTCCATCAATAATCCTCAATGGTCAAATTTGATTTGACTGACACATAACTGACTGAAGACTTTCATGTTTACTACAACAGATTATTCACATAATAAATTAGTTTAATAGATATTAAATCAAATAGATGTATAATATAATATATATAATGTGTAATAGTTTTGTGTGGAAACTGAACTGATTCTTTAATAAACGTCTAAAATATTTATTTTCTAACATAATTTGAACTTCTCAGAAGCTCAGATTTGTAATTCAGATAAAACATCAAATGAGTTTCAGCAGTAAAACAGTTAATCTGTTCATAATCAGTGTTTCTACTTCAGTGAAAATACTTCTGCACTTGTGATGAAGGTGAGTTCATCATCATCATCATCATCCTTAAAAGAAGAGTCATGAAGCAGCTTCAACGTTTAACATCCAGTTTATTCTTTAACGATGTTAACGATGTTAACGAGCACCGAGACACAAACATCAAACAGTTTGAACATCGACATGCAGCTTCATGCAGAAAACATGAAAACACTCAGAAACTGAAGTTAATCTGAAGCAAATCAATCAGGATCACATTAGAAACGTTTAAAATATGAACATCAGTTTGTTTTTTAGGTTTAATTCAGAAACAAACTGCAAACTGAACTTTGTTTTAATTCATCTTCAGATTTATTTCATTTCAAAATAAAACAAAAAAAAGTCTGATCATTATTTTTAAGTAAACTTTTCTAAATATTCTCTGATTATCCAGAAAAGTTCAGCTGATAAACTGAAGATGAGTTCAATTTAAAAAGACAAACATCTCATTTTATAATCATTTAGTTTAACGTGACGCCTTCGATCCTGAATCGTCTGTTTTGTTCTTTATTTTTTTATTCCAGGTTTTTTGATCTTCAGTTTTTCTATCAGCTGATTTAATTCAAACTTCATGAAGTTAAATATTAATAATTTTTCTGCAGTTTTCAGTTTCGTCTCTGAGTGAAAACACGACGGTGAAACACGATCACTGATTTGTTCGTTTGGCTCACAGTTTAAATAAAAACTACAAACTAGAAACTACACGAGCAGTTTAAGCACTAATTAATACTGATGACTGACGGGTTTCCCAACAGGAAGTCATTTAACGTTTCTAATTTAAAACATCGACGTGAAGAATTTCAATCCTGTTAGTTTTTTTCAGTTTGTGGGAAACTGCAGCAGCACGTCGACCTCCAGATTTAAAAACAAGTTTAAATCCAAAAAGTTCTGAAACGATCTGAAGGAGAATTAAAGAAAACAAAACTTAAACTAATTAAATGATGAAAATGTTGAGTGAAGTTTTTGTTTGTTTATGTTAGAAGATGTTTTTCTAATCTGCTGTTTGGATGAAGTTAAAGAGTTAAACAGGATGTTGAAGCTTCAGACATTTCCATCTGTAAAAGTTTTGTCAATTTTACAAAATATGCAAAAAGGAAATGTAATGTTTTAGAAATTCCCTTCACCAGTAAATCTGTAAATGTTTGACATGAACTCAGAACAGAAGAACCGAACCTAAAACTAAAAGCAGTTTTTGATCTGTGATGTAAAAATGTTTCTGGAGGCGATAAATCACGTCACAACAAGCGTCTCGTTACAATAAAGAGCTTCAGGTTCTACAGCTGAGCGCATGCAGCTAAAACAAACACTGACCGATAATCACACGACTAAAACTAACGACTACCGACCCGCCAGCAGCCGCTCCGCAGCGCCCACTACTTCCTGTCACCTCATCGACTGTTAGGAGTTTAAAGTCTGAAATGTTTTAACTTTTAGACAAACAACTTTTAAAGGTTTAATTTTCTATCATTTATTAAACACTTTTTCGAGCCTGGTCTGAAATCTGGCGTCTGATTGGTTCAGAGGATCTGCGAAGCGGCTCCTGGGGGCCCTCAGTGCTCTCTGGATCCTCCCGGGTCACCGTGAGGTCACAGGATGCTCTCCCGCTCCTCGCCGAAGGTCACGGTGTCGGACGACACGGCGCAGATCTCCGGCGGGTCTCCGGGTTTCAGGCCCCTCTTCAGGTGAACCACGCGGACGTTCTCGTTGTTGGGACCGGGCCTGGTGGACGTGGTCCCGGTGGTCCCGGTGGTCCCAGAGGTGCCGGTGGTCCCGGAGCTCGGGGACATGATGACATCACTGGAGGAGGAGGTGGCGTTGGAGGAGGAGGTGGAGCCCTCTGCGGGCTGGCGGGCGCGGTTGCCCTGCTGGGCGTTGGTGTTGTTGTTGAGCGTCACGTTGCTCGGCGTGCGGTTCAGGTTGAAGGACTTGGACGAGGGCCAGCTCTCCTCGGGGCTGCTGGCGAGCAGGCTGCACTGGTCCTCGGAGCAGATGGACATGCGGGCGACGGCGGGGTCCTGCAGGCCGCTGAGGCTGCTGGGAAGGCCGCGCTTCCTGGCCAGAGTCTCCTCGTCCAGCTCGATCAGGTTGGCTCTCTCCAGCTGCGACAGGTCGGCCTCCTCGTCCTGCAGCGAGTGGTTCGGCGAGCTCTCGTTGGAACGCACGCCGGAGTCCGACGAGTCCTTCTTGTCCAGCATGGCGTCCGACAGGTAGTCCTTCCCCTTCAGCGCCAGCGAGCCGCCGGGCAGCTTGGGGTCGACCGCCGTCTTGCCGTCTTTCAGCAGCGGAGCGTTGTCCGACTCTTCGGACTCCTCGTCGTCGCTGGTCAGCTTCTGGTAGCGCAGCCCGCCGCCCGCCTTCAGCTTCAGGTCGGCGGCGCCCTGGAACAGCCCGCCTCGCTCGGCGGAGCTCTTCCGGGTCAGCAGGGACTTGGAGGATCCGTGGTCGCCCTTCTCGTCCTCCTCTGTGATCGGGTCCAGCGTGTCGCCGTTGGAGACGAAGTCGGAGTTGTCCGCCGCCGGCTTGCCGCCGCTCCTCTTGCTGAAGGATTTGCGTCCGTCCTGCTCGCCGCCGTCCTTGCTCTTGTCCTCGGATGATGATGTCATGAACTGCCCCGGCTGCGGCTGGACGGGCTTCTCTCCGACGCCGCCGCCCATCTCCAGCTGGGCCATCTGGGCGATGTACTCCTGGTAGGCGTCGCGGTACTCGGCCTGCTGCTTGTCCGTCAGCCGCGAGATGTCGTTGGACGACTCCTGAGAGTTGAGGCTGGTCATGCTGGCGGTGCGGTGAGGACCCTGAACACCACAGAAGAAGAAACGGTCAGCTTTACTTCGCATTCAGTGACACACAAAACCCAGAAACATCAAGTTTATAGAAACAGAAAAGAGCAGCAAATTTCCATCTGAAGAAGAAACTGTTTGTTTATTTATCAGCGTTGTTTGTTTGTTTATCAGCGTTGTTTGTTTACCATCCACTGCATGTTTCCGTGTCGCTGCGGTTCGTCCAGCCCGACGGTGCTCAGCTCCTCGAAGCTCAGGTTGAAGCTGTACATCGGTGATGCGTCTGTACCGGCGGCGCCGGCGTGGGGCGGAGCCACGGCGCGCCTTCCCGCCTCCGTGTGACCGCCCACCACACTTCCTGTCTCGCTGGCGGCTTCCTCGTGCAGCACCTGACTCTCGATGTGACGCATGTCCAGAATCTGAAGAGACAAAAACAAACAGAAACCTCAAAAATCTGAATATTTAAAACACAGAAATGAACAAATATAAACTTCATAAAGTTACTGAACATTTCTGAAAACTCAGATCTGTTTCAAACTAATTAAAAATAGTGAATGTTTCAGTGTTTCAGTGTTTCAATGTTTGAGTGTTTGAGTGTCTCAGTATCTGATTGGACGGACCGTCGCTCTGAACAGCTGCCAGTCTCCAAAGTTCATGTTCATCTCCTTCTTCAGCTCGTCGATGTTACACTGAGATAAAACTCTGCCGTTCACGTTCGCCTGAAAATAAAAACACAACAGAGAGAAACAAATAAATAAAAACATGAAAACCTGCTGGAGACGTTTCTACTGATCACTTCCTGTTTCTGACGATCACTTCCTGTCACCGACCTTCCTGATGGTGGCGGTGTACTGTCCCAGCATGCTCTGGTCGATGCCGTCGATCTGCCGCACGCGCTCACACACCGACTCCGTCGCCATGGAGCTGAGGAGGATGGCCGGAGTGCCCGACACCACGGAGGCGGAGCCCTGAACACAAACACACACAGGTTCGATTCCCAGGACGTGAACTAGCAGACGGATCCTCATCAGCGGGATCGGCGTCTCTATGGCGACGTTAGTTTCTACTCTACAGGAAGTAAAACGGTTCTAGTCGTCACATTCACGCTGACGGCGGCGGCTGCCACGCGAGGAGCCGACGCGCTCGCCATCATTCACACGGCGTCACGTTCAGGATCTCAGCGACGCTCTGACTGAAGGAACCAACGACCTGCTGATCATCTGACTCCAGTACAAACAGACAGGAAGTCTCAGAATCATGTGACTTTATGAGGAAGAAGATCTTCATTTATTTATCATTTAACATTTATTCTGAGGAAGCAGAATTATTTCAGATTAAAGCTGAACTTTAGATCTCAGTTTATAACTCAGAGTTTTACGTTGTTGTCCTTTAACTGTTTGGTGATTTATGAGACGATGAGGAAGGAAAAGACTTGAACATCATCATCATTATGAAAGGAAATGAATATTTAAAGCTACAAATTAAACACTAAATGATGTTTTTGAATCAGTGAGTTCCTGAAAAAGATGTTAATAAGAATAAAAAACAGTTTAATTTCTGAAGGCGGGATGCTTCAGTCAGGATGAAGACGAATTAAAACATATATTACATATGACAGAGTGGATACGTACATGAAGATGTATAAGTGAGTTCAGTGTGTTTGTGTATAGATGCAGCTGTATTTACATGCTTTTATTCTGATACTTCACTGTTACAGGAAGAACTTTGTTCTCTTTACTTTTTCTTTTCTTAAAACTAGAAACATTTAAAAAAAAGTTTGTTATCCTGAGAAAATGAAATCAGTCTGATTACAGAATGTTTTATTAATGTTTGATCTTCAGATAAAAACAACTCTGACTGTTTGTTTATTTACTGATCTGAGCTTTAAGATGTTTTCTGCTCCTCAGGTTCCTTTTAAAGATCTGATTCTAAAACTCAGATAAATGTTTTTATTCTCTAAATAAAACGAATCGAAGGCGTCGAAACGATTTCTGTAAAGTTTTCATTGATCCTCGTCAATATTTATCCAACAGATTCACTTCATGACTGAAGATGAGCTGAGGATGCTGTTTACAGTACAGAGGAGGGTTGAGGTGGGACCATAGGGGTGGGACCTGTGTGATGAGGTGAGGGAGGGGGGAGGTCAGGGGTCGGGGGGGTCAGTGGGTCAGCCGAGGGTGTTTGGGGGAAACGGGTTCAAAGGTCAAACCAAACATTTTAAATCCAACAAGCTAACAGGTCATCACTCAGAGCAAATCAAACATGTCTACTCTACTGAAGCTACAGGAAAGTCCAGGCAAGGTGCATGCTGGGAAATGTAGGCAGAGGGAGTTAGTCTGAAAGTAGCAGCTGTGAGGAGGACGGCAGCAAGAACAGAGAGGAAGAACACGTCAGGAGAGAAAGATCAATACCTGCTTCCTTTTCAAAGATGAGACCTTATACTGCAGACAGACAGACAGACAGACAGACAGGTGAGGAATGAAACAGCTCAAACACACAAACAACAACGTTCTCCAGTTTCAGAAGAAGAAGAAGAGAGCAGGAAGTGAGGCGGCTCGGCGTCGTCACAGCAGGAGAAGAAGAACGACAGAAAGGTAGAAACTGAAACTCTGTGATGCTGTAAAAGTTTAAAAATAAAAGTCTTTGAGTTTTAAGATGAAGTGAGAAACAAATGTAAGGAAGTCCAACACTGCCAAAAAACAGATGAACCGCTAAAATAAATTTGATTTCTAAAATTATTCTGAATTTCTTAATTATGATTTGAAATGTTACAAATTAAATAATCTTATAATTTTGACAGCGGCTGAAATTAAATGTTGATTAATTGATTATTCCTCCACTGAGAATTAATCAATAAATATTTTGATAATTAATTGTTTAAATCATTAAAACAAAAATGACAGATTAACTGTTTGCAGCTTCTTTTTGATGTTTGTCAAACAAACACAAAACATTTAAAGATGTTTTATGAGCTGTTGGAACATTTAAGAGACCAAATGATTAAAAAACAACCACTAGTGATTAACTGATAATGAAAATGATCGTTAATCTCAGCTCTGACTTTGAGGTCGTATCTCAATATTTTAACTCATTAAAATATTTTTATATTTTTTTAATCTTTATTAAATTTTGTCCACTTTTCTGGTGGAAAAGGACTTCCATACAAACCCGACTGATAGGAAATAAGAAAACTAATTAATGAATTTATGAACTAAAAAATAATAAATGTTTAAAATACTTGAAGTTTTTAATAAAAGAAAAAAACTATAAATAATTGTTCATTAACGTCATTTATGTTAATAATAATTTAATTAATTCCATCATCAGAACTTTCTCTGCATGTTTGGAAAAAGACATTAAGAGGAAAACCTGGTGAAAAATAATAAATAATAAATATTAAAATATAATAAATAAATCTTTCTGATGTAACATCAGGAATCAATTTACTGCATATTTTCTGTTTACTTGTTTATTTGTTAGTTTCTAATTTGGGATGAGAGGAAAAACATTATTATTTTATTTACATTATATTTTCTTTATTAACCATTTGGTTCATTAAATCTTTATTTCTCAGTATGTCAGGTTTGTTTCTCGTCTTTAATGAGTGAATCAGACACACGTTCAGATAAAAAAAAAGGATAAAAAATCGTCTTTGTTATAAAACATTCAGACGGTCATGTGACTCTGCTGGAGGACAGAACAGATTTAAACCATGAAGAACATTTCTGACTCTGGTGTGCGTTGTACTTACGGCGGCAGCGTCTCGGGGGAAGCAGCTTTTAGCGAGCGGACGTGGAGCAAGGTATGATGGGTAGGAGGCCATGAGGGGGCGTGGCAACTGGTAAAGGTGATGGGGGAAATATGGCTGAAGGGGGGAGGAGGGAGGAGGGGGGCAGAAAATCAAAATAATGTTCATGGAGATGATTCAACATGAAACAATAAGAAGGAGGCAACTTAAAAAACATGAATGAATCTCTGCTGCTCAGTCCCAGCAGGAAGTTACCATGGCAACACGAATATTCTGGTCTGTTACTACGATTAAACTCCAAGTTTCCATAGAAACCTCCGACAGTCGGTCTGCTTTATACTTTATATTACACACAGATATTATATTATATTATATTATATTATATTATATTATATTATATTATATTATATTATATTATATACAGACAGTAAACTACACGTTTGCTGCTGAAACGTTTCCTTTGTTTATGGTCTTTAAATAATCACACCTTTATTGAGAAAATGTTCCACATGAACACAATAAAAAAATAAAAATATTAAATTATATTTTCTCCCTTTAATGTTCAGATCAGCTATAAATGCAGATTTATAATCAGCTGATTAGTCAATTAATCAATTAGCTTGACAGAGAATTAATTGCATTATTCTAATAATCGATTAATTGTATTAATTCATTGACTGAATCATTTTCAGAAATAATTCAAGCAGAGAAAACATCTGTAGCAGTTGTAATATTACAGTCGTATCTTTGGGTTTTCATTTTTTAGACCAAACATTAATCGATTAATAAAAAAAATGAAAATAATCTTTAGTTGCAGCGTTAAATTAGTCAAACTGTCAATAATCAACAAGAGTGATCAGTTTGATTAGTTCCTGCAGGGACTGTTGCGCTCAGAGTTTATGAGGTTTAATGATGATTAATGAAAACAATCTGAGACACAGGAAGTAAATTAAATCAAATCATATTGAAGCATAAAATGAAACAAATGGTTAAAAGTTAAACTGAACCCGGAGACGGCGTGATGACATCACAGCGTTATCGACCACAGCTGGAACATCTGCAGATCTCACCTGCTCACACTTTCCCTTCAGACACTTTAATAAACTGCAGAAACAGAGAAACCCGACCGCGGCGCCCGGCCAGGCGTGTGGGCGGAGCCTGGACTCACCCGGTTGTAGAAGGGGTGCTGCGGTCCAGCCATGCCGCTGTAGTAGCTGCTGTGAGGCTGCGGGGAGACTCCGCCCCCCGCCGGCTGGGTGAACGGGCCGCTGAAGGAGGCGGACGGCGAGCACGCCGACGACACCTGACTGTACACGGAGGTGGGGCGGGGCTGAGCCTCCTGCAGGGGGAGGGGCGGGTACGTGACTCCGCCCATATTCATCTGCTCACGAGCTGCACGCACATCTGGAGCAGAGAGGAAACATCTGTGACTACAGTCGTATTAACAGTCGTAATTACTGTATTACAGTCGTAATTACAGTCGTATTTTCAGTACTACAGTCGTAATTACAGTATTACAGTCGTAATTACAGTCGTATTTTCAGTACTACAGTCGTATTTACAGTTTTACAGTCGTAATTACAATCGTATTTGCAGTATTACAGTCGTAATTACAGTCGTATTTACAGTCGTATTTACAGTCGTAATTACAGTATTACAGTCGTATTACAGTCGTAATTACAGTACTACAGTCGTAATTACAGTCGTATTTACAGTATTACAGTCGTAATTACAGTATTACAGTCATATTACAGTCGTATTTACAGTCGTATTACAGTCGTATTTGCAGTATTACAGTCGTATTACAGTCGTAATTACAGTCTTACAGTCGTATTACAGTATTACAGTCATATTACAGTCGTAATTACAGTATTACAGTCGTATTACAGTCGTATTTACAGTCGTATTAGCAGTATTACAGTCGTAATTACAGTATTACAGTCGTATTACAGTCGTATTTACAGTATTACAGTCGTAATTACAGTATTACAGTCGTATTACAGTCGTAATTACAGTACTACAGTCGTAATTACAGTCGTATTTACAGTATTACAGTCGTAATTACAGTCATAATTACAGTATTACAGTCGTATTTACAGCATTACAGTCGTAATTACAGTATTACAGTCATATTACAGTCGTATTACAGTCGTATTTGCAGTATTACAGTCGTATTACAGTCGTAATTACAGTATTACAGTCGTATTACAGTATTACAGTCATATTACAGTCGTAATTACAGTATTACAGTCGTATTACAGTCGTATTTACAGTCGTATTACAGTCGTATTTGCAGTATTACAGTCGTAATTACAGTATTACAGTCGTATTACAGTCGTATTTACAGTATTACAGTCGTATTACAGTCGTATTTGCAGTATTACAGTCGTAATTACAGTATTACAGTCGTATTACAGTCGTATTTACAGTATTACAGTCGTATTACAGTCGTATTTTCAGTACTCTACCTGCGATGATCTCCCTCAGTTTGGGGTCCAGGTTGACGGTGCAGGGCAGGAAGGTGCGGATGTCTCGGGCCGTCAGAACCGGCGTTCTGGACGACAGGAAGACCTCGAAGCTGCGAATGTCTCCGTCGATCTCCAGCAGAGGCTCCACGTCTTTAGTGGTCGGGATGTTCTTTGACACTCTGACGAAAAAACACGCGAAACACTCAGTAAACAAATAATAAACAAAAACATAAACACTGAACATGTTTCACAGAGACGTCGATGATGTTTCAGGATAAAACTGGTTTATCAACAGTATAAATTAATTTCTTCCTCCTGATGTGAATCTTTAAAGTGGGACTGCAGTCAGAGGTCCAGGTGCATTGTGGGAAACGTAGGCATGAACAGTTATGAATGTGTGGAGAGATTTCTGGTTTGCTTTTTTTTAAAATCTGTGGTTTAAATGTTTAACGAGAGTCTGCAGCCAGTTTGACCTCTGACCTCTGACCTCTGACATGACACTGAGTGTGACCTCTGACCTCTCGTAGATGGTCTTGAGCGTGGCCTGGTCGGGGACGCCGTCGGTCTCCTCCAGGTACAGGATGAGCCAGGACGTCCTGTAGGGCCACTGCTCCGTCAGGTTGATCCAGGACGCCAGGCGGTCCCAGTTAAAGCTGATCTGATTGGCTCTCAGCAGACGACCTGCAGGTACAAACAGGAAGTGACGTCTTTATCCTCAGCTGATGGCTGAAAACAAACAAACAGCTTGATACTGATCAGTGTTTATTGATCGACCTGTGACGGAGACGATGTTGAGCAGCCTCCTCATGGTCTGCGGGCTGATGTCGCTGAACCAATCCTCCGTCACCATCAGCTTCGTCAGGTCGAACGACATCTGACGAGTCACGGAGCGCTGAACCTGCCGGCGCCGGTACGTATCCTGCACACGGAGAACACGTTATCAATAACTGATTGATTGATTGACTGAAACATGGCGCTGCTGCTGCTGCTTTTTAGTTTTCTTTAGTTTCTCAAATATGATAAAACTCAAGACGCCAAAATTTTTCTGGTTGCAGCTTCTTAAATGTGAAGATTTAAAAGTTTTCTTTGTCATTGTGATATTAAACTGAATATCTTTAGATTTTGGACAAAGTTGAGCTTTGACTTGTTACAGTCGTTACAGTCGTTTCATCATCATTTTATAGAGCAAACAGTTTATTGATTAGTCAAGAAAATAATCAGGAGATTAATTGATAACCTACAAATAATCTTTATTTGTAGCCTTAAAGTCAGAACTAATCAAACAAATCTAAACAAAACAATGAACACTCCTGTTTTTGTTTACTCTGTTTTACAGGAACACCAGCTGCTGTTGTTCTATGGGTTAGGGTTAACCCTAACCCTTCTATGAAAGTTTGACATTTTCTAAACAAAATGAGATTTTTTGGAGTGAATGTGACAAACAGAAACTCACCCGGCGGTTCAACGTCGTCTTGCTGCCGAACTTGGTGAGTTCTCCTAAACTGTGCTGAGACAGTTTCCTGTCCAACTCCTCATGCCAACCTGCCGCCACACACACACACACACACACACACACAGATCAATGAATAGGTGTTAGAGAGATAGAGTTATATTTGAATATTTCAGTATGATCTGTAGTTTGTTTTTGTGTGTTTTGTCCCTCCGGAGCCTCCGTACGGTTACCGTCAGTGTTGGCGGCGTCCCCGTTGGCGGGCGCGGCGGCGCACATCTTCCTGGCGCTGGAGAGTCCTCTGCTGTTGAGGAAGACGGGCAGGTGGACGATGTTCCTCATGTAGTCGTGTCCGTTGATGTTGGAGTCTC